>CM050168.1:149066823-149597396 GCA_027410445.1 Discoglossus pictus
AGAAATAGCTCTCCATTGACCCTTTTCCTTTTGCTCTGTGTGATTCTTTTATGTGCACACATTGAAACGTTGTTTACATAGCATGGAAGGGTGAATGATGCTTTCGGAGAGCAAGCAAATGTCGGATGTCAGCGTCTGACGTCAGAACCGGATTTGCCCTAATGCGTATCTCCACGCACCAGCGAGAATTGGCATCATTCACCCTTCCTGCAGTGTTTCCATGTGCATAACAAATAAAAGAATCATACAGGGCAAAAGGAAAAGCGTCAATGGAGATCTATGTCTCCCTATATGTAAAAAGTTAATAGAGAAAATTAGGATTAAATATCCCCCTAGGGATCTGTGTGCGCTCCATGTTTTAATTGTGTGCGCTCATCTCTGGGTATGTGTGTGCACTCACACACGCACAGCTTAGATCGAACAGTACTCCCTAGCCTAATTTTGTAATCCCACTGAAAGTATATCTAATGCTGAAAAGCTTGATTTACATTGTAGACTGCCACTAGTCCAGATAATCTAAATATCGCCTAACATTCCCTGCTTATTTTGCCTCCATATTTACCAATGTTGTATCGTCCAAAGTCTCCATACAGCACCCTTATAACAATTACAATAAGGTACTGGCTTATCCTGTAAGTAACATGTTTGTTTTAAATGATTTTCACAGTTATACTCCACTGGTACATACCAGATCCTATATCAGTTTACAACTAATATTATATAAAAATATACAGAATTATATGCATGTTTCTGTTTTGAGATTCCATTCCCATTTAGAAACCACATTTATACAAAAATCTTATCTGTTAAATGACACCTGTGTTCCCTTCCTTGGAGAACAGGCAACAGCTGGACTTCATTAACCTAAGAAGGCTGAGAGTGTCATAATAATCAACAAATTAAGGTGATTTGATCATTGAAAAAGCTATAATATTGAGCGGTGAAATGCATCTAGTCAGCACATCTGATCTTACATATATTTTATAAACATTGATATATGTATTTTTACTTTCTTTTGTATTTAATTTCCTTGGAGGCATCATCACTAGATGAGAAATATATATGTGCGAAGTCATACATATATGTAAAGTCTTAAAACCTACATCGGCATAGTAATCAAATTAACACCATGCCAGTATAATCCTTATGGAAATACAAAAACTAATATAAAGTGTATTTTGATTTGGAAGGTACAAAATACCAATCGAGAAGTGTTGGGAAGCTCTTAGTATACCACATATCTATGAGGTTTAGAGGCAAGAGTTAAATATCAATAACATTATTTAATCGATAATGATTTTTTCAAACCAATGTTACCTGCACAAGAGGTGGCGTGCTGTGCTCTCTCTCCCGCACCCTTTATTTTCTGTACATCATATATACATCAGTGAACATATATATATGTATATCATATATACATCATGTTGTGATGACAGTATCTGCACACTGGCCTTATCTCCCATTTTCTGAGACCAATTGATTAAGACTTTAATCATTTAAATACTGGTACCGCTATCTTCCCGTATTCCTGTCCTCCACAATTTGACTATAGAATACTACCTCAAAAAAAACCACTCAATCCTGTGCTATAGAGGGCTGACTAGGATAATCACCACCTAGTACTCTATGTATCTTGTAATAATGCAAGTTGAGGTGCTGTTAAGAAATACCTACTTCCTCACACACTCTTGATGCAGATATATCCAAGGGCCAGCCCTCTAATAGACACTCCTTATTGGACTTGCAAGGAAGTGGACTCTGAGAGTCTGGAGACTCATGCTGGCCTCTCCCTCTGATTCTGTGTACCACTGGACTCTCCTTCCCACTTGGCTCTCCTTCCCACTTGGCTCTCCTTCCCACTTGGCTCTCCCTCCGAATCTCCAAATATGGGCACTAACTGCCGCCCACAATTAGATTGTAAGCTCTGCAAGGAATTCCATGCATATTGCTGCAACCACTAACGCCACCCAAGAAAGTACGTGATATATTTGTAAATCATTTAATGTTATGCCAATGGTGTCTATTTCAATTTAGAAAATTAATCTATCTAAATTCTCATGACTAACAGACAAACCAGAATTCTAATTTAAAAGATTTGCTGTCTGACAATAACGATCCGATAATATGTTTTAGCTTTGTATCATTCTGAGAGACGTTTAATTGATATTGCTGATGGAAAATCAATCAAACATCAGCGGGTTTAACACAGCAATAAAATGAGAGACATATTAATATTCAGAATCTACAGTGATACATCATTAAGCCGCTCTGCAAAATAGATGGGCAGGTGCAGGAACAGTCTAACAAATTGCCAAGTCCATCAAATACAAGCCTAATTAGAGAGTAAATTAAAGTCTTGGGAAATTAGGCAATTTCGTGTAACATAATATCAACAAGATATGTCCTCTAGTTACATCTTGTAGTCTGCAACTAATGGCTTTGGGATGTTGGCTGAAAGCTATTTGTTCTGCATTGCTGCTTCAAACAGATATATCAATGTGGTTTACATATGGGGACACTATAAAATATTTTAAGGTAGTTAATAGGTATTGGTCAACTTGTATATGTAATTTTTAAATAATTATAGCTTGGAAAAGTTATTTAAGATTTTCTGTAATGTTTTTTCTCCTTCTAGATTCCTAAACTATAAATAATATTAATTTTCTTGTGTGAATAAAAGGCAACTGTAGTGGTCATACAATAGGGTTTTATTTGTTTTTAGCTACTGATTAGCCATAAAACCAATTACTCACATTTACACTTGAAATTAGCATTGTTGCTTGCAGCAAAGCTACTTCCACCATGAGCAGAAAAAGCATCTGCACAGAAGTCTGTCCTAAAAAATGTTGGACTTATATGTGGGTATTTACTATTGTAGGGGTAGTCTTTTATTATGAGTGTATAATATCACAGAACATGAGTATATTATATAGTAGAGCCGTGGTAGTAGATTATTATGGGTGTTCACTTTGTGTTTAGGGTGTTTGTAGGGGTTAGGGTTATGGTTTTGGGTTAGGCTTTTGGTGTCAGGTTTAGAGTTAGGGATTAGAGTTAGTGTAGTGGCAAAAAATACATAGTAAAATTGTGGCGTGTGCATGCAGCGGCCAGCAGTTGGTGTGGTGGTGGAGAGCAAATTATAGGAAAGATCCAAAGATGTTGGTTTAAATGCATAATATAAAAAATATATGTGAGGTCTATGTTCCTTTAACCAACACAGCTAAACAAACCTGAAAATAAATGCACACTCCAATGCTGCTGTTAATGTAAATCTGAATGTTATATAGCACTTGTTATAAAAGTCATTTTCACCTGCAGATTACAATTTGGAAGCCAATCTGTGCTTCATGAAATACACATTGAAAGTTGAGGCTGCTGATTAAATTGCATTATGTTACTTCATTCAGGTTCAAAATAAGGTTCAGTCAAGTACAATCTTGTAAAAAATATAGCTAGAAATCCACAAACATATTGAATTGCTGCTATATTTTACAAGTTACTTATGAAGTTTATTTTAATAGTTCATCTATTTAAAGATTAACAAAACAGTGAGCCTTGGGACACTTACAAGCACATTTTAACAATGAAAGGTGTTCCCCTCCATCCACATTATTTAGGAACATTCCAGTTTATTAGCTTTTGTCTGCATTCAGAAGATATCTGCAGGATTTAACTGCTTCATCATGCTATCATAAAAAAAAAACATACTACTTAAGATGGTGATCTGTTTGCAGTCAAGTTAGGAGTTAACTATTTGTTTCAAGGGCTTGTGCATAGTGACCCGAAGCCCTGTTTGCCCATTTTGTGGAAAAAGATCTGGGATACAGTATATGTAAAGAAACCTGCAATCAAGGTGAAATTTACAGGCCTCTACTCGTTACATCTACTTATACACCAAATAACCCCACAAGAGAATGTACAGTGTATATTCCAATAAGCTTTATTATTTATTCAATTAATAATATTTTTACTTTATTAGTTCCAACTTCTCAGTTGAAAGCTTGCAAGCTACGGTGACCCTGCAAGCTATGGTGATCCTGTTAGCCTAAGAGGGGAAGCAATTATTTGCAAACTATACAAAATTGTGTATCAGCATACAATATACTATAGTGTTGACTGCCAAGAAACATAGGCAAGGCTAGAGCATCTTAGTACAGTCTCTTGGGGAGATCCTTTCTCACTACAAGGTGCTGTAGAAAAGCAGCTCTGCTTCACCCTCTGCTTGTAAGATTAGAAATCTAGAACATTTGTTGGTCAAATATTGATTTAGTTTTTTGCTACTTAGTAACTAACAGCCTTATTAAATTGCAATGCTGCAAATCTAAAGGGCTCTATATAAGCACAGAGCATATTTTTTACAGAAGTTTTTAGTTAGTGAAGACCTTGCTTTTGGATAGAAGGTCACTAACTAAAAACTTCTGTAAAAAATTATGCTCTGTGCTTATATAGAGCCCTATTCAATTGGCCGAATCGTAATTTAATAAGGCTGTAAATAATTTACACAGTATTATATGACGAGTACAGTGACTCTTTAAGCCTTGAAATTGTAATTTAAATGTACATTTTGGCAGCACATCTGTGTTGTCATTTAAATCTAACCTATATCAAATAACATATATAAAAAAGTGTGTGTATATATATATATATATATATATATATATATATATATATATATATATATAAATGTATAAAAGGATGGTATTGCAGACAACTCCACTGGAAAACAGAAGAAAAGTTTGTGATATAAATATATAAATCTTATGTGATACGGAATAAGCCTCTGACTTGGAAGAATGTAGTATTTATAATATGTAATTACTGCCCAGTAGTGGCAAATAATATTATTGCACAACCCAAATATCTTTTTGAAATTTCCTTTGCGTTATGTTTTATCTGCACACCACACCCAAGAGCAGAGATTGGACTATTTTAACTGCATTAGTTTCAACACCATGTTATCTCATGTCAATATGTACCTGGAACTTAAATTATAATTTTCAAGAGGATGGACCAACTGGACCAGCCAGTGAATGGATCCTACCGGTTAGGTCCTGTTTTCTGCAGGTTTCTGTGGTATTGGTGCTAAGGATTTCCTGGAATCATCAGGACTGCAAATGAGAAACTCTGCAACTACTCAACTCCTGCACATACTCCTCTGGTGGTCTGGTGCTCACTCCCAGCTCTGCAGCAGTCTCCTGTCTATTCTGCACTACCAGGTTCCTCAACGTTGCTCTCAGCTCATACAGCACTAGTCTCCTGCAGACAGTAAAAGTTCTATTTACAATTGTCATGGCAACCAACAGCATCACAGTCATCATCTCAAGATTCTAACCCACCAAAGCAAAGCTGTCATCACAATCACTTCCCCCCTTGAGGGACCATCAGCGTTCTGATAAGCTCCACAATGCCTATATCAGATAGTAAAGTTATGAGTTTGCAGAGCTAGTCTTGATCACTACAGGTGACTTCTGGTTGTGGTCCTTGACAACCAGAAGTGTTGGCCTAAAAAGGTATGGTTGTACTTTCTTTAGGGCTCAGATGACATCCAGCCACTCCTGATTAGCCACATAGCTTACCTCTTGGGGCAAGAGCGCACAGCTCAGGTATGCAATGGGATCTTCTCACTCTGGGCTTCCAACTGGCTCAAAATAGCCCCAATGCCATATGTGGAAGCATCTGTCTGGACCAAAAAAGGGTGAGAGAAATCCGGGGCAACTAGGACCGAGTGAGAACTTAGGGCAGCAATTAGGTTCCGCAAGGTTGTATCACATTGGGGGGTCTAGTGTACCAGCCAGGGCTTCCTCAGAGTCTCCCACTTCTGCTAGACATATGGCCATTACACAGGGATTCAAACTCTGGTATGGTTTCAACATATTCACATGGATCACCTTCTGAATCTACTGTTGCTAATCCATGGCTTCGACAGGTGGTGTCGGCTAAATTCCAGACAATTTGGAAGGAACCCTCCCAAATCACCTGGAACTTGTTCTGTGGATTAGGTAACAACTGCTGTCCTACCAAGAATTCCCTAGACCTCAGTTTGGTTCCTCCACATTTCTCCCCCCTAATCTGACAACATTTTCCTAGGGAACCCAGCCTTGGTGATAAAAGGTTCCAAGGCTTCGGCCACAGTTGTTGCTTTAATGCGGTCAAGAGCTACAGCCTCCAGATACCACAGAGTAGATGTATCTTTTGCCCAACTTACTATGCCTGGCAAGTAAGCCAATGAAATCTACAGCCACTCTGTAGCAGTGCATTTCTTTAATGAGCAATTGCTTCAAGGGCGCTCGGGCTACTCGTCCGTGGTTGTGCTGACAGATATCTCACAAAGCACAGAAACTGCTGACATCTATCAATAAAAGGCCTGAGTCAGGTGTTGATAAGTGAGATTATTGCCCTGGTGCCCTGCCAAGGGAATAACATGGGCTAAGTCTATCAGGGCTGTCAAATACTGCTTGGGTATGACCAGCTGTCGACGCACCTTCCAAGGCTGCTCTACCCGCTGTGGATCGTTCACATTGTACAATAGGTCACCTTCCCATATATAGTTTTCCCTCTCAGGTTCTGTCTCCCCAGTGAGGGCCCTAGCCCTCTCTAAAGAGGGTCCTGGTTTACCCCCTGCTTAAAGTCTACCCATGGCCTTACCTTTTCCCATTTGGCATTAGTCTTATCACAGGGTAGGCTGGCTCCTCTTGTGTCTCCCTGGCGTTGACCCATTTGACTTTGCTTCTGGACAAGATGGTCACATCTGATCCACATTCCATCAGCCCAAAATCGTTCCCCAACAATACATCTGCAGGGTGCCCGGTCATGAATCCCACTTTTTTCATGCCCCTGCCCTTGCGAGTCATTGTGGAAGCGGGCTAAGGTTATGGCTAGCTGCTGGCCCACAGGCTATCACAATGTCCACTAGCTTCTTCATGATAGTGCAGGGCCTCACCAGGCCCAGGTAGATCAAGTTTAGACATAACCCATTGTAATAGGCTGAACATAGCGACTCTGCTTGCAACTGGACAGGAGCTACAAAATATTGCTTGTCGGACCAGACTACATCCTTGGAGCAATAAAATAACTGGTCCTACATTGCTGAGACGTCAGCCACCCATACACCTACACACAGGACAGGGTGAGGGGATCCCCAGTATTTCCTGGTGTTCGTGGGGACAGTACCAGTTAATATCACCCAGCTGTTGACACCAAAAGCGCTGCACCTCACGCCGAGCTGCTCAATTTCTAGTGGACTGGGGAGCTATGGAGGACTGTGTTTGGGGTTGCCCTTCTGGTTGGAATTGTGGTACAGGCTGGGCTGTTGGGCTGGGGTGCACTGGTCAAGATAGCCTAGCACGGTAGAGACCACTGGATGGGGGGGGGCACTTTCACTTCTCCCCAGGTCTCTTTGTACTCGTCTGTCAGACAACTCGCCTCTTTGCAGTGGTAGATCGTCGGTCTTGGATCCAGTCTTTCTCGGGAAAATTGCTCTTGCACAACAGCCTGAACAGTCCCCTTCAACAGTCTAGATCTGGTGTCCATTCCACCACTTATCACAAAGCATGGCAGAGCTTCCACTCCAGCACCCTGGGCCAGGACTTGACATTTCTTTCTGCAATGTTTGGGGTCACCTGGTATTGGACCAAAAGCACCCCCAGCTGCAAGAGTGGGGAATGGCCCAGTAGGCTGTCCTGGCTTACCCACTAATCAAGCCCACCAAGAGTCGGACCCAGTCCTTGGGTTGACATGTTGGAGTTGGCACTGCATCTAAAAGTTCTGCAGAAAACTCAAAAGCTCTATAAGGCAGCCTCCTGGGTGGTGGGTTAGAATCAGCTGAGCTCTGCCTGTAATGTGGTCACTGGCTGGCTTGCTCCCTGGTGACCTCCGAGCTGACTCTCCTAACCACAATTTTGTGATCCAGGGACAGCCCTTCTCCCAGTAAAGCAATCTGGTGTGTGGTGCCTCCTCTCCACCTCTAGGTCTTTAGAAGGGAAGCCTCATAACCTGGTTCTTCCCTGGGGGCATCCTCAGAGCCCCCAGGTATCCCTTGCCCCCCATTTTCGGGGGGCTGGCACAGACAACCCCCTGCTGCGGATCAGCTTTCTGAGTTCTATCATGCTGAGCTCATCATACTGGGCCATCTTTTACTGCTTTGTTGTTTGGCTTTTCCCTTTGATCGCACCAATCCCACAGCTGCCACCAGTTTGTCAAGAGAAGCAACCAGCTGGACCGGCCAATAAATGGATCCCACTGGTTCCTCTGCAACTGTCATATTACCATGGCAATCTGCAGCATCACAGCCTTCACCTCAAGATTCTATTCCATCAAAGCAAAGCTGTCATCACAATCTATTTGTTAGACTATAATTCACTGTACGGGTTTCCAATAAAATAGTATAAAAAAAAAACTCTGATGCTTGTGAATTAACTAACAAACCAGCAACATTATCAGCTGTATAAGTCACAAACATTAACCATTTTTATAGTTTTAGTAGTTTAGTATTAATATTTAAAAATTATTTAAAGAATATATAAAGATTTCATGTATAGAAAATTCCCATCTTGTCTGACTTGACCACTTTCTCATAGCTTGGAGGCTGAGGGAAAATTCTCATCCACTGAACAGGGGAAGGTAGTAGCTGAAGGATGGTGGATTTCTTAAACCAATTGGGTTTTGGTATTTGACACCTACCACCACCATGTCACGCACAAGCTCAGAAGCAGGAGGAGTAATGGAATGCTCATTAGTTTTACATGGACACCTTAATGAGAAATGAGTATGCAGAGTCAATTGAGAAAATAAACCCCTGCAGTAAAGAGCAGATTGCATATAAAAGGCAAAGGCTGTGTTTATTTATTTATTTTGCTTTTGAAGATTAGTACCATATAGAAAGGAAAATGACCACAGGGGTCCTTTAAAAAATGTTTTGATTTTGGGGTGACCAAGTAACAGGCTAAATAATGATGGAATTGATAGATTAAAGGAGACTTTGTGCCTTAATATTAAGTTACTGTTGCTTAAATTATATTCTTAAAGGGCATGAAAAAATATCTATACATTGTCCCTAGCCATTTGTTTCTAAATTAATTACTTGTTCAGATAATCAGCATTGTTTCTTATGGCTCCTAAATACTTATTAGAACTACAGTCTATTTATCTTTGTGCCAAAACAATGCCCAGTATGTTTAACATTTAGTTAGAGCCACGCCCTCCACCCTCATCAAGCACTGATCTGAAAATTAGCATATTGAGCCCCACATTAGCATAAAGAGCCACGCAAACAATGCTGAATTTCTCAAGAATTATTTACTGTAGCGAGGCGAGCCGTTAAACCATAGCACTTTTTTACACAAGACGCAGGACTTAGGAAAAAAATACGAGATGAAAAAAATTACGAGATAAGCGGCAGAACCAAAACAATAAAAAAAACACTAAATACACACTAAAAAATAAAAAAGGTCACTTACAGCATGGGGAACCAGGCAGTACGTATGGGAGTGAGTTGGAACTCCAATTTACATCAATTTAGACGAGTTACAAAGATCGAAAATCGTCTAAGCGAGAAAAAAATGGCCGCCGAAAAAGATGAAAACGAAGCTATACTACTACGAACTGCGTAAAACACAGCCACAGAAGTATGTGCTCGAAAAACGAGACAAAGCATGCGCAATAACCGCACAATGAGTAAAAAAAGACAGTAGCGAGTACATTTTACGAAACGCAATTACAGATTTACGCATTAACACAGATTTACGCATTAACACAGATTTATTATATTGTTATTATATATATCACAATTAAAAGACTGAAGATTGAAAAAAAAAAACTGTTGGTGAAATATAAGTTGAAAGTAAAAAAAAAAAATAAAAAAAAAATGTGTATTTATTTTAAGAAAAAAAGGGACAAATGTAGCTGAGTCATTTTGTGTTGCAAACAAATTTCACAACATTTAATTTTTATTGACCGTCATTTTTTGACGGGCAAGTCGCTAGTATATATATATATATATATATATATTTTTTTTTTTTTTTTTTTTTTTTTTTTTATTGTACCCCACAGGTACCCAAGAAGGGTACCTTCATTCTCTATGTACACCACTGGCCAGACTAAATGGGTCATGGATTAATTAAGGTGCTGAATTTCAAATAAGATAGTGGATTGGGCAGAGTCGCGTGGTTCTGATCTCCCATCAATTTCTACGTCTGTATTTGATCTGACACTTGCAAGAAATTAGGCTGTTTCTTTGAAAAGATCAAAAAGACGTATTTAATAACCCATCCAAAATAAATCCAGCAGAACATTTAGTGAGAGATTAATTCCCAAAGAGCTTAAATATGCAGAGTTTTAGAACAAGGGATTTGATTGTGTGCAACTCGTAATCTTCATACAGATTTTTGCTCTTTCAAGTGGTCAAAAAATTCAATTCACCATCCAAGAAATGGTCTCTGTTCATAAATATTAAATAATATCTTGACACAACTATTTAGGTTTAGATTCTGAAATTTTGATAAATGTTTGATTTGTTTTTAATCTTTTTATGACATGTTAATATTCCTTACGTTACTCATCTATCTCAATTTATTTTTAGTCTGGTTTTACATGTTTTCTTTCAATTATAATTTTATATCTGTGTGCCAATTAGAAGCAAATATTTAGCTGGTAAAATTAGAGCAGTTATCAATTTAAAACAGCCTTGCAATGGACCTTTAAAGGTATATGTAAGTTTCCCTGTTTTTACCTTTCTCTAATGTAACACATGCTGCTTATACCAGACATACACATTACATTGAGTCATCCTATACACACACAGAATTATTTTATTTGAAAATAAATCTTGTTTTCCACACCCCGGAGCTGCCAGGCACAGTGCACAGTGAAACGATGCATTTGCGTACAGATTTTAACCTTTTACTAACCTTCACGCCAGCAGCAGCTCAATGCAGAGATCTACAGATCAGTGCCTGGCTCCTTCTGCTTCCATCTACAGGTGGACTACACATCCCATGATTCATTCCTGCACAAACTGCCATCACTGATTGTTACATTGCATTAAAATGTATAGCTGCCTGTGATTGGCCAAAATGAATTATGAATTGTATTTAATTTTAACAGAGATTTTCAGGGGTGTTAACTCACAAAAGCAACGGCCTGCAAACTCAAGAGATTTAGCAAGCATCAGGGTGAGTTTATTGATGTTTATTTTGGGATTTTTTCATCCACAAAATGTTTTCATACCCTACGGATTCTCCTCTTTCGATGCACTCATAACCCAGGAAACTTAGGTATGCCTTTAAATGGTTCAAATAAAAAATATATATATTTTCAATTGGAAGTTATGTAAAAAATTGAATTGTTTGAAATTACTACCGTTTGGCTCAAGATCCTCCCACCAGACTTAGCTTTTTCTTGGCACAGAATTAGGTAATTATTGATACTGCTCCCTAAAATAACAACTTCCTTTTGCAAATGGCATCCAAGGTGTCAGTTTGTGAATTGCCACACTTTATTGGTACCCCAGAAACTATTGAGGTGATTAGGTACTGATAAGAAGATCAGTCTGCTGGGAGGACCTCTTTAACTGAGTGATAGCTGAAATTTAGTATATTCAAAATGTTTTTTTTTTTTTAATTAACAAATTAGATATTTTTAAAAACTTCCAATTGCAAATACTCCGACTTTTACTGCCATACCATGATTTGATCTCTGCTGTGGCCCCTTAAGTAATAAGTGACTTGAGCTCCTCCCATTGTTTACAAACTGTGGCTGAGTGTGGAGCACAAACACATGCAGCTGCCTAGGTCTAATAGCAGAGTCTCAGTAGACCGGCTGCACACTGGTTGACAAAATGAATTTTATACTTTTTTTAAATAAATGAGAATTGCAAAAACGCCCTTTATCCATAAATAAGTATTTTCGGTGGGATTAGGAGTCCCATTTAAAGGGATACTGTTACCCTAAGATCAAGTTATTGTTAAAGTTTAGCCATTTTTGTACCATGGCTCATTCCTGGAATATTTATTATTGTTTGTGCTACTTCATTATGAAAAACTCCAAATACTACTTGGCTGCTTTGTCAAAACCAATGACATTATCATGTCTTTAGATCCTCCCCTACCATTATAAATCACTCCAAGCTACATATTACCACACAGTCATACATTAGAACTAATGAGCTGCAAAACAAATATGTATATCTCAGGGTTAATTTACTGTAGAGAAAAATGTCTAACACAATGTATAGACCGGTTTGTAATAATCATTGGGATGAAACCAACTTGTTGTTGGGGTGATAATGTCCATTTTAAGTTGTATTGTATGAATCCAGTATTATAAGCATTAATTAACACATCTTTTCTAAAAACTGTACAGTCAGAAGAAAGCAAAGTGATGAGACTTCAAGTGGAGCTGACTCAGGTGAGGGGCGACACTGATAGGAGGATCCAGGACAAAGAGGAGGAGTTTGAGGCGACCAGGTAAATCATTATATTAACTCTTTTACAGGAAAAAGGGGGCATCTATGCACGGTTCCATTGAAACATACACAAATAAATGCAAATAGTTATAATTGGTTGTTATTAAACTGAGTGGAAGTGTTAGATGATTGATCTTGAAAGTTAGCATAAATTGACAAAAGAAAGAAACTCCCTCTCTGCTACTAGCTTTATCTAGGATGATTAAATCTGGCTCCCTCATTTTGCTATCTCTCAAGATTCTCTCTTTCCTAACTCCTAATTACATATAATTCTCCTAATTACATATGTCTTCTCTCTCTCTCCTCTCTGTATCTCTCTCTCTCTATGTCTCTTCTCTCTCTTCTCTGTGTCTCTCTCCTGTCTCTCTATCTCTCTCATCTCTCTTTATCCCCCCTCTCTCTCTCCTATCTATCTCTCTTGTCTCTATTTTCTCTTTCTCTCAATCTCTCGCCTCTCTTTCTCTCTCTAACATTTTTCTCTCTCCTTATCTCCCCGCTCTCCATCTATCTCCTCTTCATCCTCTCTCACTCCTTTGTCTATTTATCACTCTCTCTGCTTATCTTCTTTAGAAAGACTCTAGCCCAGTGGTTTCCAAACCTCTCCTCAACAGTGTGTGAACACAAGTGAGGAAATTAGAGGCTCTGTGGCATGTCCTGTTGAATACTAATTTCCTCACTTGTGTTCACACACTGTTAAATCAAAAATCTAACCTGTCTGGGGAGCTCTAAGGAGAGGTTTTGGGAATTACTGCTCTAGACAATTTATTTTTAGGTGATTTAATTAATTTCATTCTCCTCACTTTGTTTAACATATACAATTCACACTTCACTTTCCTCTTAGAAGCCCCCAGAGTAACAAATTATCTGCTTCTGGAACCTCCCCCTTTTCCCCTCTCATTTAGGATGCCATGTTTAAAAGCTGTGACCTAAAGCCACACCCAGAAGGAGGGACTTCACGCTATCAGTGCAGTGCTATTCACAAGCAGACAGAGTGTGTCCTTAGGTCAGAAAGAAAGGAGGAGGTTCCAGAAAGTGAGACTTGTTACTCTGGGGACTTCTTAGCATTAAATGAAGTATACATTTTGTGGAGGATAAATTAATTAAGTACCCTAGTTAAAAAAAAAAGCATAAAACAGTTTTTGCCCTTTAAAGCAGCACTGTGGTCATTTTTTTCTAAAAGGTCTTCTGAATTACTTAAATCTAAATTGATCAAAATATTTTTACAACAGGACAACACTTTTATATGTTTAAATATAACTTATCCTGTTTATATCATGGGTACTTCCTTCCATCTTGGACTAGTAGTCTACCTCTAGCCTGAGTGAGAAGTTTATCCTACTAGGATTTAAACAATATATTTTATTGTGTGCTATTTAGAGTGGCTTTTTCAACAGAACTGAATAGCGATCTTATCAGAATCTGTATATCCAATACCTCTCACTGAAGGCAACAGTTATAAATGAAAGGCTGTATTCCAATTGTTATTAGTTGTCATTAGATATAAAGAAAAGCTCACTAGTTTATAAGACTTCTGAGAAAGGAACCGAAACAATCATTGAGAAATGAAAATGGATAACTGGAGTAAAAATATTTAGAAATAATCCTATATTTAGATAACTTTTATTGTTTTAGAAAGGGTCCATCTTCAAGATGAACATTAACAGTACTGAATAGATATTATCTGCATCCCATTCCTTCATTTTTCACTTTATGTACAATCATCCCTTACTACAAGCTTCCATTGTATTTACTGAACTTGCTTCTTGCAGCTTCTGTCTTAACAGGATGTGGTAAACTAATGAGCTTTCAATTAGAGTTAATGAGTTATATATGCCATCTTCCCATTGTGCAGATATAAACTTATAGTGTAATCAGGGTCTCCTCCTACCTCAGGAAGTTGATCTGCTGAAACAAAAATGGCAGACTCCACAGCAGCATAAATACAGCAGCATAAATACATACAAAAGGAATGTGTTGTGTAAAAATCAAACTATGTTGCTTATTTTCAAGCATAGTTCTTCAAAAGTGGCAAAATAAAATGTTTTTACACTGTCATATCTTGCTTCTTGCCCCTTTCAGGAAGACCCACCAGCGTGCTCTGGAGTCCTTACAGGCCACCCTGGACACTGAAGTGAAGGGACGGACTGAAGCCATGAGAGTAAAGAAGAAACTGGAGAATGATCTGAACGAGCTGGAGATACAACTGGAAAATACCAATAAAAATAACGCAGAGCTGATAAAGCTGATGAAACGACAGCAGGAGCAAGTGACGGTGAGACTGTGCATATTTCACATAAAAATTAATTATTAATGAATTCATTAACTAAATGCAATATTCAAACCTCAATATAAAAATTCTACTGAAGTATGAAAGTCTTTGGGGGCAACTGAATGTAAAAATCCAATATAACATTCATTCATTATACATACATAGCTAATATATGTATTTACTTTTGTGTATGATATATAGTTGTGCTCAAAAATTTGCATACCCTGGCAGAAATTGTTAATTTTTTGCATTTATTTTGAAAATATGACTGATCATGCACAAAAAAAATATCTTTTATTTAAGGATAGTGATCATATGAAGCCATTTATTATCACATTGCTGTTTGGCTCATTTTTAAATCATAATGATAACAGAAATCACCCAAATGACTCTGATCAGAAGTTTACATACGCTTGAATGTATAGGCTTTTTACAGACACATAAGGTGACACACACAGGTTAAAATGGCAATTAAAGGTTAATTTCCTACACCTGTGGCTTTCTAAATTGCAATTAGTGTCTGTATATAAATAGTCAATGTGTTTTTAGCTCTCACATAGGTGCCTTGAGCAGGCTAGATACTGAGCCATGGGGAGCAGAAAATAACTGTCAAATGACTTGTGTAACAAGGTAATGGAACTTCATAAAGATGGAAAACGATATAAAAAGATATCCAAAGCCTTGAAAATGAGAGTCAGTACTGTTCAATCACTTATTAAGAAATTGAAAATTTGGGGATCTCTTGATACCAAGCCAAGGTCAGGTAGACCAAGAAAGATTTCAGCCACAACTGCCAGAAGAATTGTTCAGAATACAAAGAAAAACCCACCGGTAACCTCTGGAGAAATACAGGCTGCTCTGGAAAAAGAAGGTGTGGTTGTTTCAAGGAACACAAAACAATGATACTTTAACAAAAATTAGCTACATGGTCGAGATGCCAGAAAGAAGCCTTTACTGCGCCAATGCCACAAAAAAGCCCAGTTACAATAGGCCCGAAAAACACCTTGACATGCCTCACAGCTTCTGGTACACTGTAATTTGGAGAGGGGACAACAAGGCCTATAGTGAAAAGAATACCATCCCCTCTAGGAAGCATGGTGGTGGCTCACTGATGTTTTTTTTTGGGGGGGGGGAGCTCTAAAGACACGGGGAATCTTGTGAAAATTGATGGCAAAATGAATGCTGCATGTTATCAGAAAATACTGGCAGACAATTTGCATTCTTTTGCACGAAGGCTGCGCATGGGACACTCTTGGACTTTCCAGCATCAAACGTGTGGTTCATGCAAGACAACCAAATACTTTGCATGACCTGGAGCCATTTTGCCAAGACGCATGGGCAGCTATACCACCTGAAAGAAATAGGGGCCTCATAGACAACGATTACAAAAGACTGCACACTGTCATTCATGCTAAAGGGGGCAATACACAGTATTAAGAACTAAGGGTATGTAAACTTTTGATCAGGGCCATTTGGGTGATTTATTTTATCATTATGATTTAAAAAGGAGCTAAACAACTATGTGCTAATAAATGGCTTCATATGATCACTATCCTTCAATACAAATACATTTTTTTTGCAAAATAAATGGCACAACTTTACAATTTCTGCCAGTATATGCAAACTTTTGAGCACAACTGTAAGCCAATATGTGAACACACAGACATTAAATACTGATATATAATTTTAAGTGATTTGATTTCTTCTGTTCTCATTCTGCCAATCATCCATCTTTTCTTGCCCATTTCTCCATAGAAAGCCTTTTTTGGGAGCTGACTTGAGGTTCACTGGTTTGGTGTTGCCTGCCTCATTTGCTGGGCTCCTGGCAGCCTTCAGAGCCTGGCATTTGGTGGCTTGCTGAAATGGACTCATGATTGCCTTCATAGCTGGTCTATTGGTGGCCATCTTATCCAGTTGTTTGGCCACCTATTTAGCTTTGCTCCTGTCGGCTTTCTTTCTATTTGCTCCTGGCGGCTTTCTTTCTGTTTGCAGCCTGTTTAAGGCTTTCTGAGAACATTGTTGGCCACCTTCTTAGCCAGACTCTTGGCATCCTGCTTAACTGGTCTCTTGGCATCCTTCTTAGTTAAGCTATCGGCAGCCTGCCTAATGAGACTCTTGGCAGCCTTCTTAGCCAGGTTCTTGGTGGCCTGCTTAGCCAGACTCTTGACATCCTTTTTTAGCCAGGCTCTTGGGCATCTGCTTAATGACACTCTTGGTGTCCATCTTAGCCAGGCCCTTAGCAAGCTGCTTAATAAGTCTCTTAACCAGATTTTTGGCAGAAGAAAAACTAAAGTCAGAGGTGTTCAAAAAACAAACTATCTCTGTGGACAAGATAACCCACTCTGAGAGCAGCCTATTTAGCTCACTTGTGTCTTTCACAGGGAGAAATATCCAGTAGTATATCAGTCTGGTCTCATTCAGTAGAGAGATCCATCCCCGAAGGAGTCAACGTCTAGACCCCCCTATCAATCTTAGGGAGACTAAGCCCCAAGGGTCATTTGAACAAAAACTAATGTCAGAGGCATTCAATCAGAAAAGATTCTTGGAAGCCTGGTTAATCAGAATCTTGGTGCCCTTCTTAGCCAGGATCTCAGCAGCCTTTTTAACCAGGTTCTTGGCAGCCTGCTTAATCAGACTCTTGGAAGTCTTCTAAATCAGGATCTTGGTGACCTTCTTAGCCAGGCTCTTGGCAGCCTGTATAATCTGACTATCGGCAGTCTTCTTAATCAGGCTTCCTCATCATTTGTTCCCATGACCTCTTTTCTTTTTTCTTCCACCATTACCTCCCCTCATGCCCCAAACTGAAGGTTGTAATTTGTATCTATCAACCTTTTTGATCCTCCACTCAGCAGTCAAGGATTTCAGTATCCCTCTGATTGAGCACAAGTGAATCAATCAGAATGAATGGAACTACCTATCACTTACCTGGGCTCAATAAGAATCTGAGTAAACAAGCAGAGAGACACAGAAATCCTGGACTGTTGGAGGTCTTTTTAGAACTGAGTGAACCAGCAGTCTCATAGAATATTTAGTTCATTTTTAAAGCACAGAGACATGTCTCACAGGAAGCGTATGTAAATTAAGTTAAATTCACTTGATATATATAAATTGTGTCCTTTTACTGTCAATTTTCAAAGCACTTTCACTGGAGTTTATTAAAAAAAACTATTAAATAACTTTATTTTTTTTGTAGGATTTGCAAGCACAGATGGAAGATGAATCACGTCAGCATGAAGAAGCTCGAGAACAATTCAATTTACTAGAAAGACGGAACAACATGTTATTGTCAGATGTGGAAGAGATGAGAAATGTGATAGAGGCTTCTGATCGAGCCCGAAAAATTTTGGAGCATGAGTTAATGGAACTGACTGAGAAAACCAATGAGCTAAATAACCAGGTAATATGAATAAACCCACAAAAAATCTAATGTAAATGAATGAAATGATCAATAAACAAACTCGTACATGTAAATTTTAAGAACATTTCAAATCCTACTAAATATAATCATGTTAAAGGAAAACAGACTGGATGATTAGACTAATTACTTAAATCAATAACAAGCCATGTTTAAGGAGTGGACAGTAAAAATAAAGCAATTGTATATGGATGTATCTAATTTTTATCAAAGGGCGCTGTAACGTTCCCACTTCCATAATATTCAATCAATAAAGATCAGTATAAACAACATTACAATTCACTGTGATTACAAAAAGCTATGTTTAATGTTGTTTATACTGATTTTTATTGATTGAATATTATCGAAGTGGGATAAAACATTAAATGTTCTTTCTACACATGTTTATTGTGGTGTTACTGGCATAAGAATGTGCAGATAGTCGGTGAGGAGGAAAGCATCTAGTTGGAGGTAGACAATTATATATATATATAATAT
Organism: Discoglossus pictus; assembly: GCA_027410445.1. Classification (NCBI taxonomy): domain Eukaryota; kingdom Metazoa; phylum Chordata; class Amphibia; order Anura; family Alytidae; genus Discoglossus; species Discoglossus pictus. The sequence goes on from CM050168.1 coordinate 149,085,442, forward strand.
AATATATATATATGTATACTAGTGTATTGCCCGTCAAAAAATGACGGCAATGAGATGTGTATGTTTGGAAAGTTGTTTAGTTATTAATATACATATGGAATTGTAAGGTAGCTAATGTTGTTTTCTGTGTACTACTGAAATATAGAAATCAAATTAATAAATGAATTTACGTATTTTTATGCATTGTGTTGAAGAGCTGGCAATCTGTGTTGATGTTACAGCAGCATTAGTGGTGTGGAGGTGCTGTGTAAGCGTCATGAACGTGTGCAGTGTAATAGTGTGCGTGCGCGAGACCAAACCGTTATCGTAGCTGTGTACTCCCGCATTATCCTAAAATGGCGGATAATGTGTGGTATGCGTCTTAGCGGATTATCGGTACGTGTTTTCCGTGGTTATAGTGCTGTCGCCTGGTTTTAGTTTTGTTCGTGCAGCATTTTTTCTGCGGCGCTCATTGCCAAAGTACTACGGTTATACAGCTCGCCTCGCTGTGCAAGGCTCGCCGGGCAATGATCGCCTGCGGCGCTCATCACTCAGCCCTGCGGCGCTCATTGCCAAAGTACTACGGTTTAACGGCTCGCCTCGCTGTGCGAGGCTCGCCGGACAATGATCACCTGCGGCGCTCATCGCTCAGCCCGCTAAAGTACTACGGTTTAACAGTAAATATAGTCAAACGGTCAAATGACGGTGACTAAAAATTTAATGTAGTGAAATTTGTTTGCCACACAACATAACGCTACATTTGTCCTTTTTTTTTTCTTAAAATAAATAAAAATAAAAAAATTTAAAATTTTTATTTTTGTAACTTGCAACATATTTCACATCAAATGCGTTGGTTTAGGCGGGAAATCCGATGTTGCGCGAGACAAAGTCGTTAAATCTGTGTTAATGCGTAAATCTGTAATTGTGTTTCGTAAAATGTACTCGCTACTGTCTTTTTACTCATTGCGCGGTTAATCCGCATCCTTTATCTCGTTGTTTTTCAAAGACATACGTCTGTGACTGTGTTTTACGCAGTTCGTAGTAGTATAGCCTCGTTTTCATTTTTTTTCGGCGGCCATTTTTTTCTCGCTTAGCCGATTTTCGATCTTTGTAACTCGGCTAAATCGATCTAAATTGCAGTTCCAACTCACTTCCAGACGTCCTGCCTGGTTCCCCATGCTGTAAGTGACCTTTGTTTTATTTTTTAGTGTGTATTTAGCGTGTTTTTTACTGTTTTTGTTCCGCTGCTTATCTCGTAATTTTTTTCACCTCGTATTTTTTTTCTAAGTGCTACGGTTTAACGGCTTGCCTCGCTATGCGAGGCTCACCTGCGGCGCTCATTGCCAAAGTGCTACGATTTAACGGCTCGCCTGGCTGCGCGAGGCTCGCCGGGCGATGAGCGCACTACGCAACAGAGCGGTTTAACGGCTCGCCTGCAATGAGCCCCTTCGGCGCTCATTGCCAAAGTGCTACGATTTTACGGCTCGCCGGGCAGGCGCTCATCGCTAAGTCGTACGCACTACGCAAAAGAGCGGTTTAACGGCTCGCCGGTCGATGAGCGCCTGCGGCGCCCATCGCTAAGTCGTACGCAACGCAGCGTGACGACGAATCGTAGTTAGACAATTATAGTATGTGATATATATATATATGTAATATCAATATATAAATAAAATGCACAGACATACTTCGTATAAATAATAATGAGTATATATATATATATATATATATATATATATTTATTTTTTGTTTGTTTTTATTATTTAACATTTACATACACAGTTAAACAAATAGTCATGTTCTTCTGGTTTCTGTTTTGAAAGTGGTGGAGGAAGTTGATGCCCTTTGCCTCCCATTGTAGATACCTCTCATACCTATGAACCATTCACTCCTCACAGTGATTGACTGTTACACCACATTGACTCACTTTACATTGGAAGAGGGAGTGATGTTTAAAACATGCTGCCACCCTAGGCCTACAGGCCCATGCAAAAAGGCATGAAAAGTGAACCATTAAATTACCATGTCCCTTTAAAGGCATTCTTGCCTATGCACCAGAAATCTTTTTTTTTACACTATTAAATCCTTTTCCAGTAATTTTTAGTCGTTTTGCCTATTTCAAAAGATGAACAGGTATCCTAGATTTGTTGAAAATGATTTTCCTTCAGGGAGTTCAAAATGGCAGCCGTCTTTCATACTTATTGTGAAGACGTTACCATGGAAACCGAGCTTGTGAGAGTCGGCCTCAAGTTAAATGTACAAATGTGAACAGGCTTTCAGGCTGATTTAGCATAATATTTTTATATAAATTAAGACAATATCCTAAGCTGTACTATGTAGACAATTCATCAAAAAATATTATAGACACTGTAATGGATACTCTGCGTAGAAGAATAAGAATTTGACATGTTTAACTCAAATAATGTTTCAATGCTCTGTAGTCAGCAGTAAAATAAACAACTTTGCATTATTCATGTTATACGAAAATTGTATTCTTTCTTTATGCTGAAAGTTCTAAAAAATAACTATACAGGGCTATTACTATACAGTTGTTTTATTTTTATTTTGCTGCATGGACTGTATAATTAAACAAATAATTATTATTTCCCTAATGATTCTAGAAGTTTTGATGCAATGTGCTTATGGATATTTAAATGGGTCAACAGACCCATAAAGTCACTTCTACAGTTATAATTGCTTTGAGACGGTCCCTAATGAAAACTATTTTGATTGGTTTAATTATTGTGATGGTAACATAGACTTTATTGAACTGTGATCTCTCAAGTGCTATGTACAACAATTTTCTTTTTTTAATAGCTCCAGTCGACAATCGCCTTAAAAAGAAAATTAGAAGCAGACTTACAGCAGATGACTTCTGAGAATGAAGACCTCTTAAATGAATTTCGGAACTCTGATGAGAAAGTTAGAAAAGCTATGGCGGAGGTAACCACTATATTCATCTTTGTCTGCCATACAAGGCAAGGGATAATAAAGCGCTAGAAATTCTGTAGAATGAAAGAGTCTATGCAGGAGGATTAAAAAACCTGAATCCTAATCCAGAACTCCAGCTGCATGTAAAGACATCTTTCCCAGAAGTGCTGTGCAGATTTACAGCTAACAATGCAAGCACAATAAAGCTTCCAAATGTTACAGTACTCAATAGAAACATTATATTTAGGAAATCCTGAATGTCAGAGACAACTTCATGGTGCCTCCTCCTTTGTGTAGTTCTGACGGGACACAGAAAAGGTCCCAATTATGATAGAAATTAAACATTTACATGTAAATAAAGATTTTTGCAATTGGTGGTTAATTAAAAAAAAATCTAAATTAGTGTTTTGTAATAGACCTTGGATGTTGCTATTTTATGCAGAAATTCCTTTATTTGAAAGATCCTAACTTCTGTTTTCTGGCTCATATCTTTTGTGATTAACACAAACAGGTGGTGATAAGCACAAAAGCATGTCTAGTTTCCAACATTATTCTGATTTCCTTTACTTATCACCCACTACAAGTGTCAGTGACCCAAGATAAAAGTCAGAGTTAAGAAGGTAGATCATAAAAAGTAATTTCTGCTTAAAATTAGCCACATACTGATTCACATTAACTAAAGCAAATAGTTTTGTTCTTTATAACAATCAATATCATTATTAATAACATGCATTTCTTGTTATATTTGGGGCCTTTGTTTTGTTCTTTTATAGCAGGGTGGGGAACCTTGTTTCTACCAAGGGCCATTTGGATATTTATAAAATCATTCACGGGCCATACAAAATTATCAACTTTAAAATTACCCTGCTATATTTGGTCAAACATTTAATTAACTCGCCCCTTGTCTCTCTCTACCGCTGTCTGTCTGTCTTGTGCTTGTCTCTCCCTCTCGCTCTCTCCTGTCTCTCTCTCCTGACACTGTGAGGAGAGCGCAGGCACGTATCTCTTAACAATGTCTGATGCCTGCGCACGGGTAGAAGGGCCAGACCAAATGATTTTCGGGGCCTTATACAGCCCTCTGGCCTGACGTTCCCCACCCCTGCTTTATAGGAACGTTGAAGTCAGATATTTAGAGTTCATTCAAAAAAATGGTTTTAATCCTTTGTAGAAATGTTTCTTTACATCAAAATGAGTGCTGCAAATGTATATATATTTATATGTATTTTGAAGAACTAATAAAAATTCCACTTGAAAAAAATTGAATGTATAAACAATTAGTAAATCAGTGGGATAGCACAGCACAGGTTATAAGGCCAGTGGTAATTGGGCTGTTATCTAGGCATCTCTATCAAGTTCTGATACCAGGGTAACACACATTCAGGATGGGGAAAAAGGAGGCAATAAATACAGTGAAATTAATGAGTGTTTGCTGCCATCTAGTGCCCTGTTGTAAATATGCACCTTTAGTTATTATTTTTTTCTACTTGTGCTTTTGGTTTGATCTTGTTTTTGCTTTCAAATAATACTACAAACCACTTTCAAATAATACTACAAACCACTTTCAAATAATACTACAAACCACTTGAAAACTGTAATGAAACATCGCTATGGAAATCACTACTTTAGTACGTAGTAAATACCTGGTACAGTCTTTTAGTATTGGAAGTAGAAACTAATAGACATGTGGAGCAGCCAAAGATCTAATATGGTGTTAGAAAAAGGTCATAGGTTTTAATCACAGTAGAATACAGACTATGTGCTTTTCTTTTTAAGGCATCGAGACTTGCAGAGGAACTACACCATGAGCAGGATCACGCGCAGCACCTGCAGAAAATAAAGAGAAGTCTGGAAAACCAGATCCGGGAGCTGAACGGGAAGATGGAGGAGGCTGAACAAATGATGATTAAAGGAGGCAAGAAACTCATCCAGAAACTGGAGGGGAGGGTGAGTCTGGCACCAGAATCAGCACCAACAATGACCTATTCATATGTGGACAGATAAAGGACACTTGCATGCCCTAACAGGAGCTAGATGTTTTCATTATGTATTAATCATTAATAAAATACTTGATTCTAACTTGATTTTAAAGATCAGGTGCATTAAGCACATCAACAAATAACCCCAAACCACAGGCTATCTGAACATTTCTGCACATCTGCAAGCTATCACACTTAACCCAGAATCAACTTGACACCTTAAACTCTCCAATAACCCCTGAGGAAATTAAAGACACCATTTCTAACCTAACGTTAGCGAACTCATCAGGCCTAGATGATGTACCACATTATATTATAGTATAAACTGTTTGTTGACACAATAACTCCTCACTTATGTACACAATTCTTCTCTATCCTGACTGGGGATCCAATTCTACAAGACCTCACACAAACCAGGGAAGGACATATTGAATGTTAAACATTGTCTGATCGCTTTTGATGAATGTCAACATCGGAATATTCACTATGATATTGGCTGAGATCATTCATATCTTCCTACAATCACTAACCTAGCGGGATCAGATGGGATTCATCCCTGGGAGGCAGGCGTTGGATATTATCTGCAAAATCCTGAACCTTATACACTATGCTAGAAAATCTAATACACCAACTCCCTATGGTGGGCATTGAGACACACTGCAACATGCGGGCATCAATGGCACATTTTCGATTGCCCTTTAAACTCTTTACACTACGCCAAGGACCTCAGTCAAGTTACCAGGCCTTCACATAGAGGACATTTTCGTTCAGAGGGGAACCAGACAAGGAATCCATCGTTCGTCCGCACTTTTTGCAATAGCCATCGAACCATTGGCAGCTACAATCATGGAGCACAGGGATATATATGGCCAAGTAGTAGGTCAGTCTCAAGACAAAGTCTGTTCATTTGCTGACCACTAACTACATTACCAAACCCTTTTGAGCTTCTGACAAACTTTGCGTACCTGTCAGAACTTAATATTAATGCAGACAAATTGGAAGCCATTAATCTAGTAAAACCTCCCCTGATGCTTAAACAAATTAATTTTGACTTCCAGTGGCTCCCTAAGTTTATTAAATATTTGGGGGTGAACATTCCAGCCAGGGTGGAGGAACTATGTCAGGTACACTACCCTTTTACCATAACCTGACTAATTAACACGATACACATATAGCCACCATTAAAACTGACTCTCCCAACACAGATTAAACTCAAGGACTTTGTCTCCATATAAAGCAAAAAATGTCTTTTTATAGTCTCTCAAATCCTAGAGAGAAAGCTTGTATACACATAGAACATACTGTGAGGTGCCCAGCTGAACCAAATACAGCCATGGTATTCCACATCAGATAATCCAGGCTGGGGAATAATCAAAAATCAAATTCTTCCCTGGAAAAAATACTCAAGAGATAATTTGGATCCCTAGCGAATACCTCTTAATGACCCAAATATCAGCCGTTACACCACTCTCTGACAATCTGAAACAGACTAAAATATAAATATAAGTTATCTACACAAAAAAATCCCCAATGACACCACCTGCTACCATTAATTTCAAAGCCCGTAGAGGCATCGGCACACCTGCAAAGGCTGCAATTCGGCTGTGTTACAGAGCTATCAAATTGAACCATGCCGCGGGTTATGGGCTGGAGATGCAAACCTGTAAACCATTTTTGCGCAGGTTGCATGTGTGGCCGCTAACATGATCAATTAGTCAAACCTGTAGTTACTGGTTTAGATGGAGCCAATGGCAAATGATATCGTCATCATTATGTCACTGAAAAATGGAGGTTAGTCTGCAAAGCCTTACGGGTTCCAATTACGAGTTTCGATCGGACCCACATTCCAGAAATAATGCAATATTAAAAAATCAATAAATATTATATTCTAGTCCATGCAAGTTCCTTTACATGTATTAACACATTGATTGCCGGGATCAATATAACACGGAAATTAAACAGAATGTTGTGCTATTAAGTTTAATACCTAACTTCACTTTCCCTTTGATTGAAAAAACAGTAGTGTGTGTATATTTGCATTTACAGTGCTACGGATAGGACTTTAAGCCCCTTGCGGGTCCTCTCTAGTTACGGGCCTGACAGAACAAAGGATTTGCGGCAGCAGAATTCAAATTTCGACATCCTGTAGTTTTTTTTTGCCCTTAACCCGCAAGTCGTTTGTGGGTAGGTTTGAGAGGCCAATTTAATAGCTGTAAGTCTTGCGGGCTACGTTATGGGCTACGGTTTTACACGTTCAGGGAATTTATTAGGGCTGCTAGACTTCCCACCAGGTAATAATGCAGGACAATTTTAACCATGTATAAACAACAGGAAAACGACAATGTAATTTCCTTGACTGGGGCAACCTAATCCCTTTTGCAACCCTGGTGAACCAGACAGTTGTAAGTCCTAAGGACTATTATAGATATATGCAAATTACACACTATATACAATCCTTACCATTCTGGTAACAACAATGTAACTAAAATTTGAATTAGCCTTATCTATAGCCATGCATCTCCCCCTTAAAGGTATATGCAAGTGAGCTGAGTTATGAATGCATCAGATAGATGAGAATTAGTAGTGTATGAAAACATGTGTTATATAGAAAAGTTCCGTTTGCTTACAAAGTTATTTGCACAAAAGTCAAATCCAGTGGTTCACACCCACAGGACACTTACATAAGCCGGGTACACACAGGAAATACAGCAGTGTACCCACAGGAAATACACATAGATACAAATGTTGACCTTTCTGGTACAGAGCATAGGAAGTAACTGTTGCAGTTCTTATACTGAGCACAAGCCACTGAGATGAAGAATGATACAATGTATTATCCTGATTCTGAATTTGAATGTTATGCTAATTGAGGTGGGATTTTCTAGGGGTGTACACAGTAAAATGCAAATGCCAGAAAACCTAGGACATTTTGCTAGCTTCAAGGTAAGCTGATTAATGTTTATTTTGGGATGTTTTCATGCAAAAAATGTTTTCATACACTACTAATTTTCCTCTATCAGATGCATTCATAATCCAGCTCACTTACATATTCCACTAAATACATTAATACAAACTTTAGAAAAGTAAATTAATGTAGAAATTGAACAAAGATAACAAAGAGAATCTAGCCTCAATATATTGAATAAAATGTATTGTGATCCACATAGACTATACATTATATGCCCTAACTACCTTTTGCTTTTAGGGCTGCAGGGAAGTGGGCACACATTATGACATGTGGTCGCATTCAGTGACCCAGATATTCTGAAAAAAATAAGAAACCTTGTCTCTCAAATGTATAACAGATAGATACCCTTGACCCCCTCAATTATCCTTATTGGCCATTTTTCCAAAAACCTAAGATCTGCTTGACAGAACCTTCTGGCTACTCTAATTGGCATCACCAAACATCATATAGCTCAAAAATGGAAATAACCATGCCTGCCGTGGCACCAAATCCTTAATAAAATTGAAGAAACAGCCATGCTGGAAAAGTGGACATACATGCTAGAAAATCACCCCATTACCATAAAAAGTGTGCTGCCCAGTTAAATCAAGAAATTGTGTAATATGCTCCCGTCGCAAGCTTACCCGGACAGGCGACACCTGTATTAACTACCCATTAACTCTTCCATTTCTCTCCATTTATTTCCTGCTCCCCCCTTTTTTGGACTTTATACTTCCTTTAAAAAAAGAAAATATATATGGAAGTATTGTATCTTACCATTTATTTGACTATGTGAAATCAGCATGATTGTATGACATGTATAACTGTCTGTGCAGCCAAATCACTCTTCCATAATAAAGATGTAATTAAAGAAAACAGATCAGACTCAGTAGTTGCTGGTTTCTGCCCACTATAAGGTTAATAAGTGAAGATGGTGTTCAGACACCAGCTTATATCAACACAATGCTCTGTATTGACTTGAGACTTGCTGTATTAAAGTGGTTTCTTTGGACAATTAACATTTTCTTTGAGGACAGCCTATAAATGATTGGCTGCTTCATCAGATTATTGTTAAAGCCCTTTGGACTTGTCTCTCAGCTAAACTCCCTGCCCTCCCCTTGATGACCTTATCAGAGTGGAGACAACCATTTCAACTGGAGCTACTATAGCTTTTGAAAGCAAATTATCTGTTGAATATTGTTTTGATAAATCATTAAACAGGTATTTTACTAATACTCAATGTAGAATAAAAAAAACATCCAATGCTTCTTGTTAAGGCATTTTAGAATCTAAAACAAATAATACATCCTCTAATTTATTACTTTTTTATATGCAATTATCTTGCTGTGGAAGCTGCCATATTGGTTTCTGCTGACCCAATTCCTGTGAGAATAGACTTTGAATGTAGAGGAAGCTTCTACATGCACAGTGGTAATGTGGCAGCTAAAACTACCAGCAGTTTACAGGGACACGGCCTCTTGAGAGATAATCTTTCTGGGAATATTCCTGGGACAAAAACTTTTGAATATATAAACTTGATTTGTGATCGTGGATGAAAAAATGTAAACTAATAAAAACAAAACATTTTCATAGTTCATGCTGCTGCTTTCTCAGAAACCTCAGATCATTATCAAGAAGTGCCCCAGAGTTAATTAACCAAATAAATGCCTTCCCATAAGGTGAAAAGAGTGGAGCTTATATAGATAGATAGATAGATAGATAGATAGATAGATAGATAGATAGATAGATAGATAGATAGGTAGATAGGTAGATAGATAGATAGATAGATAGATAGATAGATAGATAGATAGATAGATAAGATAGACAAAGAGAGCGTGTATGTGGAGCATGCAGACTCCTGTAGAGAGACAGTCACTGAACAAAGAATAATTTGCAAACCCTCTGTTTGTCTATAATAACAAAATATTTTTTTGCAGATTAAAGAACTTGAGCTAGAATTGGATACCGAACAAAAGAAGCATGTTGAGACAACTAAGACACTAAGAAAGAACGAGCGTCGTCTGAAGGAACTAGTGTTCCAGGTTGAAGAAGATCAGAAGAACCAGCAGCGCACACAGGAACTGATAGAGAGACTACAGAGCAAACTGAAGGCGTATAAGAGACAGGCAGATGAGGCGGTGAGTCTATGAGAATTGGGTATATTATTTATAAAAAAATATTATTTAAGTAGTTTTATTTTTATTCCCTATGACTCCATTAGTAGCTCTGATCAATGACTGCACTCCTCCTTTGTTGCTGAGTCACTCTAGGAGTATGCAATAAAATATTTGCAGTCCATTTGAACTTTACCTGTAACTCTGTTTCTCCCTTGTGTACCTGTTATACACACTAGGAAATAATAACTTGCAATGTCCAATTCCCTAGAGTTTTTCTAAATATCTTAGGAGCTGTAGAGTCTGGCACATGGTAGTACAACCCTAAAAACAGCCAAAACTATAGCACAGTCTCAACTTGAGAGTGAGATCTATTGAATATACGCACTTGAAACAGTGTTTGTGTATACTTTTCTTGTATGCAGGAGGAACAAGCAAATATGAATCTAGTAAAATATCGAAAGACTGCCAATGAGTTGGACGATGCAGAAGAGAGAGCTGATGTTGCAGAGGCTGCTTTGACCAAGATAAGGACGAAGAACCGTGCCAGCTTCGGAAAAGGTTACTCCGCAGTAAGTCTTGACCAGTTGTGAACCATATTTTGCTTTAAAGACACCAGTATATATTCCTGGAAACCTTTCAAGATTATGAGAGTCTATGTTCACAGAATGATAGTATAGTCCTCAAATTGTGAATACTTTTTATTGGGCTCAATGTTCCTGCTTTGTAGCTGTTATTTCATGGTGTAATTATTAGTACTTCATGGGGCTTTGTATAGCCTTCAATCTTCTCCCTGATTAAACAGCCAAAGATATCACTGTCTCACTCTTTCCATTATGACCAAACCCCATCCTTTACATAGTCAACTAGCTCATTAAGCATCCACCTGATCACCTGTCTCACAGGCCATCCAATCTCTTCCTGACTTCCAAGCTCAAAGGAGCCATCTCCTTACATATTATCGACCACCTCATTGATCATCATTGATTAGCCCACATCACCCATCCGTATCTTGAAACCACCATTTATAGATCATCCATCTTCTCCCTCATCACCAACCTCCCTGATAACCACAATCTATGGATACTCCATAATATTCTCTGTGATGACCACCCTCTGTTTGATAACCACTATCCGACTCATCAGCCCAACACCCTTTTTTCATGATGTAGAAATAGTATATCCATTTTTGGCCATGGCACTGAATTATTGAAAGCCAATAAACTTGTGGTTCATTCTAAGTATATGCAGATGTTAATCTGCACGGGAAATTTGTGTTTTAATAAGGTAATTGGTTGGCAAATGGAAGAGGAGGTTTAACACAGCTAAATGAATAATTATGTCTTTTGGCAACAAACAAAATTATGATTAGTGAATAAATTATTTATATTGTTGATAGGAAAGCATTTTGATGCTCTTTCTGCAAACATAAAAGTTAAACATAGTAAATATTAGAAACAAATTAAGCTCTCCGGATAAATTCAATTCAATGTTGTAAAATCAGCAAATATTATGAATGTTTTTTTAGCTGCTCGCACAGGATTTTCTTCTGTAGTTATGTCCAAAACAAAAATCTAGGAGCTTTTCTTTTTTCTTATTATTACAAGGAATTGACAAATTTCTACAGAATAAACATCAAAATTAGTATTTAACGCAATACACTTTTCATAAACAAAAGTTATGTACCTATCCACTGTTCTAGAAAGCAGTGCTTCTCATATCCAAGTTCTTTCAGTCTTTACTGGTCCTGTCATATGTTCAGTGTTACAACTCAAAAAACTTCAGGTCAAATGTCAGTAAATAGTCCTACTTGTTTTGTTTAACAAGTTCTTCAGGGTATGAGGAAGTAGTGAGTTCACTTTTGCTTTGTGTTGATTTTGGAGAACCATGGCAAATCCTTGGAATAATCAAGTTAAGTATAATCAAGAAAGCGCTGATCCTGATCAGCTGAATTGTTATTTCAAACATTAAATTATGTCACTACACTTTCTAATTTTATATTAGGTCAAACATAAGCAAATTAATCCATAAAACACAAAACAGCCATAATAATGTTTGATCCATTAACACATATTTATCTAATTTTTAGGCTTTCCACTCTCCTTTTGCCACTCTGGTGAGATCTCCCAGCTCAGCGGGATCAGAAGGTCGTGGAGAGAAGTTGACTAATGATGAGGAAACTACTTCCTTAATTCCAGCATACTTGAATTCCTTGAAGAAATTCATGTCTGATTAAAGCTAGATGTTGTACCTGGAATACTGATTGGGTTCTAAGAGTTTACACTGCATTTTTCTTTAATGCACCATAGAATTATGACAATGAGAAGGGAAGATGGCCTTTCCCAAAGAAATCATTTTCAAAATGTACTTCCTGCTCCACTTTTGACGAGGGACAGTCTGAAACCTAGGCAGAGAAAACTTTTGTTATACCAATCTGTCTGTTCTAAATTAACTACCTGGAAGAGAAGTGCATGCATTGCATAATAATTCCTGAATTTAATTGCAACATTTTTTTAAAATATGAATTTAATCGGATCCTCTAAAAATGTGCGTTTTCTGGTTATTGTAAGAAACCCGCAGAATAACAGACTCTCCTTGAACCTCCCCCTTTTCCTGTTTTCTCTAATAAAAGCTGCCATCTTGTACTGCTTGGGCCTAAGGGCACACCCAAAGGGGAGGGGTTTCAATCTACCCATGCCTCATGTTAGCAACAAATAGTGACATGTTGTGTATTTGCTTGCTAACAGCATTCAATCTCCCTGTCGGTGGGGCTTTAGGTCACAACTATACAACATGTCTGCCAGCATTGAGAGAAAACAGGAAGATAGGACGGTTTGCCAGAAAATGAAAATCCATTACTTTGGGGGCTTCTAAAAAGAAGTGAAGTATAATTCATTCATTGGTTAATGAATTAAGTAACCAAGTTAAATAATTTATATAAATTATAAGTTGTCTTGAAAATCCCTTTAAATGCTATTTTTCTTTTTGTAAGGATAAATTAGTAATCGGTTGTTTAGAAAACATACATTAAACTCAATAAAGTAAAGTTGCTTCTTCTTCCTCAGCCCCAACCTATACAAAATACAAATTAAGAGAAAAGTAGTGGGAAATGATCATAAAATGCACTGTGCTGCTTTACATAACAGGTATTTGATATGTGGAGCAGTGTGGCTAGGGAACATATAATGGGATTTAAGAACACCTAGATATATAAAGCTATCAGTCATTTTTAAGTATATAAGAAGATGGGTAAACTCCATGAGCCTCATTCAATTCGGGGCTAGCAACTCAATCACAGACAGCCAAATGCCTTGCGATCGAGTTGCGGGCTCCATTTGGTCTCCAATTGAGATGCTATTAAATTGACCGGGTCCGCAAGTTAGATGCCAGTCCCGAAAATCGGAACACCATGCCGTCGGACATAGCATTTCCGGGCTTGAACATGTTAGGGGATCAAGCCCGTAACTCCTGATTCAGAAACAGCCAATGGAAACAGAGAAGATCATCATGACCAACCCTTATAGCTGTAACTGAAAAGGCTGTAGGTCATTGAAAGCCAACCTCCATTTTTCAAAGTCCTACAGGCTTCAACCTCCAAGCCCGTTGGACTTTGAAAACTAGAGGTTGGATGAAATAAATAAAGTAGTGGAGAATGTTGTGCTATTAATTCTAAGACCTAACATCACTTTCACTCTTAATAAAAGTACAGTATTGCTTTTTTATTTGCTTTTAAAATGCTCCGATTTGTCATTAAGCCCTTTGCAAGACCAATAACTTGTGGTTAGATATTTGCCATTTGCGGGCTTGAGGCGGGGCTAGCGAGGGGGAATCGGAGCAATTAAATAGCAATTTGTGATTTAAGAGCTCAGGACTCTTGCGTCAGTGAAAGATTAAAGGCTTGGAGGGCATTAACTTGCAGTTTTTTAAATTGCTCGTAGCCCCTATCTCAATGGGAGCCTGCAAACTAATGCCAGTTTAATAGCAAAATAACTTGCTGGCTCCATTTCTGAGCCCGATGTCCGAAAAGCCTCAAATGAATGAGGCTCCATAAGTCTATTTGTTCTTACCTACCATCACCATAATTTAACAGGAAATTGAAAGGGCAAATTATTCTGTCTACAACTGCTTAACTGTGTATAAAAGGTAACTAATTAGAGGCTGTTATTTGTTTTACATTCCTAAGACATTTAAAGTGTAGTTCACCAAAAAAATAAATATTAAATACAGTACTGGCCCTTTAAAAGTAAATTGATAAGAATGAGCAGGTGCAAACCCCAAGGATTAAATACACTGATTACTTTAATGTGGAGGGAAAACACCAAAGCCAGAACATCATGTGGTAACCTATTATTGTCAGTAATCACCCACAAAAAAGATAACAATTCATGTTCAGTGGGTGGAGCAAAATGAATGATTAACAGTTAAAAATTACAAGCTTCAATGTAAGTTTACAGTATGAAAAAGGAAATTCTAACATTCAGTTGACAAATTACTTATCTATAGTTTTAATTGATACCATATATGGAACTTTATAATAACATTTCGAAACATAAGATCACTATTTTTTCATGCCCAAAAGTTCTGTTTTACCGTTATAGTCAATTCTGTTCTTTTATGTACATGGCAAAACATTTCTTTCATTTGATAGTCAGACAACTTTTAACGATTACAGAAACAAATGGGAAAAAAAGAGGAGAGGAGCTTGAATAAGACCATGTTATGTGGTAAAATGTGTTTATTAGACTGACACAAAAATGTACTTTATCTATACTAATTGAAAAGTGTACAGTAATAAAACTGATGTGTTTAGTTTAAAAAAAGCCTTCCTCGTAGACAACTCTTTATGAACACTATGTTGCATATAAAGAATATTTTATAATGGATATTACAAGGTTATGTTTTTATATATCAGATCAAGTCACGGTGCACCATATTTATTTAATGTAGTTTTGTGTTGAAATAAATCCACTTTGATATGCACATTTTATAACTCATTGTTTCTACAAATTATTGTTTTTTCTGCTTTATGTAATTAAAACAATGATTGAATTATACCTTATTATGTTTACTTTTTTCTTCAACTGGTATACATTATGTATGAGTGTTTATAGTGTGTGTGTGTATTTATATACAGTTGTGCTCAAAAGTGTGCATAGCCTTGGCGACTTGGTAATATATGTACCATTTTTAAAGAAAACATCAGTGAGCAGGCAAAACACATTTCTTTTATTTCTTATGTGATTCATATTCAATTGTAGGTTATAACAGAATGGCACAATCATAAAACAAAATAAAAGTTTACTGTGTATTTCCCCCATTTTGCATCAATGACAGCGCTCAATCTTTTGTAATACAGTCAGGTCCATAAATATTGGGACATCGACATAATTATAATCTTTTTGGCTCTATACACCACCACAATGGATTTGAAATGAAACTAACAAAATGTGCTTTACCTGCAGACTTTCAGCTTTAATTTGAGGGTATTTACATCCAAATCAGGTGAACTGTGTAGGAATTACAACAGTTTGTATATGTGCCTCCCACTTTTAAAGGGACCAAAAGTAATGGGACAATTGGCTGCTCAGCTGTTCCATGGCCGGGTGTGTGTTATTCCCTCATTATCCCATTCACAAAGAGCAGATACAAGCTCCAGTGTTCATTTCAAGTGTGCTATTTGCATTTGTTGCTGTTAATCTCAATATGAGATGCAAAGAGCTGTCACTATCAGTGAAGCAAGCCATCATTAGGCTGAAAAAACAAAATAAACCCATCAGAGAGATAGCAAAAACATTAGGTGTGGCCAAATCAACTGTTTGGAACATACTTAAAAAGAAAGAAAGCACCGGTGAGCTCAGCAACACCAAAAGACCCGGAGGACCACGGAAAACAACTGTGGTGGATGACCGAAGAATTATTTCCCTTCACCCTTCACAACAGTTGGCCAGATCAAGAACACTCTCCAGGAGGTAGGTGTATGTGTGTCAAAGTCAACAATCAAGAGAAGACTTCACCAGAGTAAATATAGAGGGTTCACCACAAGATGTAAACCATCGGTGAGCCTCAAAAACAGGAAGGCCAGATTAGAGTTTTCCAAACAACATCTAAAAAAGCCTTCACAGTTCTGGAACAACATCCTATGGACAGATGAGACTAAGATCAACTTGTACCAGAGTGATGGGAAGAAAAGAGTATGGAGACGGAAAGGAACTGCTCATGATCCAAAGCATACCACCTCATCAGTGAAGCATGGTGGTGGTAGTGTCATGGCGTGGGCATGTATGGCTGCCAATGGAACTGGTTCTCTTGTATTTATTGATGATGTGACTGCTGACAAAAGCAGCAGGATGAATTCTGAAGTGTTTCGGGCAATATTATCTGCTCATATTCAGCTAAATGCTTCAGAACTCATTGGACGGCGCTTCACAGTGCAGATGGACAATGACCCGAAGCATACTGCAAAAGCAACCAAAGAGTTTTTTAAGGGAAAGAAGTGGAATGTTATGCAATGGCCAAGTCAATCACCTGATCTGAATCCGATTGAGCATGCATTTCACTTGCTAAAGACAAAACTGAAGGGAAAATGCCCCAAGAACAAGCAGGAACTGAAGACAGTTGCAATAGAGGTCTGGCAGAGCATCACCAGGGATGAAACCCAGCGTCTGGTGATGTCTATGCGTTCCAGACTTCAGGCTGTAATTGACTGCAAAGGATTTGCAACCAAGTATTAAAAAGTGAAAGTTTGTTTTATGACTGTTAATCTGTCCCATTACTTTTGGTCCCTTAAAAAGTGGGAGGCACTTATACAAACTGTTGTAATTCCTACACCGTTCACCTGATTTGGATGTAAATACCCTCAAATTAAAGCTGAAAGTCTGCAGTTAAAGCACATCTTGTTCGTTTCATTTCAAATCCATTGTGGTGGTGTATAGAGCCAAAAAGATTAGAATTATGTTGATGTCCCAATATTTATGGACCTGACTGTAGTTGTCTATGGGGCCCCTAATTCTTGCACATGGTATAGCTGCCCATTCCTCTTGGCAAAATGCCTCCAGGTCATGCAAAGTCTTTGGTCGGCTCGATGATATTAAGGTCAGGAGACGGTGATGGCCACTCCACGACCTTCACCTTTTTCTGCTGTAACCACTGGAGGGTCAACTTGGCCTTATGCAAATTGTCTGCCAGTATTTTCTGTTAACATGCTGCATTCATCTTGCCATCAATTTTAACCTGTGTGTATGACCTTGTGTGTCTGTAACAAGGCCAAACATTCAAGGGTAAGTAAACTTTTGATCAGGGCCTTTTGGGTGATTTCTGTTGTCATCATGATTTAAAAAGGAGCCAAACAACTATGTGATAATAAATGGCTTCATATGATCACTATCCTACAATAACATAGGGAGAGGGGGAGAAGAGACACAGGGGAGGGAGAGGGGAAGAGACACAAGGGGGGAAGAGACACAGGGAAGGGGGGGGAGTAAGAGACTCAAAAGAGGGAGAGGGGGGAAAGAGACACAGGGGATGGAGGGCAGAGGAAGAGTCACAGGGGAGGGAGTGGGGGGGAAGAAATACACAGGGGGAAGAGACACACGGTAGGGAGGTTGAGACCCTTTAAATATTATCCCGTCATTTTTGACATGCAAGTTACTAGTATATATATATATTTGTGGTCAGTCCCCACTCTCCATTTTATTCTGCTGAGAGGGCCATAAGGCTGACATATTGAATGCAAAGGTAGGAGGAAGGGTCAGGCTTTTATGGTGTGGGGGAGAGGGACCCTCGCACAATCCCAACTGATTACCTGGATATTTTGTGGTTGGTCCTCTCTCCCCATGCTTGTGATGTGGCCGAAAGCTACAGCCATTTTGGTCTGACGGACTGGGAATGGTTACTGACTGAGCCTTTTGTAGGCTTCTCTAATTTCAGACTTTGGATCAGGAATTTATACAGGCTATCAACTCATAGCTTTAAAAAGAAAATTTGGGCCAAACCAAACAATTTTTTTGCACTTCTCGAACCCCCTCCAACATCAACTCACATAGTACATATATAAAAAGCATATAAAATATATTTTAAAAACTAGCTACTTGCCCGTCAAAAATGACAGGAATAAAATGTTAAGACTGGGAATGCTGTACCTTCAGCGCTCGTTGCAAGCCTCTCCCCCTGTGTAGTATATATCCCTGGCGCTTGAGTGATACTGTCTTGGGTTGTCTTACTGCCTTGGGTTAAGTGTTACTGGCTTGTGTTAAATGTTAGTGGCTTGGATTAAGTGTTACTGGCTTTCGGTAAGTGTTACTGCTATTTTTTACGTCTTTCGGGCTAGTTTTACGTCCTTGGGGCTACTTTTACATCCTTGAGCCTTCTTTTCGTTGTTTTGTGTTTTTTCAGCAGCCATTTTCTTCTTGCTTAGGCGATTTTCATTTGTGAAAAAATGGCAAATATACATCAAAATAACTTGCAAGGGGGGCGTGGCTTGGGCTTGCTGAGAGAGGACGTGTGGAGCTGGAGCTCCGTGTCCCAATAACATAAAAAACACCTAAAAGTGCCACAAAAGCCCAAATAAGACCCTGGGAAGGCCCAGAGGAGGTCCCCCTACCTCTAGCATCTCCACACCTTTTGAGGCACTGCCTCCGGAAGGTCCCACAACTGTGGCCTGGCTAGGCCTCATCCCCGGACCCTGGCTGGAACTAGCCCATCGGAGGGAGCAGCACAGCGGAGGAAGCTGTGGAGGGGCAAGAACCAGCAGACGGGGAGTGCAACAGCCGGCACCAAGCAGGAGACCTCCGAGGGGCCGAGGAGGGCTGCGGAAGGCGGAAGAGCAGCTGCGGCGGACAGGGCCGCAACAGGACGGTGGGTACCGGCGCTGGAAGCGTGCCAGACCCCAAAGACATGCTAACAACCATGGAGACTGGAGTCTCACCAAGAAGAAGACAGAGGAGTAGGCTCTGAACCCCGGAGGGCCACCAGGGGGTAAGTCGGCCACATCCCAAGGGCCAAGAGGGGAAATAAAGCTTCTGAAGGGGAGAGCTGCAGCCACAGAGAGACAGGGCGGCAGAAGCATCAAGGGCATTCCCCCCAACACCCCAGTATAGCCCTAGAACTGCAACAGCAGACCCTCTAAGACAGTTGCCAACAGAGGCCCCATAGCAAGAGATACTACATCTAAAGGGGGCGCCATTAATAAGTGGTTAAGGCCTCCCCTCCATACCCCACTGCAAACTCAGGGGCAAGGGATAGACCGGGCTGCCTCTGCATCAGAGAGTCTTACCATTTACTCTGGTAACTGTCTGGGGGGACAAGGTTCGAAGAGACTGTAAACAATATCAGGCCTAAGAAAGGGGCCAGCTTTCCCATCCAGGCAAGGCCACTGAAGCATAAGCTACAGCAGCATTAAAACACACACAGAAGCTTAATAAATGAACTCTGTATATTACAGCCACTGCACCTGCTTGCAACTAAGAGACTGAGATTTTCTTGAACACACAGATTGCTGACAAATGTACTCAGTTACTGCAAGGGGAGGACAGAGACCTTGCAGCTCTTGTTAGCACACTCTCTTTCCTACCTGTAAAGAGTGGGGAAAGAAATATTGCTATTTGCATAACTGCTAAGACCGCGCCCTGAAAGTGAAATAGTTTCAACAACAAGCCGGTGGAGGTACCCCCACTGCACAGAGCACAGAAATTAAGAAATTACAGCCCAGAAATTTTTCTTCTTTGAGTATATAAAGTGGATGAAACCTAGCTGCCTGGTGGGATGTAATCCAAGACGCAACTAAAAACTCTGACCGGCAGGGACTGAGACTCACTAAAATAATTGCAAAGAGACCCGGCATAGCCGGAAAAGCCAAGAATAGAAAACCTACGTAACAGAGTGGAAATAATTGAGCATCTGGGGCTACACTAGAGAAACCTGCTAAGACGGACCAACACAAAGGCCCACTACAGAGCAACAGACTTCAGGAGAAAATGGGGAAAACCAGAAAACCCCTATCATCTAAAAAAATAGATGAACATTTTAAGACCACAGGGGCCCAAGCCACGTCTGTACAAGACCCAGGCTCTGACCCATCTGATGAATCGGATTCTGAAACGCAGGAAGCGGCCTCACAGCCGGAGGTAAATATCAACAATCTCTCAATGGCGAGATTTGAGGCCCTGCTCGCGGCCCACATTGACAGGGCTGTAGCTGCATTGCAAAAGGACATACAGGAGATAGGCCAGCGGACCCAGCTTCTAGAGGAGACTATGGACCGAGTGGTCGAAGCCCAGGAGGGGGACAGGGCCAACATCACAGATAATGCATCTAGAATCTCCACCATAGAAGACAAGCTAGACGGTCTGGAAAACCGATCGAGGCAATTTAACATCAGAATTAAGGGGGTCCCCACGGCGGTGGTAAACCTTCCCAGGTACCTCAAGGCTGTAATCGACAAGATCCTGGCAGGATTCCCAGAGCATGTCTGGGAGGTTGAGAGAGCGCATCGGGCCCAAGGTGGGAGCCGAATCCAAGACCTACCAAAGGACATAATTGTCAGGCTTCTACGCCAGCAGTCCAGGGATTTAATCCTTGCGACCACCCGCAAAATGTCTTCAATCACAGGCCCGGATGGAGCCACCTTGCAATTCTTTGCGGACCTATCTCCGTCCACACTGCAAAAGAGGAGGCTCATGAAACCAGCCCTGGACGTACTCTTGAGGCATGGTATCAAATACCACTGGGGATTTCCTTTTGCTCTCACATTCTCAATAGGAGGAACCCAGTACACTTCTCGCTCCTTGGAAGATTGCCAAGAAATTTTGCAGAGACTAAAACTCAGTGGCGAGGAATCGCCCCCAAGAGCGCAGACTGCAGCTGCCCTACCCCCTTTAAAAAGGCAGTGGACTGAAGTCACCTAGCCAAAGAGGGCCACAGACCAAAAATGCTAAAGCTGCTGCCAGGCAACAAACTCAGAATTCTGAATCAACCACGAACTGACATGCGCCACCCTTATCCCAAAGACTTCATAGCTAAAGAAATGAGTACAGGGTAATTAAAAACCTGAAGGAACTTAAAGTACGTACTGGACTTCATAGAGGCCTCCTTTGCAGAGTATTTGAGTACCCCGGGACGGGGGAACTTAGGAAAAGCCAATCAGACACTAGACGAAAGCTGCCTGGAGGACTGCAGAATTCCTAGCTTTCTATTGATCCAGGACTAATGCAAAAGTGCTATTTACTGATGTTCTTCTGTCTTATTTCTCTCTGCATTGATGTTCCTAACAGGTTTTGTATTGTATTGTATAATAGGTATAGCAGGAGCAACGCTCCACAAGAGAGGAAGTTAGCCTCTAGGGCTTGTTTTGTATGTTTATATGTCTCTGTTTTCTTTCTTCTCAGACTGGGACCAGCTGTTTACAGTAGACTTAGATATTAGGAAAGACTCCAGTAAATGAGTGGGCAAGTTAGTTAGTCATGTAAACACTCTGTTACATCTTCTATTCAGCATCTCCTATTCTTATAGTACCTTGGTATGGCGGGTCCCTGCCGGCCGGAATTAGAATAGAAGTAATCAGGACCTCAAGGATACTTGGGGTTAAGAAGCGGGTGGGCAGCCCTGGTAGAGTATTTGCCTTTTAGAATGCCCAAAGTATTAAATCCTTTCACTTTATGCATCCTTACTGTCCCACTTGTCTTCTACCAACAAATACCTACTTGCTCTTCTACTGGCCTCAGATACTCTATCGCTCACAACTCTCCCACACCTCTACTTGCCTGGTATCCCTATTTTTCTGCTTATTCTAGGAGGATAGTTCCAGAACGGGGCAGATTTATTCTAGAAGGGGCCCTGGTAAACGCCAGGCTGCGGGACAGAGGGCTAATCCTATTTACAGCTAAAAGCATAGCAATCTGGGCACCCTTAGGGCAACCCTCTTTTATTGTAGAACTACGGGAAGAGATATCAGAAAACTTATGTTTGTATTTTTGCACTCCTAGCAGAGCATACCAGGCGGAGACCCATCGGGCCTGGGCTTGGTGCCTTAGAGTCCCTGAAAGGGGGGCGCCGCTCCACACTCCCTCCTCAACGGCACATAGGTAAGGTAAGGCCAGACTCACACACGACCAGCACAAATTACTAGTCTACCTATGACAGCACCTACGACAGTACTCTCCCACAATGTGAAGGGCTTTAACTCCCCCTTCAAACGAAGGAATACTTTCCTGTATTACAGGACCCACAAGCCCTCGGTAATCCTACTACAGGAGACCCATTTTGCTAGGAATAAGTCCCCCACATATTTAAATAAAGATTACCTCCAATTCTATCATTCCACCCACGCTTCTAAAAAGGAGGGAGTAGCAATATGACTTCATAAAAATGTTCAATTTCAGTTCACTTCTAAGATAGTGGACCGGGAAGGGTACTTCATAATTATGAAAGGCACTTTGTCAGGAGCCCCGATCTCTATAGCTTCCTTCTATGCCCCCACAATTGCACTGCACAAGACTCTAATTAGATTCCTGAGGGTACTAGAGGGGGGACTGGGGGAAATTGGTCATAGGAGGGGATTTTAACTTAGTTTTGGAACCCCAGGGCGGATAAATCCAACACCTCGCTTCAGAGCCGCTTTTCCAAGAAAACTAGGCAAATACAAAAACTCTTGCACCTGGTGGGCTTGGTAGACGCCTGGAGAGGGCTCCACTCAAGAGGGAGGGAGT
Organism: Discoglossus pictus; assembly: GCA_027410445.1. Classification (NCBI taxonomy): domain Eukaryota; kingdom Metazoa; phylum Chordata; class Amphibia; order Anura; family Alytidae; genus Discoglossus; species Discoglossus pictus. The sequence goes on from CM050168.1 coordinate 149,108,087, forward strand.
ATACTTTTTACTCCCCCACTCATGGGTCCTATTCACGCATAGACACTGTATATGTAAGCAACGCACTTTTAGATAGCACTCATAAAGCTACCATAATACCCTGTACCTGGTCGGACCATGCAGCAGTCTCAATAGAAATGGACTTGGGTAAGCAATTCAATATGCCCTACACGTGGAGGCTGAATTAGTATTTGATCTCGCTGCCCACAGCCCAGGAACAAATTGAGCGGGAATTGGTAGCTTTTTTCGGGTCCAATGCAGGCAGGGAAACGGCGGCGGGATGGGTTTGGATGGCACATAAAGCCTATATTAGGGGGGTATGTATTAAACTAGCCACTCAACATAAAAAACAGAACCAACAAAGGGAGAGAGGTCTGGCGAACAAATTGGCCCATCTAGAACACCAAAACCAGCTTTCCCCTAATCCAGCTTTGAGAGGGCAAATAGACAGGACTAGGATAGAGTTAGATAGTGTCTTGTCCATAATGACAGATAAAGCATTAAGAAGGACCCAACACTTATTCTATGCTAAGGTGAATAAGCAGGATAAAATGTTGGCTTGGAGCCTGAAAGCCAAATACGCCCAGTCTAGAATATCCCAAATTAAAAATAAAACAAGGGACCTCACCTACAGTCAAAGAGAAATACAGAGAGTCTTTGGAGATTTCTACCAGGATATTTACTCCTCAAAGAGCTCTGCCACAGACAACTCTATTCTGTCTTATTAAAACACCCTAGATCTCCCCCGAATCTCACCACTAGACTTAGAATCCTTAAACAGGGAAGTAACGGTTAAGGAAATTATTGATGCAATTCAAGAGTTAAAATTAGGAAAATCCCCGGGCCCAGATGGGTTCACCAACATTTATTATAAGAAATTTTCAGCACTCCTAGCCCCCGCATTTGTGCAGCTTGTTCAATTCGATCCTGAGAGGAGAAGCAACTAACCCAGAACTGAACTTTGCTGATTTAACGATCTTCCCCAAGGAAGGCAGGTACCCTAAGGAAGCAAAAAATTATAGGCCCATCTCACTTCTAAATGGGGATGTTAAGCTGCTCGCCAAGATCTTCTCCCATAGGATTTCGGACTTTCTGCCCTCCTTAATACACAAGGATCAAGCAGGGTTTATCCCACAAAGACAGACTGGGGATAATATCAGAAGGACACTGAATGTCATACATTTAGCTAGGTCCAGGAACCTCCCGGTTTGCCTGCTTGCATTGGACATCGAGAAGGCATTTGATACCCTAGAGTGGCCCTTTTTGTTTGCCACTTTAACGAAATTTGGGTTCGAGGGTAACTTCCTAAATCTATTGCGTGCATACTACACTGCGCCTAAAGCCACTCTAAAGCTGCCAGGCCCCCGGGGGATAGACATTAACATAGAGAGAGGCACGAGACAGGGATGTCCCTTGTCTCCGCTGCTCTTTGCCCTGGCCATTGACCCACTGGCTCAAGCGATCAGGGCAAACTCATCGATAGAGGGGGTGAGAGTGGGTCATCAGCTTTTGAAGTGTTCCTTGTTTGCTGATGACTTGCTATGCACTCTTTCAAACCCGGGCCCCTCTATAGACGCCTTGATGAGCACGATAAATCAATATAGTGCTCTCTCTGGCTTGAGACTGAACCAGGAAAAAACAGAAGCCTTAAGTGTGGGCATACCCAGGGATATGTTAGATCAGTTGAAAAGAGAACATAAATTTATCTGGCCAACCTCCCACATAAAATATTTGGGAATAAACTTAACCGACTCTATGCAGGGCATATATAAAGCCAATTACCCACCCCTATATAGGGCTTTACAGGGGGAATTGGGAACCTGCAACAAGAGGCAGATCTCGTGGACGGTCGGATAGCCACGGTAAAGATGAACATCTTGCCGAGACTGCTTTACCTGGCCAGGACACTGCCGGTACAAATAAATAATGCCGAGCTGGCGCGTTTCCAGTCCCAGGTTTTTAGGTTCATCTGGAGAAATAGACCACCGAGGGTGGCCCGGCAAATTATGTACAAACACAAATCAAAAGGGGGCTTATCCTGCCCTAATTTCAGTCTCTACTTTAAGGCTGCTCAACTTGTCTCCATTCTATTAGTTCATTCTACTCCACTACAGCCTAACTGGGTGTTTATAGAGGAAGCACAGATGGCCCCGCTAACATGGGGGATCATTTTGTGGACTCCAAGCATGCAAATTTTAAATTCTCACATTTCTAACCCCATAACCAAATTTACCTTGAGGATATGGGACTGGGCCAGGAAAGTACATAAAATAACTTATCCAATATCGACCCTCACATCAATCTTTTCCTCGCCCTCCCTTCTATCCACCATCACAGCAGATTCCAAAGCATTTTGGACTTCTAAAAACGTGGACAAACTTGGGGCATGGTTTGAGAATAGTAAAATTATACCAGTGGCGGCAATGAGTAGGAGGTTGGAGGTACCACCCCAGGAAACTTTTAATTATATTAAAATTAGACAGTGGATTGGAGGTATATACAAGAGCTGGGGGCCCCCTAGAGACTCTTGGATTTTGACTGTATGTACAAATATAAATCTCTCAGGTGGCACATTAGGAGCACTATATAGCATCTTTAACTCACCACAGAATCCTTGGAAGCCTTCCTTCGTAACGAAGTGGGAGGTAGATTTACAGCAGAGCTGGGATGGGAGCAAGTGAGCTGAGTCATTCTCGAGTCTGTCTAAAGGTTCATATAATTATAGTCTGCTAGAAACTTCCCTAAAAATTCTACACAGAGCGTACATGACCCCGGCCAAATTGAATAGAAAATCTCCAAAGATCTCGGATAGATGCTACAGGGGCTGCCAGGGCAGAGGGGACTTTATACACACATGGTGGAAGTGTCCTGAAATAGCTAAAGTATGGACGGAAACGACTAAGCTGATTTCACGTATATTTAAAACCCTGCTTCATGCGCTCCATGCCAGCAACTGCGACCCTCGCAAACTTCACGTCGCAACCCAAAGAGCACGACACACACATTACGACACTCGCAAACAACATACGACACACGTTCACACACATTACGGCCTCGCAACACTCGGACGCAACTCGCGAACATTACAAAATGTAAAACACAATACATACACACAGCACATACATAAAAACATTACCTACACCAAGAGGGAGCACCGAGGACCTCAAAAATGCAACTTAGACCTTCATTTTACTCGAAATAAAAGAGTTTAGAGACTAAAAAAAACTGTAAGTGAGAGAAAAAATGGCCGCCGAACAAAACGAAAACGAGGCTACAGCACTCTAAACTCGCAAAACACCACAAGAAACTCGCAAAACGCCACAAACGACCTACGGATATTCATACCACACAGTGCACACATTCAGCATGCTTACACAGCAGCTCCACACCACTAATGCTGCAGCAACATCAACACAGATTGCCAGCTCTTCATCACAATGCTTCAAAATAGGTAAAGTATATTCATTTAGTAATGTATTACATATTTCATTATTATACACCAAACAGCATTAGCTACCTTACAATTTCATTGCCGTCATTTTTTGACGGGCAATTCGCTAGTTATTATATATTCTCCAGCTCCCTTTTTAAGGATGTGAAATGTTAGTTTATATTTGATAAATCCAATTGTTCTTTATTATTAAGGATCACCCAAAAAGAAAATTATTCAGTTCTGTGGTTCAGCCTTTAAAGTTGCAATTTTGCGAGGCACACAGTGCATGTACGGGTTTCGGTCCTAAGTCATATGGGTCGTAAGTCCCATGTGCCTCAACTGCTCACCTCGTTTTGCGAGGCTTGCAGTGCAATGAGCGCCTTCATCATTCATTGCAGCCTAAGTCCAACATCGCAAACGTTACGAACACTGACAACTATATATGTGATAAATCAATTTATTTATTTATATATATATATATACAGTATATATATATATATATATATATATATATATATATACATATAAATATATATATATATATATATATATCTAAATATAAATATACACCCGTATACATTTAAATATACATCTACACACATATATATATATATATATATATATATATATATATATATTTATATATTTATACACATATCTACATATTTATATATATATATATATATATATATACACACCATATACACGTATACATTTACATATGCATCTATACACAGAAGTCCAAGGGGGTCACAGAGGTCCGAGGGGGGCCACAGGGGCCCGCAAGGACCGAGAGGGCCACAAAAGGCCAAGGGAGGCCGCAGAGGTCTGCGGGGGGCCACAGGGGCCCGCACAGACTGAGGGGACCACATGAAGCCGAGGGAGACCAGAGGAGGCAACAAGGGGCCACAGGAGGCTGAAGGATGCCGCAGAGGTCCACGAGGGGCCACATGAGGCTGAAGGGAAACACAGAGGCCGAGGGAGATCAAAGAGTGCCACAGTGGACCATAAGGAGCCGCAGGGGCCACAGGGGACACACAGGAAATCTTGTGGGACCATAAGGGGCACTGGGGCCACAGGAACCCCATGGGGGCCCACTGAGACCACAGAAGACCTATGGGGGCCACAGATGACACTCAGGGGCCACAGGGGGCCACTGTAGATCCAAGGGTCACTGTAGACCATGGGGGACACAGAAAAACCACTGGGGCCACGAGGACCCCCATGGGGCCGCAGAGACCACAGAGGACCAGCACCAAATGCACCGGCACTAGCTCCAACTCTGCATACTGTGAAAAACCCTTTTCTTTCTTTAAGGTGGAATATTTTTACTTCTAACCTCAAGGGATGCTCTCTTGTCAGTTGAAAACCTCTTGGCACAAAAAGATCACTTGACAAATCTTTATACTGACCCTGGATATATTTATATAAGGTAATCATATCCCCTCTTAAACACCTTTTTTTCTAGAGAAAATAAGTTTAGTTTGGTTAGTCTTTCTTCATAACTTAGCCCCTCCATCCCCCTTATTAGTTTTGTAGCCCTTCTCTGTACTTGTTCCAGCTCTAAAATGTCCTTTTTATGAAGTGGTGCTCAAAATTGTACTCCATATTCCAAATGAGGGCGTACTAGAGATTTGTATAGTGGCAGAATTATATTTGCTTCCTCTGCTTCTATATCTTTCTTAATACATGCTAATATTTCACTTGCCTTTGCAGCTGCTGCTTGGCTTTGAGCACTGTTACAAAGGTGGCTGTCCTCAAGCACTCCCAAATCCCTTTCAATATCAGATACCCTTAGATTTGCTCCATTAATTTAAGATTAGAAATTGCATGGTTATTTTTCCTTCTCAGATACATATCTCTACATTTATTCATATTAAATCTCATCTGCCATTTAGTTGCCCATTTCTCTAATTTATGCAAATCCTTTTCTGATTTAATTACCTTGCACAGCTTTGTGTCATCAGCAAAAATGGAGACAATGTTTTCCAGTCCTATTAAAAAGGAGAGGACCTAATACTGAATCCTGAGGAATCCCACTTACAACATTTGTCCAATCGGAGTATGTTCCATTTGCAACAACCCTTTGCTTCCTGTCTTTTAGCCAGATCTCAATCCACAAGCAAATATTTACTGCAATGCCTATATCCCTTAGGTTCCCTAATGATATTCCATGTGCCACTGTATCAAAAGCCTTTGCAAAATCCAAAATGATCAAATCCACTGAAATGCCTTGATCCAGGTTCCTACTAATCGCCTCATAGAAACTAATTTGATTTGTTTGACATGATCTATCCCTCATAAATCCATGTTGACTTCTACTTATAATCCTGTTCAAACAGACATATTCTTGTATATTGTCCCTTATTAGTCCTGCTAATTTAGATGCAGCCATGATGGTGAGTGAGGTTTTTACACCGAAGTAACCAGTGAAGACCTTGCTTTTGCATGAAAGTTCAGTTACTAAACACTTCTGTAAAATAAATATGCCCTGTGCTTATATAGAGCCCTTTATAATTTGCCGAATTGCAATTTAATAAGGCTGTATGTGTTTAGAATAGGTTTTACTATATCACTCCCCATACCATTTTTACTATATCACCCCACATACCATTTGTCTCCCTGCCAGAGGAAAGACTGGCATGACACAACGTGTGAATTTATACCTTTTTTATTGGGCAAGCCTTTTCGTTAGAGTCACAAGGTCACAAGGTTCCAAGAGGTGCACCACTCTTTATCAAGTCAGAAGCAATACTGAATAAGGTCTAACAGAGGAATTCCCAGTAATAACAAACCCACATGGGACAGAAGACAGACATAAAAAAAAAAGTACAAGGTTGATCAATTCTGCGAGTTGTGTGGATCTACAGTATACCTAAGATCCAAGATGAGATAAGGAAAGACAGTGTTATCTCTCTGTGTCCATTAACTTGTAAATCAGTTAGGACCATAAATACCCCACATATTAATGAGTTGAAAAGCAACAATAACACGAGAAGGCAGGATCACAACGCATTTTGATAATGTGCCAGAAACTCCAAGTCCATGTTTTGTCCTGCATCTTTAGGGTTAAAGAATGATCATCTTCATTTCAAATGTTTTTCTCTCTGGGTATTTTTTTTTTTGGATGGAGTGATCAATCTACGTGAAATGATGTGCAAATTGGCCACAAATGATTTAATTGTGTTTTGTAATAGAATGTTTGTGCAGATTCATCCTTAAATGCATTTTGGTTGATTTCCCCAATGCAACATATTTGTGTGGAGAGAGAGAGAGAGAGAGAGAGAGAGAGAGAGAGAGAGAGGTACCTCGGTTCTCGTTGTCCTTGGAACTTGTCGTTTTGGATACTCAACATGTCTCACTGACAGAAAATTGCATCAAAACTCGATGTATCTGACTAACAAAAATTGCCTCGGAACTCAACACTTGCTCGTAACTCGACACACTTGCACCACCCTACATCCTGTCTTTCAGGAAGTGGAATAAAGTTCTGTGCTATGGTGTAGTGTAGTTAATGCCTACAAGAGCCCAAGTCTACAAGAATCAAAGTGTAGACTGTGCCCATAAGAACCAAAGTGCAAACTGTGCCTGTAAGGACCAATGTTCCAAGCAATAACCTGTCTCCTTCTTCTCCTCCTCTACATCACCACCATCCCATTGGGCCCTCAAGTCCTCTCTGTACAGTTAAAGTGAAGTTAAATTCTTTGTTATTTGATGTAATTATTGTTTTTTTATTTATGTCTGTTTAGTTTTAAGATTTTGTATCAACAAATAACACCATCAGTTAAAAATAAAATGTGAAAAAGCTTGAGTCCAGAATGGATTATTTAAATTTACATCCCCTATGGGAATGCTTGCTTGAAACTCAACCTGACGTCCGAAATGGAATAAGGTCGAGTTCCAAGGTACCACTGTGTATATAAAATTTCTGCAGGAGAAGGGCTTGCAGTTGTTCTTGCAAACTGCCTGCTTGTGTGCATGTTTAGGGGAGAGGGGTAGGTGGCCATTACTAAAAAATCGAATAATTTAAGAACCCCCTCTATCCCTACTCCTCCATTAATTACTCCACTATTCAGCAGAGAAGTGTGTTATCTCAGGCTCCAAGCTAGCAGGCAGTGCTGAAGCCAGGCATCATAAAACATTCTAAAAACAAAGAGTTTGCTAAGATTATGGTTTCCTTTCAATTGTTTTTATGCTTGTGTCTTACACAGCTGCTAATGTTGTTAGTTTCACACTTCACAAATTACAGTCATCTTTTAAGTCCCCTTAGTACCCTTTAATGAAATACAGTACATTTAAAAAAAAAATAGATGGTGTACAAAGCATTTGCTTTTTTATTTATAATTTTAACAAATCATTATTGCAGATAGACATGAAATAACCATGAAAGCCGCCAGTGGAGTTCTATTTGTTTGTTTGTACAGTAATTATGGTGCCGTCATTAGTCAAGCTAATAAACATACAGAGAGCCAGTGTAGCAAAATGTCCCCCTGGAATCCATTATCATTGTTCTCAAGAAATACATTAGCTAAAATGGTTACACTATAGTAGATGTTGTTTGTATCCATCTGTTGTTATACAGTAAGTCTTCTGTAGACTTAAAGTGACACAGCAAAAGTGCCCAGTTAATGCAGAAATGGACAGGACACATGTAAGTCATATAATTTGTTGTAAAACATTTTGTGTGGAAATGTTAGAGCTAGAAAGTTGTGTATGTTAAGCATACATTATATATGTACATAGTCACATTGTTTGCTTTGGCCAGATCTTAGTAATTCCAGGCCTGTATATTTTAGCCCAGTTACTTAATTAAGAGTATAGAGTTGTTAAAGAATGACTGACATCACCAGTTGTGCAGTGACAGATAGCTGAAAGTCATGTGGGAAATGGTGTTTTCCTTTTTGAAACTGCTGTTGAATTGATAGAGATGTAAGCATTGCAGTTTATTGTGTCTGAATCCCTCCATTAGCTACTGTGTATATATAGTGTGGCTTCATCACCAGTTGAATCTGCTGTGTATGGTTCGGGAATACATTTGCCACTGTCTAATATTTAGATTTAGGGTGTACTCAAATAGCTCAGTAAATAGAGCATCAGACTACAATGTAACAGTTGTAGAGTTCAAATCCATTTTTAATAATTTACGTTGACTTTACAGGATAAAACAAAGAACAGGGTATGGGCTTGGCAAATAATTCTCCTTTTGGTAAGTTCCATGTCCTTTAATCTTTTGCTTTCAGAGTTGTTATGCTTATATCTCAATATTTTAGCAATTTATTTCACTTGAATGGGAAACAGATACAGAGTTATTAACTTAAAGGGACTTTAGGCAATTTATGTTTTGTCTTATATATTTTATCAAGGTTACATATAAGCAATTTGGTTCTCCTCAATATTATTGTGACATAATAATTACATTTCATTTACTTCAAAGAAGCCCCCAGCTATGTGACATAATTAATTTGATCATCCTCAATGTTAACAGTTTCTCATCTTGTAGAACCTCCCCTTTTCTTCATGTTTTCTCTCAATGCAGGCTGACATTTTGCACAGCTGTGACCTAAGGACAAACACAGAGGTGGGGGTTTATAATACCAGTAATATTACTGCTGCATGCAGACACATATCACAGCATAGCACTCACAGTTTAAAGCCCTTCCTCTGTTGGTATGTTCTTAATGGACAGCTGTGCAAGATATCAACCTGCACAGAGAGAGAGAACAGGAAGAAAGGGGGCTGTTCTACAAGCTGAGTATCTGTTACTTTGGGGCCTCTTTAGACATACGTGAAGTGTAAATCACAATTGCATTGATAATATATAATGTATACTAGCGAATTGCCCGTAAAAAAATTACAGGCATAAAAGTGTAAGCCAGGCAATGCTGTTTGCCACTCAATGTGAGGCTTTTGGTTTGCTGAGCACCTTTGGCGCTCATTGCAAGCCTTTCCTCCCGCCTACTGTACGGGCAGCTTATTGCAGTGTTCGTTAACCTGCAACTTTTGTGCTTGGGAATGCATGTGTCTCTTTCCAGCATCTCCCCTTGTCTCAAATTCGCCTGCAACCTCACTTCCAGACATCCTGGCTCTCTCCCTGTGCTGTGTGTGAGTGTGTTTTCAATTATTTTTTATAATTTTTCTTGTTTTTCGTTTTTCGCGGTTCTGCCGTTAAATTCGTATTTTTCCGAGATCGGATTTTGTTGGTGTAAGTGTTTGTGTCTTTGCCGTCCTGTATTTTCTAAGTCCGGCGTGCCTGGCGTTGTTCGTGTAAGTGTTACTGTCTTTGCTGCCGTGTATTTTCTAAGTACCATGTGCCTGGCTTTGCTCAGCCTCGTTTTCATCCAGTTTCAGACTTTTTTCCTTTTTTCGTTCGCCATTTTTTTCTCGCTTAACCGATTTTCGAGTGACGCACAGTAAATTCGGCTCAAATTTGCTTCCAACCTCACTCCCAGGCATCCTGGCTCTCCTCCTGTGCTGTGTGTGAGTGTGTTTTATTTATTTATTTTTTATTATTCTTTTATTTCCGCGTATTTTTCAGAGTTTAGATTTTTTGCCCCGAGATTCCGAGGTTGGATTTTTTTTTCTAAGTCCTGCTTTCTTCAACTGCTTGCAGCCTAAGTAAGTCCCAAGTTCCTCAACTGCTTGCAGCCTAAGTACAGCGTGCCTACAACTGCTCGCCTCGCTTCGCAAGGCCGCAGGAACGTCTTCAGCGCTCATTTCAGCCTAAGTCCCGCATGCTTCAATGCCTCAACTGCTCACCTCACTTCGCGAGGCTCGCAAGTGTGACGACAAACCGCAGTTTGACAATTATAACATGTGAGAACATTACTGGCATATATAAAAAAAATGCCTAAAAAATCTCTTTAACTAAACCAAATACAAAATAGTACAAAATCTAATGTAATAGTAAGATTGAATTTATATGTGCATTTTTAGCAATGCAGGGGTATTAGAAATGATCACTGCTGAGGGTTTTGGGGAACTGTATCTTATTAATTTAAATCATTAGCCAGCAACGTCACACAGGCACAAAGCAGTCTAGTAAGAGATAAAAAAAATAACTGTCAACATCCACATTTGCTTTACATTTTTTAACATGATTAGTCACCCTGGATGTGCCTTAGACACAGATAACATCTCTATTCCGTTCAACTGAAAGGCTGACAATGATGTGGAACGAATAATAGAAACTGAAGTCGAACTAACCCCCTCCTGCAAGGGGAGATTGTGGCATAGTGTCCACAGAGATTGTGGCATAGTGTCCACAGAGGTTGTGTGAGCCATGTGTTTTTGGAGTTGTTTTCCTCCAGGATGTCTGAAGGAATTAACTCCTGGAACAGTTTAATCAAGATGCACCTGATCACAAACTTTAAAAACTTGGGCCAGATAGATGGATGGTGCTGTTTATGGACTACTGGGCAGCAGTCTCAGAGGCAAGTTGCACGGAAAGCTTGCAAACTTTGATATTTTGACCCTGAGTCTTCGTTTGGATTGCATAAAAGCAGTTTTCTGTGTGAGGCTGCTAAATTTGCAAATAGATGATTTTTCAGACAGATGATTATGCAGACTGAAGAATTGCAGCTGAGAACCAGTGGAGCTGACATCCAGTGGAACTGGAAACAAGTGGAGACACCCAATGAGAGAAGTGTTTTGGTGTACAGCTGAAAAGACACAAAGAGATTGTTGCATGGAGCTGGTGAGGAAGCCACAGAGGGAAAGTGAAAGTCTGGACTTATGAAGAATGCAGGCCAGTGACTATAAACAAATTATTTGAACTGTTTATTTTGCTTGTTTCACCCATGGTCAGTTGAGTGAAGGCCTGGTTAGTGATGGAACTGACTCTAGCAATAAGGTAGTGCTCCATGGGCGCTAGGTCTGTTAGTTTCATTGCTTTGTTTTGTTTTACTATTTCTTGTGACACTGGCTGAAGATTCAGTATCTTTGAACATGTTTTGAAGCTTCTTGTGTAGTTGTGTTCTGCTATAAAAATGCCAGAATCATGGCCACAAATCATGAGAAGAAGGGTAGTTTGTCACAAGGTAAAATATACAATCCCCTAGAGAGCAGAGATTTTCTCTAAAACAATATTTATGCTCCTGCATGAGTGAAACATCTCCATAGCAAATACAGTCCATAGAGGTCATGTATTCTTAGCTCTCTAGTTCTAAGGAGCAATTGCAGGCTTGAACATGATCGAGGACACAAGCCCGTAACTCATGATTCAAGTCTGTAAAATCAAAGCACTTTAAAAGCAAATATGAAATCAATCCAGCACTGTAAATGATGGGGAACACAATGGGTGACATTAAAAAATTAGAAGCACAACTTCTCAAGCTCGCACATAGCTAATATCTAATACTTTATTTTATGTTTAATTTCCGTCCAAAGTCCTACGGGCTTGAATGACCTCCAAGCCCGTAACCCGTCATACAAGCCCGTAGGACTTCAATGAAATATGGAGGTTAGATTCCAAAGTCTTACGGGCTTGAAGTTTAAAGCCCGTAGGACTTTGGATGGAAAATAAACATGAAATAAAGTACTTTATTTTGGCGATGTGCGAGATTGAGAATGTTGTGCTTTTAATTCTAATGTCACCCATTGTGTTCCCCATCATTTACAGTGCTGGATTGATTTTAGATTTGCTTTTAAATTGCTACGATTTGTCAGTAAGCCCCTTGCGAGACCTTCTTGGTCCCAGTAATCTGTGGTTCGTGTTTAGCCATTTACAGGCTTGCTGGAGGGGAAATCAGAGCAATTGAATAGTGATTTGTGATTTTAGCAGCTGCAACTCTTGCGGCCATGAAAGATCAAAGACTTGGAGGGAAGTAACTTAAGAATCGTAATGGATCGCAGCTAGTAACCCGATCGGAGCTCGCAAATGGAAGGCATTTGAATAGCTAAGTAACTTGTGATCTCCACTTGCGAGCCCGGATCTCTATAAAGCAGCAATTGAATGAGGCTCCTTGTGTCTGTAAATGTAGCAGCTGCCTGCTAGAAAAGGGCCACCTCACCCCACTGACCTATAATCAGTGGATTTCACCAGCAGCTGCAGTTTGAGAGAAGTTTAATACAGAGGATCTCTTTTTTTAATTATTGAATGTGAAATGTTTTAATGATCAATACTTAATTAAAATATTCAGCTCACGTTGTTCGGGTGCTACAGTGGTCCTTTAAGATACACCAATACAGGTGGTCACCGGGTTACAGTGACCCATACTTAAGAACGGGCTCCCAATGCTTTTTTTTTGTTTTTTTTAATATTCTGTTTGAATTAAAAGAAAGAGCACAATAGTGTCTGTAACTAATTATTACAGTATTACACTGTATTATTATTACTACCACATATGAGCCACTATAGTATTATTATTATTATTATTCATCAGGGATCCGAGTTAGATAGAAATCTAGTTTAAAGCTGTTCTCAGGAGCATATCTCATGTAACAGGAACTGTCCTATACACAACAGGGTACATGAGCACTAGCAGGTGGATTAAATAACATATTTAATATGTATATAGTAACCAACAAATGTAATTAAAATGTATTTTCACAAGACTCATATTCTTACTTTAAATCTTGATGTATCTATCATGTCAACTTTTGTCGTCTTCTGTAATATTTCAGTACTGTCGTATAGTGAAGATCCCACACAGTACATTTTATCGGCTTATGTCAAGATCTGCTCTTTGGCTTATGTCAAGATCTGCGGGTCGATGATTGTTTTATTGGAGGCCTGCCAGGAGAAGCAAAGTGAGAGTGGAGAGACGTCCTCGGCGACCGGTCAAGGTCGGCTGTGAGGCAGTGAAAGCTGAGTGAGAAACTGGGGCCATTCTACGCTAGTTCCCCCTACACAAGGAAATGCAAAAGCCAGCTGACAGACCAGGAGTTCTCCGTTGGGCGCCTCATGAGAGAAATGAAAGCACAGAACCCCTAAATTACAACTGCTGACGCTGGACCAAAGTGAATCTGCCAGTGTAAGACCTTATTGAAAGATCTGCTTTTTTTTTCATTGAAGAGGTGCAGATAGATGCCGCAGACTTGAGACAATAAAGTGGACAAGTGGACAAATTTAAAGGCTGACAACCCAGATCAACGGGAAGATAAACAACCTATATCGTATAAGATAAGAAATAAGAACTCGCTGCGACTTTGTCTAAGTGCCATTTAGCCTAAAGGACAATGTAATAATGAGTGAAGCTATATGTAAAGCAAACTAACAATTCTACCTCGTTAAAATAAGCCCCTTTTGTTCCTTTTCTAAAACATGATCTTCTGAAAAGATCAGACAAGGCAAAAGAGTGTGAGTAAGGAGGAGGAGGAAGGAGAGTGGAGAGCTGAATGGTGGAAAGGAGCGAGGAAAGAAAAAAAAAGAGTAAAGGACAATATTGATTACGCAGTCTAAAGAGTCTGAGGCCTTAGAGCTGTTAAGTAAGGAGGAATATAAAACGAAAAGAACTTTGGATATGAATGCAATAGTCTCCGAAAATTAAAGAATCCAATCAGAAAACATTAAACATTCAATTGTAAAACTGTGAAAATCTGATAATTACATATAAATGCTAAGGAGAGGGGAGAATAAAGGATACAAATTGTAATATCACTCTGATTTGGATTGTTTGAAATCTCATCTAAAAATAATAACTGTATAGATTAAGAAATGACTAGTGAGAAATATTCCCACTAGATAGCTGTCAATATTTAATCGTATTGCTTCATCCCCTTTATATATTTAAGAGAGACAATGGCAATTGCGATTATCGTGTTAAATTAATGTATAATTAACGGATAATATTGCACAGAAGTAAATACCTATGCCTTTCGTCTCTCGCCCTACTCTCTGCAGAGAGAAGATGGTGTTTTCAAGTATTGTTGTTTGGTTAGGGGAGGAGAAGGACAGTGAGCACGATAAGAAAATATACTGAACTATTATATGGAATAAGAGAGAAAAGTAAAAGGGAAAGAACAGCATAAATAAAAGATAAGTAGGATAAAAGGAGGTAGAGATTTAAAATGAGCAACTTAACTAAAAATAAGTCAAAGAGAGAAAAAAAGGCGGGAGCAAAGACCAACTAGAGCAGCTGAACTTTATTTGGGGTTAATCAGAGGCACTTTAAATGATGGCAGGTGTATGCTGACTCCTATTTAACACGATTTGGAATGTGATTTCTTAATTCTGAACACAGCTACATCTCCAGTTATAAGAGGGTGTGCAGACTTATGCAACTACATTATTTTTCTTTTTTTTTCTTTCTTCCCTCCACCTAAAAGATTTCAGTTTGTTTTTCAATTGAGTTGTACAGTTTACAGGTCACATTAAAGGTGGAGAAAGTTCTGAAATGATTTATCTTTGTATCATTTTTTTACAGCACAGAAACCTGACATTTTAACAGGGGTGTGTAGACTTTTTATATCCACTGTATAAAGATGCAATATTAAAGGTAGCGTACAGAAATAATACATCAAAATAAATGAATCCAATAATACTCTATATCACAAATATTTATTGTGAATTAGGAAATAACATGGAGTAATTAATGAATTGTACACATTAATATATTTGATTGTTTATATTAATTATTAATATATTATCCTTGTCATTTTTTTATTGTTTAAGGACTCATATTTCCAGTAATTGTGAATATGGCCAAGGGAGCATGACATTGTTGCATTGGGATTATGTGTTATTGTGTCGTTATATGGTGCCTGTACATGGTTATTATGTATACTAGTTATTATATATTAAAAGAGGAAAAATGTGTTATAGAATATATGTGGAATTGGTAAGAATTATCTCCATGGAAATTATCTGCAGGACATTGCATCAGTACAGATACAGGCCTTCAGTCAAGCACTTGAGCTTTACATCAAGGTTTTCTGCCCTAACTAGCTATGGACACCGTTTTAGCTGATGAGTGATATCTCAATTGTTATAGCAACCAGGGCTACAGGGCAGATGTGTGACATCAGACACATACACAAATGTACACAAGGGTGTGGTATTGAAGAGTATAAATATGTTGTTTTGATCATTCAATAAAGGTTCAGTTATAGTTTTCACTTATCCACAGTGTAAGACTATTTCTGTGTTTTGTATCCTGACTTGGGGAGTGGTCTTGCCATGGGCCACTAGTAACCTGTATCCAGTATTCTCTGTCTGTACCTTTGGGCCTTGTCCTCTTCAGAAGCCATCTTTTGTGCCACAGAGATCAGGAACTACACGATTCTGCTGTGGTAGGTTTGAACTAGGTTCATATCAAGCCCCCTTGAAGAAGCAGATTGTGGCAATCCTCTATACATCATTCCCTACCAAACTGTTAAATCCCTTAGCATAAAATTGAAAATTTAATTTATAATATTTATGGCTGTCAACTCTGTAATTAAATATAAATACTACAAAGAGTATATGATGGATAAAGTATCATGCCGCTACTAGAGGAAAGAGGGCAAAAAGGAAAGTAAAAGAAAAGGCTTAAACTATTAGAACATCTGACAGCATAATAAATTATTGGTAATTCCTATGGCACTTGCACTTTACATTGTAAAAGAGAATATATTCATGGTTATATTCAGCTAACTAATCAGATAAGCCTCTTAATTTGATTAGTAAAACATCACAATAAGACAGTATTTACAAAACTTCTACTGGAATGAGAGGTTAATGTTGCGGGGGGGGGGGGGGTTCTCTCTCTGTCTCTCTCCCCCTTCTTTCTCTTGCCTCTCTTCCTCCCTTCATCTCTTCTGTTGAGGTCTGTAGAAACATCACAAATTTTGGAGAATTCTGTTGGTTGGGTGAGTTACAATTGGAAGTAATTATAAATTTGCTTATAAAAAATGAGTATGGGTAAAGAATTGATAAAAAAAAACGTTCAATATGGTAATTAAAATATTATCGTAAAATGTTAAAGGCATGAATATGCCATCAAAACGATTAAGGGAAATTCATTTTTTTCAGGATCAGAATGCTGACATTGTGTGCGCTCAGGAAACAACAATATAACAAATGTATCAGATAAAATATATGAGGAAAAACTTTTTTCGAATTATAACTCAAAAGCCAGGGGAGTTTCTATGTTTGTTTCATACGAAAAATGTAATAAAAGAGGAGTATAAAGAGATCGACAATGAGGGAAGATTCATCATTTGGATCCGCACTGTCAACAACATGTCCTTTACTATTGCAAATTTATATGTACCAAATATTAACCAATATAGATTTATAAACAAAATGATTAAACACATAGACAGCATTAAAAGGGGCATGTTGGTGATATGTGGTGATCTAAATGTTTGTTTCGACCCCATTGCCTATAGGAAATCAATGGTGAAACCGAATCCAGACTGTACAATGACTAGAAATGCAAAGAATATTCACAAAATGCTGCAAAAATATAACATTTATGATGGCTGGCGAGCCTTTCACCCAAACAAATGAAACTATAACTCTTTTTCAAATAAATATAAAACATATACCAGATTAGATTATTTTCTTCTAAACCAGAATTCCTTGAACCAAGCCAAAAAAGTGGAGATTGGCCCAATATCTTGGTCAGACCATGCTCCTATATTATTAAATCTTAAAAAAACATGGATAATTAACAACGGGAAAACAATGAATATAGATGCTACTTACTTTTTAAGTAAGAGGAAGATAAAAAGAAACTAACTCTGGAGATAGATAAGTTCTTTGAAATAAACACAAATTCGGTTGACTCAAGGATTTTGCTTTGGAACACGCATAAAGCGTACATTAGAGGCATTCTACAAGCCTGGTCAATAGATAGAACTAAACAAAGAGGTCGAACAAAAACTCAGTTTTATATAAAACTTACAGATTTACAAAATTTGAAAAAATGTCACCAACACTTAAATTGCCCTCCAAAATTGCTCAAATTCAAGCACAAATAAGAAAAAAAACAAAAAAGGCAAATAGATAATTTGATCGGGTTGTACCAACAAAAAAATTATCATCTTGGAAATAAACTACGGAAAATGATGGCTAACCAAATCAAAGGTCAATATAATAATACAAGAATAGAAAAAATACAAGATGAAAACGGTAAGCAATTTAGTAATCCAATAGAAATAGGGAAAACTTTTGTTAATTACTATAAATCGCTATATAAATTAGAAGATAACCCTGACTTTTGCAAACCATCTAAAGAACAAATCCAGAAATTTCTCGATCAGATATCTTTCCTGAAAATATCAGATCAGCAACTTAAAGACTTGACAAGGGAAATAACTGAAAATGAAATTCAATCATGTGTAGCTTCCTTACAGTTGGGAAAATCACAAGACCCTGACTGTTATCCGAACATCTATTATAAGATATTTACATCTAGTTTAATTAAACATCTGAAAAATCTATTCAATGAAATACAAAAATCAGGTAAACTTCCATCAGAAGATCGGGAGGCTGCAATCATAAATATGCCAAAAAAAGACAAAGATCCTACCAAATGCCAAAACTATAGTCCTATATCTTTGCTAAACACAGATATAAAAATGCATTCAAGCATTATAGCCAAAAGGCTCAATACCATTTTGAAAGAAATAATCAATTCAGACCAAACTGGTTTCATAAAAGGGAGACAAGCAACGGATAATACTCGTAAATGAATAGACATCATAGCTTATGCAAAATCCCGCAAATTATCTTAAGTTATCCTATCAATGGATGCAGAAAAAGCATTCAATAGGGTAAACTGGAGATTTAAAGACATAGTTTTGAGTAAATTTGGATTTGGTGAATATGAATCATATGCAGTTAAAGCTTTATATACACATGCTAATGCTTATGTTAAGGGAACAGACTGAAAACTTTAAAATTACTAAAGGCACTAGACAGGGCTTTCTCCTCTGCCCTCTGATAATTGCTTTAATTATAGAACCCCTGATAGAAATGATTAGAAACAACAACAATATAGAAGGTATAATCATTGGATTAATAAGTAATAAAGTTACAGCATTTGCAGATGACTTAGTTTTAACTGTCACTAATCAAAACAAAATCATTGAAGGAACTACATAAAGTTATAAAACTATATAGTGAAATGTCCTACTATAAATTAAATATCTCCAAGTCTTCTTATTAAACATTCAAGGTATGGAAAGGTTAAAATTGATAGAAGAATTTTCCTATAATTGGGATTCAAATTAAATGACTCATTTAGGGATACATTTTTCGGCAAATCTAAATTATTTGGTAAAAAACTAATTAGAGTTATTAATCTTACAATGATAGATTGGAATAAATCTAACATGGCTTGGAAGAATAGCCACTATAAAAATGACTGTTCTCCCAAAAATTATATACATTCTAAGATGTTTACCACTGATGATTCCACTTAATTAGTTAGTGTGGAGGGAAGAAAAATAAAAAATAAAAATAATGTGGTTGCATAAGTCTGCACACCCTCTTATAAACTGGGGATGTAGCTGTGTTCAGAATTAAGCAATCACATTCCAAATCGTGTTAAATAGGAGTGAGCATACACCTGCCATCATTTAAAGTGCCTCTTATTAACCCCAAATAAAGTTCAGCTGCTCTAGTTGGTCTTTCCTAAAATGTTCTTAGTCGCATCCCATAGCAAAAGCCATGGTCCACAGAGAGCTTCCAAAGCATCAGAGGGATCTCCACAGAGAGCTTCCAAAGCATCAGAGGGATTTCATTGTTAAAAGAGATCAGTCAGGAGAAGGGTACAAAAGAATTTCCAAGGCATTAGATATACCATGGAACACATTGAAGTCATCATCAAGTGAAGAAAATATGGCACAACAGTTTTGATGAAAAGACGAGAAGAAAACTGGTCTGGGAGGCTACCAAGAGACCTACAGCAACATTAAAGGAGCTGAAGGAATATCTGGCAAGTACTGGCTGTGTGGTACATGTGACAACAATCTCCCATATTCTTCATATGGCTGGGCTATGGGGTAGAGTGGCAAGAGGAAAGCCTTTTCTTACGAAGAAAAACATCCAAGCCAGGCTACATTTTGCAAAAACACATCTGAAGTCTCCCAAAAGCATGTGGGAAAAGGTGTTGTGGTCTGATGAAACCAAGGTTGAACTTTTTGGCCATAATTCCAAAAGATATGTTTGGCGCAAAAACAACACTGCACATCACCAAAAAAACACCATACCCACAGTGAAGCATGGTGGTGGCAGAATCATGCTTTGGGGCTGTTTTTCTTCAGCTGGAACTGGGACCTTAGTTAAGATAGAGGGAATTATGAACAGTTCCAAATACCAGTCAATATTGGCTCAAAACCTTCAGGCTTCTGCTAGAAAGCTGAACATGAAGAGGAACTTCATCTTTCAGCATGACAGCGACCCAAAGCATACATCCAAATCAAAAAAGGAATGGCTTCACCAGAAGAAGATTAAAGTTTTGGAATGGCCCAACCAGAGCCCAGACCTGAATCCGATTGAAAATCTGTGGGGTGATCTGAAGAGGGCTGTGCACAGGAGATGCCCTCGCAATCTGACAGATTTGGAGTGTTTTTGCAAAGTACAGTGTGGGCAAATCTTGACAAGTCAAAATGTGCCATGCTGATAGACTCATACCCAAAAAGACTGAGTGCTGCATTAAAATCAAAAGGTGCTTCAACAAAGTATTAGTTTAAGGGTGTGCATATTTATGCAACCATGTTATTTTATTTTTATATTTTTTCTTCCCTCTACCTAAAAGATTTCAGTTTGTTTTTCAATTGAGTTGTACAGTTTATAGGTCACATTAAAGGTGGAAAAAGTTCTGAAATGATTTATCTTTGTCTCATTTTTTACAGCACAGAAACCTGACTTTTTAACAGGGGTGTGTAGACTTTTTATATCCACTATATATATATATATATATATATATATATATATATATATACCGTATTTATCGCCGTATAACACGCACTTTTTCTCCCTGAAAATAGGGGGCAAATGATGTGTGCGTATTATACGCCAACATTCCCTCCCCCCTCCTCATCCTCAACCCCCCCTCCTGGAGGGGGGTTGAGGGGGGTTTGAGGATGGGGGTTGAGGAGGGAGTTTGAGGAGGGAGGTTGAGGAGGGGGTTGAGGAGGGAGGATGAGGAGGGAGGTTGAAGAGAGGGTTGAGGATGAGGAGGGGGGTTGAGGATGAGGAGGTGGGTTGAGGAGGGGGGTTGAGGTTGAGGAGGGGGATTGAGGAGGGGGTTGAGGATAGGGGGATGAGGATGGGAGGTAGAGGAGGGGGGTGGAGGAGGGGGTTTGAGGAGGGGGTTGAGGATGGGGGGTTGAGGAGGGGGGTTGAGGATTCGGAGGGTGGTTGAGGTTGAAGATTTTGCTTCAAAGTTCTTTATTTGAAATTTATTTTTTTTCCCCTGAAATTTCCTTCTTAAAATGAGGTGCGTGTTATACGCCGATAAATACGGTATATATATATATATATATATATATATATATATATATATATATATATATATATATTGTGACAGGGCCAGCCTTAGGCTAGTGGTTGCTCCAGTGATTTTCCCATAAACCACGGAGTCCGATATACTTTTAGCTTTGTTTTCATAAAGGCTTTCAAAAACAAACAATAGCTTAACTTCAGTATAAAGGAAAAATCTACAGAAATGGGCTTGCTAATTTTCAGGAACAGCCTGTCTAGCCCTGAGACCGCTTCTAGGTCTGCAGGTGAAACAATAACTGTTCACACAGAGGGGTGGTACCTTTAAGTTCAGTCTCTTTCAGCTTCTCAGCTGTAATGGATCCTTTGTCGGTCCTCTACTTTTACAGTAGACAGTCTCTCATGTGAGTATTGTTGCAGTCACACAGACTGTCCCTCTTACTGGCAACTTCCTGTGCTGCTCTGGTAGTCCTGCCAGGTCCTGATCAGGAGCTCTGTCTCTTCCTCCTCTCAGGTCACGCTGTAGCACTCAGTGCCTCTTTTTAGGCTGCTGGCTGTATTCTCCAGGCAATCCAACTTACTTGCCAGTGTCTCTCTGTACTTTAATCTGCATTATAAGCAGTCTTCCTGACTGTCTTACTTCAGAGCTTATATCAGCTCAGCTCTCAGGATCCAGTCTTCCTGACTGTCTCACCTCACAGCTTCTCCCATAGACTGCAGCTCCACACAGACTCCTCACAGCACTCAGGCCAGAGCCTAATCAGCAACTCCCCCATGTCTGCTTTCCAGGCTTTAAAGTGAAGTTGCACCTGCAACAATTAGGAGTTCTTTAGAAGTTTAACTCCATCACTCCTGTCAAGAACTCTTTACACTACTTTACCTGGCACCATCCTCTGGGAGGCAAACGGTTACAATATATATATATATATATATATATATATATATATATATATATATATATATATATAAAAGACCTTGTGCTAAAAACTAAATTACAACAAAAGCGTTTTCTAAAGGGGGCCTTGGATCACCCAATGTTATTGAGTACTCAAAAGCTGTGACGTTTACACACACATTAAAATATAAAATTAAAACAGATATTCCTAAATGTATTATATTAGAGAGAAAATTAGCTGGTAACAAAGAATGGGAAAATATGATATGGGACAAAAAACAAAATAAAAAAAATACAGTAGACTACCGCTAGTTCCAAGAGCTTTGATAAAACAATGGTTTAAACTTAATAAGCAACTACATTTGATTGATTTCTGTCCCCTATTACACCAATACAGAAGATCAGTGATGAATTATTACCGTTTTTAAATATAGATTGGACAAAATGGGGTGTGAGAAGTTTAAAGGACCTATATTTAAATGGAGAATGCAAAACGTTTGATTATATCTCTAAAGAAAAGAAAATATCAAAAGATAAATCGTTCTTTTTTAATATGCTTTATGCAGCGATTTACAACTCTCACTTTAATATTAAAACAATTGGAAGATTATTACAGTTTGAAGTAGATCTCTATAATATAACCAAAAAACATACAATCTCAAACGTTTTGATAAATATTAAATGGTTAAATTCAAATATAAAATCTAATAAAATATTGAAGTGGGAACAAGAACTCCACAAGGAATGGATGGATGAGATTTGGGAGAGATCCTTCCAAACCATGGAAAATATATGAAATGTACTACTTTTAGAGAAGTTCAGTTCAAGATTGTACAGAGGTGGTATAACCCCACAAAAATGAGCTAGCTTTTCCCCACAAGCTAATACAGCATTATGTTGGTGATGTAATAAATATGAAGGATCTCACATGCATGTGGTGGACATGCTCAATAGCACAAACCTATTGGTCGAACTATATAACTCACCTATCAAAAATTATAAAACAAGACCTAGATCTCATTATAAAACAAGACCTAGATCTCACACCAGAACTCATACATTTTTTTCCTGAAAAATTATCAAAACAAATAATCAATGTAATACTGAATGTCTTATTTGTTGCAAAATGGTTGATAGCTATTAATTGGAAAAAACTCTCACTACTAACCTGGAAGGATATTAAAACCATAGTTGATAGAAATAAACAAATTGAAACTGATTTTATAAAATATAATATAAAGCAGCAAATTAAAAATAAAGTAAAATGGATACTATGGAATTAAAGGGGAAGGGAGTGAAATGGGTAGGATGAAGGAGAGAGGGAAGAGAAATGTAATATCTTTAAAATTGAGATCTTTACCCTAAATAATCTTAGATATGTGTTTCTGAAGATTAAACAGCATCGTAATTTGTTTTTTCTTAATACCAATGCATATATATGGTAAATATACTGTAAGGACTAATTACTAGAAAAATGTGAATAATTGTCTTTTGTGATCTATTGTATGTTCTGTATGTTTATTATATAATGGGGAAAAAATGTATAAATAAAAGTAAAAAAAAAAAAAAAAGTCCTTAACCCCCCATCAAACGGTTAGTTTTTCCACACTTTGTCTGGGCTCCACAGGGGGCTGAGGCAGTGTCTCCATTGGGGAGAAGCTGGCTGGGAACCGGGGAGTGAGGTTAGGAGGGTAACCGATACTGGCCTGGGCTACGTATCATGGGTTATGATGGGTTGATCTCGCAGGGTTGATTTAGACATATGCCCAAGTTTGCTCCTGATGAGTTAGCAGGGAATGGTGGAAGGATGATATAGGGGTTAGTGTATGCAATGTGTCCCTGATGTAAGGGATTACTTACTGTTGCAGTGACCCCACTTTATTGTGTAGGAGAGTCATTGCTAGTGAGTGGTTCTTAGGTCCGGGGTAGAGTAGACTTTTTATCTAGCCAGGGCTTCGATACAATTTCTAGCAAGTTGGGCTTCCATAGAGTTTATGAGAGCCTGGGCTGATTGACAGGTTCAAGCACGTACAAAGTAGAGGTTAACCCCAAGACAGTGGATAAAAGGGATATTGCTTACAAAGTAATTGTCACCTCTTGACCTTTATTTATTGGGAAAAAAAGTGTTTTTCTGTTGTCTGAAAATCTAATTAACTATGCTTGATGTCTTAATCAGCTCTGCAGACAGCCCCAATAAAGTTTATGGAGTCTAAACTGGCCTTACAGCAAGTTCGCGCCCTCTCAAAGACCTGGCCAGATCTCCTCATTTTTATTGTACTGGGAGCAATATATGAGTATAGCGGTTGGCTACTGGTCTGTCTTAAAGTAGTAGTATCCCTACATTTTTCTATGTTGCCAGTGTATTAAACACACCTCAAAACAGAAAGCACATCTGAGGTGAATTGAGCTCCAGTGGGCTAGGTACTTAAGGAAATTTGTAGTAATGAAATTACCACCTTGGGTCAGGGTTAGAGCATGTTCATGTTTTTAACACCCCTTCCAGGGGAACCAGACCCAGTGATTTTAGTGTTTTAGGATAGCTTATGTGGCTTTTAGAACAAAAGGAGAGAACAAATAGTCTGCGACTGAATAAAATGATATTCACAGCTTATGTTTTTCTATCTAGTACTAAAAAGGGACTAACATGTAAATATATCCCACAAAATTGGCTGTGGTAAAATGGAGAGAAATAAACTGTGAGCATTCAGCTGATTTTCAAGGTATAATTCAGATTGGCGTCAGACTTCCACATCCACGTATTCTACCATCCTTAATTTATTGACAGGCGGATGCCCTAATAATATATACTGTATTTACTCTAATCTAACGTGCACCTTTTTCATAGGAAATCGGGTCCCAAATTTGGGGTGCGCATTAGATCCAATGGCGCACTAGATTCAATGGCAAAAAGGAAAGCACAGGACATACTGCAACACCACAATCTCTAGAGTGGGTGACCACTGTAGGAAGTGGCACCCAGAGAGCCCCAGCACAGTGGCATAAGTTGGTAACATACCATAAATTGGTAACATAAACTCACTGTTCGCTTGTACAAATGACAAATGCGCATTACATTCGCCAGCAAAAAATGTATTTTGATTCATGGGTTCCAAATTTGGGGTGCGCATTAGGTTTGATGGCGCACTATATTTGCATAAATACAGTATTATTATTATTTGAAAAGTGTTTTATTTGAGAGGCGACGCCGGAAGTGATGCACACGTCAGAGTGAGACTGCCGTGTCAGATGGCAGGGGAATGGACTCCAGAGAGACACGGTTTTTCCTGCAAGGAAATACTACGTTAGCGACCGCATAATGCCTGTTAGCTAGTCAGCCCGGAGGAGCCCGTCGCAATTGCGAACAGCCATCTAAGTAAGAGCCATATAGGCCTAGGACACCCCCTCCCAGGACAGACTCCTTAGGATTTAAAAAATAAAAGGAGCCAAGAGGTAACTAATACCGGGGGAGCTGAAACAAAGATAGACGCGGTATAGCGTCCTGGAGAAAAAAAAGAAAAAGAAAAGAGAAACCCCGCGAAATAGACAGCGTCAGCTGGAGCAGAGACGCTGAGAATCGCCTATAGCAAACCCGACATAGGAGGGCACAGAAACAGCTACCCGGTAAGGTTGAATTAACCTGGAATAGCTAGCATAGCTGGCATAAAACTATTATTCACCGACTACCTTGTATTGCAAGAGCTCTCATTGGAGTCAGGACTGAAAGCGTGGTAAGGTGGATCCGAAAGAAGTGCGCTGAGTTCTGTGTGCTGGGTCTGTCCTGTTCTGGAGGAAGGGTAAGTGGCTTGGCTGTGGCTGTTACAGCTTTTCTTTTTTTATGCGGTGGTGCATAGATAATATACTTGGACACAATATAATTTAACATATTAAATACTTTCTGGCTGAGGATTAAAAGGAATGGAAATAATGTTGGTTCAAGAATATCTCCCAAAGACAGCTATTATATAGCTTATAAGTTGAAGACTCTGGAGAAGAACTGGTTTATCAAGTTCAAGGAATAGTGAAATAACCGTTTTTGAAATCTGTCAAATGTGACGCTAAAGGTAGCAGACAGAAATATTAATTAATACATAAGTATTACATCCTCTGGAAATAGAAAGAAAACTTAACTTTCCTTAAAGATATACCTCCCATATACAAATAAGCAGAAAAGAAAAGAACTCCTACGCCCTGCTTGAAAATACATAATTGCAAGCGAAGATAAAAAAGAAAAAAGGGAAGAAAGGAAGAAGGGAGAAGAGAGAAGGGAAGAAGGGAAGGGGAAAGAGAAAGGAGAGGAAAGGAGAAAAAGAAAGAAAAGAAAGGGGAACCCTGAGAAAGTTTTATAGTAAAAACAGGGAAGATCATAAAAGGTCTAACTATGTCAAACAAAAAAAGTAATACGGCTAATAAAACAAGACTAAAGGAGAAAGTAAAAGATTCAACAAAACAAACAAGCTTCTTTTCTCCTAGAAATAAAGGGACAATTTCAGATTCCTCTCATGTAGACACTAGTTCAGACCTTATAGAAAATCAGACCCCGGAAAAACTTCCTCAGGGAAACCTGGAAGATAATTCCATTCAAGAAGAGGAAATACTTACGTGCTCTAAGCTAAAGTCCATCTTTAAAGAATTTCAAGTCAATTTGACTAGAGATCTTTCAAAACAAATGTCTGAAATTACTGAATCCATTAACAATATAACACAAAGAATTGAAGCTAATGAAAATGTTTGTGATAAAATTATAACGGACAATAATGCTATTCTCAATTACTTAACTGCCCTAGAAAACAAAAACGAGGAACTTTCCATCAAAGTTAATAATTTGGAGAATCGATCCAGAAATAATAATTTGCGTCTAAGGGGGATATCAGAAGCGTTCCAAGGAGAAGACTTGGAGTCACATGTCAAAGGACTGTTTAACTACCTGGTACCGGAGATGCAGAAAGACCAATGGAAAATGGATGCACTACATAGACTCCCCTTGGCTAAAGCAATGGACAAATCCACCCCTAGAGACATTATACTGAGATTACATTACTTACCCTTAAAAGAAATAGTCTTGAAAAATGCTTTTTTAAAGAAACAGCTAGACCACCCATATGACAATATAAAAATATAGGATCTATCGGCATATACGCTGGGGAAAAGAAGGGAATTTCTACAAATAACTAGAACGCTTAGGCTAAAAGAAATTAGATACAAATGGGCACAGCCAGCAGGCTTATTAATTTATAAAGATCTAAAATGGGTTAAAATAAACTCAGTTCAAGAAGCCATAGCATTACTAAAAGACTGGGATATACATATAGAGAGTAATATGGATGTTGCAAAAAAATTGGAATTGACAGCAGGAAATCTTGATTGGAAAAAATATAAGAAATAATCTCTGGAAACTGTAAAATAGGGACATGGGTACCAAATAAGGTCAGGAGTAATGAAGTAAAGTAAAATGGATAGAGAGAAGTATAGAATTGTAATTTAGAAGCAAGGTGAACAGGGACAGGTAGATACTTACTAACACAAACGTTTTTGAAGACTTGAAGAAATCTATTAAATAAGAAAGGTATGAAAAAGATAATAGATTAAGTGAACACAAGGGACTTAGATTAGGTAAAGGGCTATGGTTAGCTGGGCATAAGATAATAGAAATATTCTTAACACAAGTGAATTTCTTTCCTTAAACGTAAAGAATTACAATTATGTGGGTTTAAGATAAAATAAGAAATATCAGTATATCACATAAAATATAATTTAATAGATAGATAGGGTAAATAAACACATTTTTTTCTTATGAAAGTAATATAAATGGAATAGTAGTGCTTAGTAATAAGGTTTAATAGAAAGAAAAGGAAAAGGAAAGAAAAGAGGTGGAATAGAAAAAAAGAAAAAAAAAAGAGGAAAAAGGGGGAAGGAAAATCAGGATTAGACACATTCACTAGGTTAGAATCCCCTTAAGCAAATGTCTCTACAATGAAAATTATAATTAATACTATACAATAATACCAGAAAATCTAAATAAGGTAAAAAATAGAGGTATATATGGAAAATATTACTTACACCTATAAAGTATATTATCTGTTGGATCCTTTTCTCCCCGGACAATTAGAAAGTAGTAAATATAGATCTGCTATTAGTTGGAAGGTCAACATTTTGAATAAGTTAGATATGACTACATAAAAGGGGAGCTATGCTCAAATAAAAATTGACAAATTTATAGTTCGTAGTCAAGGAGATTTTCCTTCTCGTCTGTCCGAGGAGTAAAGATATCCATTTTAAGGGAAGTGTGTAATGAATGTACCATATACATATATATCCTCCTGAAATCTTATTTATAATATCTGTACCCTAGACCCTATTCCCTTGCTCAGAAACAGAGCGACACATTTTCACTTTCTAAAATCTATCTTGCCTTGTAATATATCAGCTGACATTTTCTTAATCTGCAGCTGTTTTTTAGGATTATCTTGATGGTTTTGCGGGTTTATTCTTTTTTATATGTGTTTTTTTTTTTTTTTCTTTTCTCTTTTTCTTCTTTCTTTCTCTCCCCTTTTTCTTCTTCGAGTCATGGAGACATCCAAGGAATATCATACACATATACTCTGGTATTTTCTTAATAAAGTAAAATGCAAATAAAAATAATTTCACATAATGTGAATGGTCTCAATTCTCCAACAAAAAGAAAAACGGCATTTTTAGAGTACAATAAATTAAATGCTGAAATTTTATGTCTGCAAGAAACACACCTAAAACAGGAAAACCTAAAATATATGAATAATACAAAATTTATAACTAGAATAGACTCTACCTTTAAGAAAAAATCAAAAGGGGTCTCCATTTTGTTTAAAAATAGCCTGAAAATATCAGAAGAAGGTAGTAAGATCGACCCAGAGGGTAGATATATAATATGGACCGGACTGATTGATGGGTTTTTAACAACACTGGTTAATGCTTATTTACCAGATAAAGGCCAAATAGGGTTTCTTAAAAATCTCCTTAAAGAGATTAATAGAATCAAAGGAGGCTTGTTAATAATTTGTGGCGATTTTAACATGATATTGGATGATAAGTTATATAAACAAATAGCTGGGGCAAACAAATTCGTATCTCAAACAAATCATCTCTCGAAAGCATTTCGCAAAATAAAAGAGGATAACAACTTGATTGACCCATGGAGGATCTTACATCCAGGTGTACGCGAATATACTCACTTCTCATATCGATATAATTCATTTTCTAGAATTGATTATATACTAACGGATCTTCCAACTTTAAAAGTAATTAAAAAGATAAACATCAGACCTCCCCCTGGTCAGACCACTCTCTAAATGAATTAATTATACAAGATCTAAAAATAAACAACCGAAGGAAAAAGCGTAGTTGAAAGATGGATCCCTGGTTCTTGAAAGATGAAAAATTTGTTACATATTTGAAAAAGGAAACTATGGAATTTTCTAAAATTAACAAAACATCTGTTAATTCAGATATAACCCTGTGGTGTACGTATAAAGCATATATGAGGGGCATATTTATCGCAAAAGCAGCTGAAATGCAAAGGCTAAGAGGTAAGCCGTTAAGGACACTCTATTTGGAATTAAATAGGATGAAGGATATCTTTAGGGGAACATTAAATAACGAGAATAGTAAAGCAATAAAAGACATAAACACTCAAATACAAAAAATACTTCAGCTCCAATCAGATAAAATAATATGGAAATTCCAGCGGACACAATTTCTTGAAGGGGGCAAATCAGGTAAATTCCTGGCTAATAAATTGAAGAAACAGCACATCAAAAATAATATTGAAAAAATTTTAGATCTAAATAACGTTCCTCAATTTCACCGAGATAAGATAGGAGCAGTATTCCAGGAATATTACAGTAATTTATATAATTTAGAGAAAGATCATCAAGTAGTTAAGCCAGGAATAGAAGAGATTAAACAATACCTAGATAAGATAAAGTTCCCCAAAGTATCGGAAGAACAGCTTAGTTATCTGAATAAACAAATAGAAAGTATAGAGAAAATGGAAATCGTGTCCGAAAGTAAAAAAAATAAAACACCTGGGGTAGACGGGTTTGATAATCTATTCTATCGTTTCCTTAGTAAAGAATTGAATAGTAATTTATGTGATCTCTTTAATGAGATAAAACGGGAAGGAGCGATACCATCAGAACTAACGGAAATAAAAATAGTCAATATATTGAAACAAGGAAAAAACCCCGAAGAATATAAAAACTACCGCCCAATCTCTTTAATCAACGTTGATATTAAAATGTATTCAAAAATTTTGGCAAATAGATTAAGCAAGATCATATCTACCTTAATAGAACCGGATCAAACAGGATTTATTCCGAATAGATAATCGTCGGATAATACCAGACGTTTATTGGACATCTTGACCTATGTAAAGAAAAAGAGGATCTCCTCCCTGACCCTGTCATTAGATGCAGAGAAAGCTTTTGACAGGGTCAGGTGGGACTTCTTGGAGGGTATTCTAGAGAGATTTGGCTTGGAAAGCTTTGCCTCATCAGCAGTAAAAGCCCTGTATTTAAATACCATAGCGCATATATCATCTCCACAATTTAGTTCGGGCAAATTTTTAATAACTAACGGCACTCGTCCAGCCCTGTATTTAAATACCATGGTGCATATATCATCTCCACAATTTAGTTCGGGCAAATTTTTAATAACTAACGGCACTCGTCAAGGTTGTCCATTATCTCCCCTGCTTTTTATTTTATTCCTTGAACCTTTATTGATAACTATCAGAGAATCATCAGAAATTAAAGGAATTGAAATAGCATAAGAGGAATATAAGATAATGGCATATGCGGATGACATTATAATAACAATAACAAACCCAGAACATTCCTGTAGAGCTCTGCAGACCGCTCTTGAAGAATTTGGCAAATTTTCTTATTTTAAGATTAATCAACAGAAATCTGAAGTACTAACCTGTAGTATATCATCAGAAGAAAAAAATAGGTTAGTGAATCTATACTCTTATTGCTGGAATTCCTCCCACATAGTACACCTGGGTGTAAGATTCCCAGGTCATATAAAAAATATTTTTAAAGATAATTATAACAAAATATTGAAACAAATTAGGAAACTGTTAAATGACTGGAGACCTTTACAGTTATCATGGATAACTAGAATAAATGCAGTCAATATGAGCTTAATCTCTAAAATCACTTATATAATGAGGTGTGTTCCGGGCAAAATACCGGCTTATTATATTAAAATTATTCAAGAAGTATTAGATGATTTTATATATCAGGGGAAAAAACCAAGAGTTAAAAAATCCATAATATGTAAGAAATTTGAACTAAGCTCCCCTTCTATTAAAGAGCTAAATGAAAAAATTATACTCACACAAGTAGCTGGATATAATTACATACAAAATACCCCAAGATAGCTAACAATAGAGGACGCCCTACTGGGTAGATCATCTATAAAAAATATATTATGTATATTAAGTATAAACAGAAGCGAAGTTCAGAATTACCTTCTAACATTAAAAACATTATCAACTTATGGCATAAAAATAAAATAAAACTATCATTGGTACAATCCCCTTCTTTGGCAGCACCAATAGACTTCCTTAATAATAATTTTGGATGGATTATTTATGTCACTACTAAAATCACATAATATTAGAAATGTGGGGGATTTATACGAAAAAGGCAACCTATTGGAACTGAAAAGAATTAAAGAGAAATTCAATCTAGATAGGATAACATGGTTAGAGTACGAATGCTTACAAAGGTACCTTAGTTTATCAGGATATAAGATTACTAATATGAACAAAATGTGGAAAATGGAAGAATATTTAATCAAAGGTGAATGGTCACATATAATCGCTAAATTTAGTAATATAATTATAATATAATTATATAACGAAAATATCCCCTTTGACAAAAGCCTAGGAATATTAGCCTGGGAAGATGATATGAAAATTACAATGTTAGAGGAAGATTGGATCAGAATTTTTAGTACGGTTAAGAACTCATCAATCAATTCTGCATATAATGAAATGATGGTAAAACTAATCCACAGATGGTACTATGTTCCTAATAAATTAAAAAAAATATAAAGTAATTTAGATGGTCTATGCTGGAAACAATGTGGACTATCAGGCACAACTCTCTATATGTGGTGGGATTGTAAAAAAATCAAAAAATTCTGGATGAGATTAGGTCAAGAACTATCGATTATTATTTGCAAACAAATCACCTGTAATCCGTTAAAATGTATTCTACATATGCAAATTGGAGTATTCCCATTAGGGGAAAGATATCTAATATCACATATATGCTTAATTGCCAAATGGTTACTTTTGAAATATTGGAAACAACCACAGGTACCTTCTTGGAAAGAATTAGAGAATACCATCTCAAACAATAGAGAAATGATGAGAATAGAAATGTCTGAAAACGTATGGGATAAAACTCCTAAGGCCACTCGTTTGATAAAATGGCAGCTTTGGGATCAATATCTGGCATCAAGTAAGAGAGTTAGCAGTTGTTGATGTTTCCTCAGTAGCGCTTTCATGACGTTTTCTTTTTTTTCTCCTTCTTTCTCCCTCTATTCCGGTGGATCTTAATAATATAATTACAATTTGAATGATATTGGAAGTTGGGATAATAAGATCCTGCACTGTAATAGTTATGTCCTGTTTGTTATTTCTTTTTCTTTTTTTTCTTTTTTCTTTCTCTCTTCTTTTATCATCTGTACATTGTAAACACACTATTATACTTGTCTTATTTCTTTCTGTGTATAAAATATATTTATATTTATATGAATATGGATTCCATCATTTTACAGTAGGCAGAATGATGTGAGTTGCTTTGAACACAAACCAAGCAAACTGACACTGATCTGAATTCATCTCTGTAATCTGTAATTTCAGTTGCATGGTGGACTTATTCATAACCTTTAACCTTTTGAACTTACTGTATAAAAAAAAAATAGATGAGCTAGCAAAGTAAAAAATAAAATAAAATCATGACTGATTGTTAGATTGATATCTGCAATAAGTGAAAACCAAACGAGCGTTAAAATGCATTTTATTTATTTACAGATACAACTGATATTATAATCGTACAGTGGAAAAGTAAAATACTGGTTGGTTTAGAAGTAAACATCCAAGCAAGGGGACAAATAAAAAATATTTTTTCTCCATGCCAAATATTAAATGAATCTGTAATTTTATATGTGCAAAACATGTTTATTTCTACAGTACAAATGTTACCATTGACTTTAATAATGTTTGATAGGTCTGTACTGTTTTTTCTGTCACTGATTTGCACCCCCAGTTACTGCCAGACATGGGCTTCTAACATACCCCAAAATACACTCCAGTTAAAGGGACAAAGCAAAGGTCCCAATTATGGTAGAAATAAATGGAAAGTACAAATTTTGAATGGAAGCGTTAGATAACAGCGTTCAAAAATAATTTTAAGCATTAAAATGTCACCCCCTTCCAGTTACTTCAGTGGAGAAAAAAAGTCATTAGAAGTAAGGGAGTAATTTTTCTTGTAATTTATGCACAAAATATCCAACTTTAAAACACTCAGTTATCTAATATTTCCACTCAAAAGTTTTACTAACAACCAATTGTAATTAGATTTAATAATAAACATTCTGCCATAGCCAGGGCTTTTGATTAAGATAACAGCATATATAATGTTACCATTTTCCTTGGACATTTTGTAAAACATTTTTGAAGGATATGGGCAGCCATGATTTATACAACAGGTGGGCAACTTGGAGTGTCAAACATAGCATTTCAGGATTTCCCTACCACTCACAGTTAAGTCAAAGTGATGGAGATACTAACTCTCCTATCTCATGCAATGAAATTCTGAAAGCCTGGCATATGTTCAGCCTACAACATTTCATAATAAACCCATTATTGTGCATTAAATGACCTCTGTATATTAGGAACATTTTAAATGTTTATAAACAAATTAACATGAACATAGTAACTTTTAGTAGATGCTGATGGTGCTTGAATAATGCCATGCCTGTGTCTTCCATGTTGGCTTGGGCACTGAGCGGTTGTGTTCTTCTAATTTTTATTATTTATTCAATAGTGAATGGAGCGAAAATGGAGGCAAAAAGGTGATTTGTTGCTTTATTGGTGGATTAATATTAGATTTCAGAACAGGATACATCCCCATCCCTCTCACAGGCTCAGTAGTATACTTGCAAACTTGTTTGTAAAAGCTCTTGTGCCTTGAAAAGGAAATATAATTATCATAGCAGCTTCCATCAAATCTGCAAAAATGAAGATTTTCTCAGAAAATACTCTATGCTCATGACTGCTAATGTGTAACATGAATATTTTGTGAATTTACAGTAGTCCTTGAAGATTGTGCTATGTGGGTTTTACTCAACTGTACCACTGGTAATGCTTACAAATAGCATTGTACTTTTATTTTGCCCCCCCCTCAAATGGACTACCAGAGGATCTTACTAAATGTTTGTCTTTAATGGGCAGAAATAAAGCAACTTTAATCAATTATATACGTTTTACAAAAAAATTGTATATGAAACATGGATATTCTCTGGTTTAATTACAAAAGTGTTAATACATTAGTCAAGTCTCATTTTATAGGCAAAAACTGTAGACAATGAGCCCTATTAAATTCCCTCAACGTGTAAAACCGTAGCCAGTAACATAGCCCATAAGACTTACGGCTATTAAATTGGCCCCGTAAAGCGACCAGCCAACGACTTACTGGATAAAGGCGAAAAAACCCTACAGGATGTCGAAAATTGCACTGCAGCTGCAAATCCTTTGCTCAAGCCCGTAACTGTTACGTTCCAATCACGCTATTAAATTGCAACAAATGCACTGGCGTTCAAACCTGTAAACCGCAAATGGAGCCCAAAAGCGGGTACTAGAGAGGACCCACTAGGGGGTTAAAGTCCTATCCGTAGCACTGTAAATGCCAATATACACACACTACTATACTTATAATAAAAGGGAAAGTGAAGTTAGGTATTAAAATAAATATCAGAACATTCTCAAGCTCGCAAATTGGCAATATAAAATACATTATTTCATGTTTAATTTCCGTGTTATATCGATCTCGGCAATCAATGTGTTAACACATATAATGGAACTCGCATGGACAAGAATATCATATTTACTGATTTAGCAATATTGCATTATTTCTGGAATGTGGGTCCGATCGAAACTCATAAATGAAGCCGTAAGGGATTGAAATCTAACCTCCACTTTTCAGTGACGTAATGATGACGATCTCGTTCACGGCCGCACATCCAACGTGCGCAAAAATAGTTTGCGGGCTTGGGTCTACAACCAGTAACTCTCGGCATGGTGGAATTTAATAGCTCTGTAATGCAGTGCCATTGAGAATGTGCCGATTCCGCTACGGGATTCAAATTTAATGGGGCTGAATATCTTGTAAGCAATAAAAACTGTAAATCAGACCCACAAAATTAGAAATAATGAGCCAAAATACAGCTCTTGTTTCCATGCTATACACATTATTTTTGCTCCTTAAATAATAAAGATCAATATAAACAACTTTTTGGTTGTTTATATTGATTTTTTTATTGTTTATATTGATTTGCCACTAAATCAGCTCTGCTGCTTTGTATTGTAGAGCTCTGCACGCTGCCACTAATTGAAATATATAGGTGGAGCTCCAGTAAAAATATCAGTGGAAACCAGACATTTTCAGTGTAAATGTTCTCCCCCAAAAAATCAACTATTTTTAGTCACATTAAATTGAAAAGTAGATTTTTACTACTTACACATTATAAAACCTGAACCATTATTTTAAATTCTTGTTAATAAAATTGGATTTTGATTAATAACTAATGCATGATTAAAATAACTAGCCCCTTTTGCTTGGGTGTTACAGTGATCCTTTAATCAACTGGAATCTATATAAATAGGTACACTTATGCCAAGCTCCCTATTGAGTGAGGTGGCCTAGGTAGCAACCCACTGCTATATATGTCCCAAAACAGCTGATTACAATTAAAGGGCTACTATAATGGTCAAGCTTTCACAAATGTTAAGTAGTAAATATCAGTATAAGATTCGTTTGTTTATTGTTAAACGTTAATCTTTTGTAAGAAAAATTGGCACTGAAAACTACTGTTCCTCTAAATGTGTAGGCTGCAACTACCCCCATATTTTTAAGGCTGTAACAAGAAGCACAGTAAATCTGTGCAATAAACAGACAGCTGCAAGAAAGTCAGCAAGAGCTCCAATCTTAAAGGGATTTCTCAGGCAATGTTTATGAATGTTTTAAGGAGGTGACTTAATTTACGTTATCTTCCTTGATGAAACTGCCGTATACAATTTACACTTTACTTATTTTTAGGAAGCTCCCAGAGTAACAGATCCTCAGTTTCTAGAGCCTCCATCTTCCTTCCTTTGCTCTCTCATGTACGGAGCCATCCTGCACAGCTGCACCCACAGGGGCTTCAAACTAACAATGTCTCATGTTGCCCACAACAAGTCACTATCTGCTTGTCCACAAAATGGCACCCTGGATGAGAGTGAACAGGAAGAAAGAAGACTCCAGAACATAATCTGTCACTCTGGGTACGTTTTATAAGTGAATTGAAAATTGTATAGGCCAATTATAGTGCAGAGGATCAACTTAATCTAGGTAAAACATTTAAAGTTATGTAAGCTGGACTATTACAGTGGCATATTAAGAAAGTTTTGTGTCACACAGTTCTCCATCTTTATTATACATGTAATATAACATTAATTTGGATTTTGTTAGTTAACAACAATTTGTTTCAATACAGAATCTATTTTGTATAAAGTTGTAAGGTTTTCGTGTTATTTGCCGCCTATGAATTACGGCAACAATTTAATTTAACTGAATTTCAGTCTTTTATCTACAATAAAACCCATCAGAATATTTATAACTAAATATGTTCCTCCCAGTATTGCAGACACCAGATATAATTAAAAACTGACAGTGTATTGGAAAAAATACAAAATGGGGAATATAATTTGACAATTATCCTTCTAAAATCCAACAAGTCATATAGAAAATCTCTTAAAACTATGTTCTTAAACTTCACAATAAAGTTTTACACAAAATTTAAACATTATACAAGTTACATATACACACAAAGTTTAATTTAGGTCCCAGTATTGTCAAGTTTATAATGTTAAATTAGTATTTATATACTCTTTCATTTTATTTTTTTGTCTTTTACATTATACAAAAGGAGAAGGATTTAATGGTGGAAACAAGGGAACAATCAGGTAATGAATCAATTTAGGTGCTAAGTATCAAGCTCCTGTAAACGTGTGTAAGTATGTATGCTGTGTGTGTATATATATATTTTTATATATATATATATATATATATATATATATATATATATATATATAAGATCCACAAGAACAAAACTGTGCTGTCTCTGGTTAAATTACCCAACTCATTGTTTTCCAACCTATATTAAAAAGCTGCACTATAATGGTGGATTAACTCTATAAAAGGCTATGGTAATATTTTGGATTCAGAGGGAGGTCATATTGTGACCTCCTTTTCATGTCTCCACCTAGTTTTAAGATTGCTGTGGAAATGTTGTATATCTCGAGATTGTGAAGTGAAAACAAGTTTTCTTACCTGTTTTAGACATACAGGAATAAAACAAGCGTATTAGTTTGCCTGTCTGCTGTAGTTTTAAGATAGAGGAGTTCTATCTTTTCTTTGCTCACCTTAAGTTTAATGAGTTTGAGGCCACTATAATAAACATTGAATGAAATGTTTTTATCACACCATTCTTGAGATATAGACCCTTGTTTCTGCCATATACAGTGCACTTTATTAGTATAGTAGACGGGACCTAACTGCATTATTACAGATGAGCGGATCATTTAGCCACAGTAGAAACATTTTAGCACACTGATTCACACAGAGATATATTTAAATAATTATTTAGTTTACAACTACTTGTACAACGTGAGAAAATTGCTAATTGTTCCAGTCTAATTCTCTTTTATGTGGATATGATTTTTTTCAGTCACTTCTCTGTAATGTAGTACATATGAAATCTTAGTTCCTTATTTAAAATAACACCACAGTTTTTGGGGTGAGATGTACCATTGGGAGATGAGTGAAGGTTTGACACCTGGTTTTATGTTTTAATACTGTAAAAGTGTACACTTCCTAATACAGAATTACTGTACGATATCTTGGTTATTATCTAACTTAATCAAAAGTTCTTCACATCAGTGTTAGGGATACTGTGAGCTTGATACATAGCCCTCTATATACATATATTTAATGATTTATTTTTTATATATATAGGTTTTGACAATATAAAACATATCTTTCTGTCCGTACAATGTATTTCCAATCTCTCATTCACACAGGTCCTTAATTGCCACACTTTTTTAAATTCAGATCAGGGGTGATGAACTTCTGTCTTCAAGAGTCACCAAAAGGTCATATTTTAAGGACATTTCAGCTTGAGGACATGATGATCAGTCTGTGTCTTGGTTATGATGATTAGCTCATTTGTTCTCAAGTAGAGGGCCTTAAAACATGGTCTTTTTGTTAACTTATGTTGCCTGTTCTAGATCATCTGGGGATGTTTGCTGTATCATTTGGATACCGGCAACTTGGGATAATTTTGCCTTCCCTTAGAAAGAAGGCAAGTAAGGCTTTTTATAAATTTAAAGATTTATTTGTGATTGTCCAATTAATTACTGATGGGGCTGATGGAATGTCATGTTCTTAGCGTATTCTCGTAACCAAATTTATTTATAACTATCAATAAATGCTAAGATTGTTGATGGTGCTATGAGTTAATATATTAAAAAACAAGAAGAAGCAAAGATAACACAGAACTTAAGAAACACAATTAAATATTAATTAACAGTGAAATTGTTTCATCATTTTTTAGAGAATGTTATATGTAGTAAGTAATACTTTTAGATCAATTTATATTTTATGATATAGTACTAGCCAATAGCAGTAGCCATTATCAATCCATATTTTGATGGGCTATGTTTTGGAAAAGGTTTATCAAGTTATATTGGCCTCATTTCCAAAAATCCTAAAGTTATAGAAAAATTCAGAACGCCGGATCCAGGATTTATACGATATTTTTATCAGAATATTTGGACAACACACTGATCAATATAATGTGTTATGTTTATATATATATATCAGGTTCATATCTCCCAAGCAAACATAACATCTCCCCAGAGCCCTATGAAAATAATGATTTGGTGACACAGCACTGTATGACTTTGTTACAGTTATTTACAATATCCAGGCCTCAAATGTATAAACAAGCATCCAACCAAGATATTCATAAAATATCCCAAAAAATATCAGTCTATATATCCATGTCGATTGGTCTGATGTCTCCCGTTTTGTGTTCCTTTACCCACAATTCTCTGTCTTTGGCGGGATCCACTTTCTGAAGCAGCTGGTCCACAGGTTCCACCGTCTGTAGGTACAGAGAGGTATAAATAATTTAATAGCCAATTTACTGTGGGTGCGTCTTTTTGTGTTTTACTACATATGCATCTCGTTTGTTTGATAAGACTCACTCAAATTCAGTAAGCTCCAAGTTCGAAGTGAGGTGTTAAAGGACCACTGTGGATCCATATTTACAATTTGTGCTTGCAATATTTTGACATCTGGTCTAGAGTCCAAATTTATAGCTTTGACTTATTGGACCTGGGTTTGTGAATATGAATATCAGAATTGCGGACAGCAGAAAATGGAAGACTGCTTCATTATCGAAATAACTGCATGACCCTGTGGGAGGACATATATATTTACTGTGTTTCTATTTACATTGAAATGAAAGGCCTTGGAAAGCTTTTGGAAAATGTATAACATTCAGGGAATGAGATGCAAAACCTACCATCACCTGCTAACCTTGACGGAAGTCTAAAAGTAGATGATTGGCTTTGGGTGCAAGGCTGAATGTGAGAGCATGTGAGGCGTATAAATATTTTAAGCGCTTTGGTTTGGAATTAGTGAAAAGAGCAAAGCATGAAAAACTGTTTTATGTTGTAGGCCTTAACCACTTTGTGCAATTAGGTTGTCCCCCTGTTTGTCCACTTCAATACATAAACATACTTACACTTTGGTTAAACATGTCTGTTTCGTGCCTCAACTGTGTATACTGACAAAGGTGTTGGCGTATCATTTCAACACGTTCCACTTCCAATCTCTCAAGTTCCTGCAAAAAAAGAAACAGGTACAAACACTGTAATACATCTCCTGACAATGTTGAGTGAGCTTATGGTGCTATTGTCATTAAATGGTGTTCATCAACTCTATAAATGTAGATGATCATAGTTTAATTTTACCCCAAATATGTGTTCTTATTGTTTGACACTTTATTATGGCCCAGTTTAAGAAGTGGTTTTCAACTCTAGTTCTTACGGCCGCACTGATAGACACGAGAACATGTTGTTCACTTGTAGGTGCCTTCATTTTGATGAAACAAATGTATTCAAGTTGGGATATGCATAAAATATAACCTGGGTGTGATCACCTACAACTACATTTTAGAGCTACTATTCAAGAAAATAATTTATTCTAGAGATTTTTCAGCACTATAAAATACATGTAGTAGATAGGTAGCACGTCCAAGTTGGTGTTTTTGTGAGCTAATACAGTCTCATTGATAGAAAACAAGTATAATATAATTTGAAACTGAAACTTAAGACTGCCCATTTGATTTTTTTGTGTCAAGTTTAAGTAGTTTCAAGTCATAAAGGCACAGAATCTTCTTCTGATTATATAATATTTTTAAAAGCCTGCGTGAAACAATCATTGCCAAGGATGGGGTAATGTAAATGATCAAATATTGAATTTATGTTTATTACTGGGACACACTGTACCAGCATACTAAAAAAATTGTGTCCCTTTACTTATTGTTACAAGTTTTTACTGAATTGAGTCTTGAGTCTTTACATCAGATGATCTTTCAATAAAAATAATTGAACAAAACAATATATTTGGAGCTAATAGATCATGTCCATCTTCTAAAGTCTCTCAATGCTTGTAGATATGATGTGTATTTAGTGATCTATATACACATTTTCTATTAATGTCTATTGTCTCGATACATAAATTACAGTTTCTTTCCCAAATAATATTCTGGAGTTTTCCAAGTAAGCTAAAACACCAGAGATGTGAAAAAGACAAATATTGTGAGATAAATCCATAATCATAATATCCCACATGACTCTCTATCTGTGATATTTATACTTATTGTATAGTATTTTTAGATATTTGTGTTCACATAAAAGATATTCAAAAATGAACAAACTGATTTAAAATATGATAATCTGAACATCGGGTTGAATTCTAATTATTCCTAGATTGAAAGAAAAAGTGGTAGGGCTCTCAAATGTCTGTGTTTCAACAAGGAATAATGATGTAAGAAAATATGCAGACATTTCTATTATTACTTTTATTTGTATTTCTATATCTCATATGAGTTCCACAAGACCGAAACAGTGCTGTCTGTTAGTTAACTTGAGCATATCCCACTTGTTCTATGATTAAAAGCATATCATAAAATGAATAATATATTATATTCTTCTTTTTTGGCTGAATTGGACTAATTAATGTTTAGCACTTTAATATAAATAGTATTTTTTATAATAAGGCTTGTGTTTATGATTGCATGTTTTAAATTACATGGTTTTACAAATGTATTGATGCATAATATGACATTTCTGATAACAGTATTGATATTGTAAAATTTGTGTTTTTGTATGAAATAATTAACTTAGTACACTGATAGTATTTGTAACGGAACCCATCACTGTTTTACCCTGTTTTATGATTATTATGGTTAAAATATGATCCTACTATATGTATGCTGGTTTATGCTCTGCAGAATATTAGCCAGACTTTTGCAGACCTAGGCTAATAGATAATCCTATTACAGAGATTCAAGAGATAAGAAAGTTGTAAAGGATCCTTGCATTTTCCAAAGTGTTTTCATTTTTTTGATAAGAACAAAGAAGGCTGATCTAATTAATGTCTGATTGTATCCAAGTTGCCAGGGAGGTGTGACTCACCTATTGTCCTATATGTGTATTGTATGGGGGATATGTGCAATGTCTGTGTGTTATGTGTAAAACATACTTTTACTAACTTTTGAACCCCTGGTCTGATTCATGCCATTTTTTTTATATGTTGTTCCCCTGGGTGAGAGCTATGGAATGGTGCGGGACTTAAAGGTGTACCCCCTGTTTTTGGGGTACATCCAGAATGTGGTTAAAATTGTGTCTGTTTTAATTGTGTTACCTGTTATCTGAGGGGAGGAGACGTGGGGGTTGAACCATGTAGATAATTGGCTGTTGTGATAATTATGTGGGTGTAGTAATTCAGAGGGCACCATTGCATAAAAGGAGATTCCCTGTTATTAAAAAATAGTTCTACTTGACCCTTCAAAACGTAGCCTTGTCTCGTTATTGAAGGGATCGCTATCATACTGGGGATTGCTATGCTTTTGCATACTCCCTTGAGCTGTAACTACTGAACGCTTGTTCCTGATGTACTTTCCTTGGAGTCTGTGGTGGTTTTGGTGTCCGGTGCGGTGCTTGTAGGCCTTGGCGCAAACTAGGACGCGTCTATCAACGGAGGTACCCAGGTCGGGGTACCAGGAGATCCGTTACATTGGCTGGCAGTGGTGGGATGGCGTCCTAGTAAGAGAAAAAGCAGCACGGAGACAGCGGTAACGTTTGGAGTTACAAATTGAGGGCAACGCTAGTATCCGTACAGCGCCCCTGGCTACAGCAGGATGGAACCGGCTAGTTTTCAGACAGCGTTTCATGATGAGGAGGAGGAGGCGGCCGCGGACTACAGGGATGCAGACAGAAAGGAACTCTGGTATGATGCCCTGGAAGATGCCCAATGGCGGCGAGGTGAGAGTCTCCCCAGTGATGAGCAGCGGCTACAGAAGCGTGTGGCGATGCGGATGTATCTATTGGGAGAGCAGCCCCTGGATGAGTGGGTGACAAGACTAGAGACCCTGGTATGGCGAGAGCTCTGGCTAGACAACGCATACCAGGCCCTCTGGTGGCATACCGTTCGACTTACCCCCTGGACGTCTGAACACGACTTACCGGAGGGGAATGATTATGATGGCCCAGGTTTATTATGGGATGCCTTGGAGGACGATATTGATCTTGGCAGCACGGAGGGGTCTAGGTTTTGGGACATCTACGACTACCGGATGGGCATGTATGTCTGGGATGACGAAGGCGAGGTGAGCAAAGACATGACCCACCTGGTAACGAGAGAGTGGGAGCTGGAGCAGGACTACCAACACCTGCTCAGCCTTGTGCAGCCCCAACCTACTCGACAAGCAGAACCAAACTTCATTGACTGGTCCTGGGATGACCTCCAGATGGCAGGTAGAGATGGGACCGAGGTCTCT
Source organism: Discoglossus pictus (assembly GCA_027410445.1). Classification (NCBI taxonomy): domain Eukaryota; kingdom Metazoa; phylum Chordata; class Amphibia; order Anura; family Alytidae; genus Discoglossus; species Discoglossus pictus. The sequence goes on from CM050168.1 coordinate 149,151,227, forward strand.
CTACCGGCCCTACAGAGGGCAGAAGGTGTCGTCCTTCCCCCCCAGCGGCAGTGTGAACCCCAGAGGGCAGAAGGTGTCGTCCTTGCCCCCCAGCGGCAGTGTGACCCCCAGGGGGCAGAAGGTGTCGTCCTTCCCCCCCAGCGGCAGTGTGAACCCCAGAGGGCAGAAGGTGTCGTCCTTGCCCCCCAGCGGCAGTGTGACCCCCAGGGGGCAGAAGGTGTCATCCTTCCTTTCCAGCGACAGTTTACCCTGACAAGGGGAGACACCAATCTCCCAGACGGCGCAGATGGGACCGTGGTCTCTGTGCCCACAGCCTGTCCAGATCCCCAACTACCCTCACTGGGACAACCGGAGGAGGGGGTAGGTACAAATTCCCTTCCCCAGCTAACTTCTAATGTGGCCCCAGGGTTAACAGAGGAAATGTTAACCCCACTGACCCCCACGTTTCCCTGGCTACTGAGCTGGAATATGTCCCAAATACCCCAGCAGAAGAGCTGGCATCAAGGCACAGTGCTGCTGGCCTCTGCCCCTCAAGTCCCCTCAGCGTGTTGCCCCATCACCACAGCGAAATATCCAGTTGCAGTAACGGCTTGTTGTGGGTGGGCTGCTCTTGCACTTTGTTGTTGTGGGGGGGCTGCTCTAGCACTGGTTTATTGTGGGTTGGTGGATCCTCTAACGTAGGCACGGACCGGCAGAAGGTCAGGTGCCTGGTTAGACTTCCCCCCAAAGGGGAGATGTGTGACGAAGTGCCCTTCGCCACTTTGTCTTGGAGAGGACTGTTTGCCAGCCTCCTGCCCTGCGACTATGGCCCTGGGACATATTGCCCTTCAAACACAGTATTCGGCCATACCAGAGTGTATGTCACTCATTCTGGCCCTTTACATACAGGGGGGTCATTCTGTACTTGCCCTGTGGGAGCGGTGATACCCCAGATAGCTATGCCATGGAGCCCATTCATAGGATGAAAGACTATGGGAAAGACTTTAGCTACATGGCAATTGAACTGTGTGAAGAGGATCTGAGCGCTATTCGGTAGTTTTCTGCGCTCAGATCCCAGCTATCTGGGGATATGTGAAATGTGAGTCAATGTGAATTGCAGTAATGCTGATGGGTTGTCAAACTAGAGAATTGACCAACAAATACTTTTGTCCGGACATCCCCAGGCCGATCCGTTGGGATCAGACCGTGTATGCCGGCTTATGGTCACGGGGGAGGTGTGTAACGGAACCCATCACTGTTTTACCCTGTTTTATGATTATTATGGTTAAAATATGATCCTACTATATGTATGCTGGTTTATGCTCTGCAGAATATTAGCCAGACTTTTGCAGACCTAGGCTAATAGATAATCCTATTACAGAGATTCAAGAGATAAGAAAGTTGTAAAGGATCCTTGCATTTTCCAAAGTGTTTTCATTTTTTGATAAGAACAAAGAAGGCTGATCTAATTAATGTCTGATTGTATCCAAGTTGCCAGGGAGGTGTGACTCACCTATTGTCCTATATGTGTATTGTATGGGGGATATGTGCAATGTCTGTGTGTTATGTGTAAAACATACTTTTACTAACTTTTGAACCCCTGGTCTGATTCATGCCATTTTTTTATATGTTGTTCCCCTGGGTGAGAGCTATGGAATGGTGCGGGACTTAAAGGTGTACCCCCTGTTTTTGGGGTACATCCAGAATGTGGTTAAAATTGTGTCTGTTTTAATTGTGTTACCTGTTATCTGAGGGGAGGAGATGTGGGGGTTGAACCATGTAGATAATTGGCTGTTGTGATAATTATGTGGGTGTAGTAATTCAGAGGGCACCATTGCATAAAAGGAGATTCCCTGTTATTAAAAAAATAGTTCTACTTGACCCTTCAAAACGTAGCCTTGTCTCGTTATTGAAGGGATCGCTATCATACTGGGGATTGCTATGCTTTTGCATACTCCCTTGAGCTGTAACTACTGAACGCTTGTTCCTGATGTACTTTCCTTGGAGTCTGTGGTGGTTTTGGTGTCCGGTGCGGTGCTTGTAGGCCTTGGCGCAAACTAGGACGCGTCTATCAACGGAGGTACCCGGTCGGGGTGCCAGGAGATCCGTTACAGTATTTTTCTGCAATAATTTAGTTTCACATAATTGAATGTGGGATTGATTTATAGTCTTCTCACAGGAGGAAGTATGCAGGTTTAATGTAAGACATGGTTGTGGTACCTATCTATCTATATATAATATTAGGAATATAAAAATATATTCTTAATGGGAATTTGATATAAATGGTGGAGCTCTCTCATGTTGTAGCATCAACAAATTCTACAAAAGGGGGTCAAGTTCTAAACTCCAAAGTGATAATCTTTAAGTAGTACCATTGCATGGTTTCTCTGTAAAGCATTCTGGGAATGAGATTAGTTTATGCTGGCACCCGGTATATGCTAAAGACGTGGAGCGCATGTGACGTCACATGCGCACCGGGTCCAGACGGAAGTTGCAGAGGCCGGAGCAGAAGCAGGTAAGTGAGGGGAAAGGGAGAGGGGGAGGTATTTAGGGCGGTTTAGAATGAGGAGGGGGGGTTGAGGAGGGAGGTTGAGGAGTGGGGTTGAGGTTGAGGAGGGAGGTTCAGGAGGGGGTTGAGGATGGGGGGTTGAGGATGAGGATGGGGGTTAAGGAGGGGGATTGAGGATGGGGTTTTAAGGATGGGGGGTTGTGGATGGGGGGTTTTAAGGATGGGGGGTTGTGGATGGGGGGTTGAGGAGGGGGTTGAGGATGGGGGGTTGAGGAGGGAGGATGAGGAGGGAGGTTGAGGAGGGGGGTTGAGGTTGAGGAGGGGGGTTGAGGATGAGGATGGGGGGGTTCAAGATGAGGATGGGGGGGTTGAGGGTGAGGATGGGGGCGTTGAGGAGGGAGGATGAGGTGGTTGTGGGGGGGTGAGGAGGGGGGTTGAGGAGGGAGCTGAGGGTGGGGGGTTGAGGAGGAAGGATGAGGAGGGGGTTGAGGATGAGGAGGGAGGTTGAGGAGTGGGTTGAGGATGAGGAGGGAGGTTGAGGAGGGGGTTGAGGATGAGGAGGGAGGTTGAGGATAAGGAGGGAGGTTGAAGATAAGGAGGGAGGTTGAGGATAAGGAGGGAGGTTGAGGATAAGGAGGGAGGTTGAGGAGGGGGGTTGAGGTTGAGGAGGGGGTTGAGGATGAGGATGGGGGGTTGAGGATGAGGGGGGAGGATGAGGAGGGAGGTTGAGGAGGGGGTTGAGGATGAGGAGAGAGGTTGAGGAGGGGGTTGAGGATGAGGAGGGAGGTTGAGGATGAGGAGGGAGGTTGAGGAGGGTGATAAGGGAGGGGGGAAGAGAAACAGGGAAGGGAGAGGGGAGAATATACACAGGAGAGAGAGGGGGGGACACAGAGGGCACAAGAGGGACACAGGGGGCAGCACATTTCCCACCCTCGGCTTATACTCGAGTCACTCATTTTACCCAGTATTTTGTGGTAAGATAGGTGCCTCGGCTTATACTCGGGTCGGCTTATACTCGAGTATATACAGTATGTTCCATTTACCACAACCCTTTGCTTCCTGTCTTTTAGCCAGCTCTTAATCTATAAGCAAATATTTATGGCAATTCCTGTATCCTTTAGTTTGCTCAATAGTCTCCCATGTGGTACTGTATCAAAAGCCTTTGCAAGATCCAAATAGACTAAATCCACTGAGTTGCCTTGATACAAGTTCCTACTAACCTCTTCATAGAAAGTAATTAGGTTTGTTTGACATGACCTATCCTTCATAAATCCATGTTGGCTCCTACTTATAAACCTGTTTGAATAGACATATTCCTGTATATTATCCCTTATTAACCCTTCTAAAAGCTTTCCCACTACTGAAGTGAGACTCACTTGTCTATAATTCCCCGGATATGCGCTTGCTCCCTTTCCTATATATAGGTATCACCTCTGCCTTTCTCCGGTCATCTGGTAGAGACCCTGTGTTGAGTGAATCTTGAAAAATTAGATTTAATGGTTTTGCTATTACAGAGCCCAGTTCCCTTAGTACCCTTGGATGTATTCCATCAGGACCCGGGGCTTTATTAACATTTATTTTTTTCAACCTCTTTTGGATTTCTTCCTGCGTTAACCAGTTATTTGGCGAAGGTAGTGTAGCCCCATTATGTTGCAGTGACCCAACCACTGGTAGCTCCCTTGTATATACCGAAGAAAAGAACCTATTTAGCTCATCTGCCTTTTCCTGGTCACTAATTATCAGATGGCCTGTGTCACATTGTAATGTTCCTATAGCTTCCTTCCTCGCCTTCTTCCCATTAATATATTTAAAAAATATTTTAGGGTTAGTCTTACTCTCTTTTGCAACAAACTTTTCATTTTCGATTTTAGCCAGTCTAATAGCCCTTTTGCAAGCCTTGTTGATTTCCTTGTACTTACGTAAAGCAGTCTCTGTCCCCTCTTGTTTGTATAATTTAAATGCTTGTTTTTTACTCCTCATTTTCAAGTCATTGTTAAGCCACATGGGTTGTGATTTACTCCTTTTACATGGTATATGGTGATAAGTATGTTTACTTAGTAAGGATTTGAACATTGTCCGTTTATGTTCAGTATTTGTACCTGTCAGTTCCCTGTCCCAGTCTATACGTTGTATCACTGCCCTTAGACTGTTAAAATCTGCCCTTTTAAAATTAAGAGTTTTCATTAGCCCCTTACAGTTATGTTTTCTTAATTCAATCTCAAATGAGACTGTGTTGTGATCACTGTTTCCCAAAGGTTGCCCTATTCCAACATTTGATACTATATCAATATTATTTTTGATAACTAAATGCAAGATGGCCTCATTTCTAGTAGGGTTTTTTATAACCTGGGCCAGATAAGGCATATTCTTTTATTCTCATTACAATTTCTCAGCAGGGCTTTCCTGGATATACATTAACAATACATTTTTTAGAGTTTGGACAACGGTTCTAGAGGATTTGATCAATAATCACAAATAATTTATAAGCAACTTGGTCAAAGTAAGTGATACATTTTTAGGTGGCAACGTCCAAATCCAAAAAGTTTTCTTCTTCAAGATAAACTGGTCATTTTGAGAGCTCTGTACCACAATTTATGAAAAATATTTCAGCTGGCTGATTAAAATGTATCATATGATCAAATTACGTTTCGTCAGGGCCAAAGCGATTATTAGTATTTTTATACTAGATTATGGGTACCCTGGTGGCATTCAGTTCTTTCACTGCTGTAAACTGGGTTTGATTCCAGTGAGGGAACCAAAAGGTCACACCACCCTGTAGCCATGCAGGGTTGGGCCTGGTCAGTACTTGGATGAGAGACCACCTTGGAATACCAGAAGCTGTAGGCTGTGTCCCACTGGAGAAGGAACTGGCAACCTAATCCAGTATCTCTGCCATGAATACTAAGTGTATCTCTCTGCCATGAATACCAAGTGTATCAGCATGGTGTGTTATGGTCCATGAGGTCACAGAGTCGGATACGACTAAATGATGCAAACACATACTAGGTTATTTATATCAAACCTACCAAAGTAGTCGTAACCATTTCTTCAAACCATTTGGATTGTGCTTGGTTGTAGAGGTCAACACAACGCATGAGGTCATCTCCTACAATGAAAAAACAACAATACATTAGATTTATATGTATATCTACTCATTCTATTATAGCTTATTGTTGTACTGAACTGCTGGCTAGAGCTTCCATGACTCCATGTGTTCTTTTAAAAGCACAAGCTCTCAGCAAATGGCAAATCTCTCTACTTGCTGAAAAAACATTGGTTAAATAATCACCATTCTTATCTCTTTTCCATTCTAACTAATTGCTTGTTATTTGTAGATAATGCAGCAAACGTGAGTACATTTTAACATATCTATATGACTAAATGCCTGTATAATCCCACTAGAGGGCACCAAACACCAGTGTATTCTGACGAAAAACTATATATTTAAAAAAAAATTGGAAAAGAAATAGCTACTTTCAAGAGATGTCCCAGACGCAGGAGAAAGTTATGTACACAAAATTCTTGGACCAAATACAAAGAAATGAGTTATCCCCATATGGGCAAAGATGTATATGTTGGTTCAGGTAATTGTAATATACTGATTTAAAATTCAGTATCATACATGACAATTTCAAGACCCCTACATAAATTGGCAACACATTCATTTTTCAATTGAAATACAGAAAACAATTTTAAATGGATATATTGTTTTCCCTAGTTACCTACACATTTAATAAATACATAATTTAATGTTTAACTATAATATTCAGTTTTGCTTTAATGACAGCTTCTGTTTCTAATAAGAATAGACAGGCATCTGGGAGGAATGGGAGAAAATGTGGATTCAGATAATATATATTTTCAGTTCTGCTGAAAGACTGACACTGCAATGCCCTAGAGCAAGAGGATTTAGTTGTTCGAATTGTGCAGTGAACATTAATAAAAAAATCCTATTTAATAGTTTATAATAGCAATATTCAATATTGAATTCACTTTCAAAGATCACTCTCCAGCAGAGTGTTTGTCTCCATTCTGATAAAGTCATTAAGAGGATGGTTGGTATTTCTTCTTAAAGCCATTTAGCCCTGTCTCTCAGCCAATCAGATTTGATAAGAAAATAAACAATCATTGAAAGGCTGTCCCAACAGCTAAAGCTCACTGCCAATGGAAATGGCTCTAACACAACAAAATGGAGATCAATTGGGGAGGAAGAGTGGAACAGAGATGGGTAAAGTCAATGAAGAGAGAAGCATCAGGGGCAATGGGGTGTTATGAGGATGGAGACATTGAGGAATTTGAAGGAGGACTATGAAGAAAGATGTAGCACTGGCAATTGAATATTGTATGTATAGTAGATACATAGGGGGCTCCAGGTAGGTGAGTGGCCAAGCCAGGGAGAGTTCAGCTGTATCCTGCGACTAGTGTGACCAGGAGTAGTAATGTTGCTCTAACATCTCTCTGCTATATCTCTTGGCTTCCTGCTCTGATAACAGCTGTTCAAATACAGCCAGGATCTCCATCTGTGGCAGTAACATCCTCGCTCGGTATGCGCTAGAGCAGCCAGCAGCTGCAAATAAACAACGATAATGTGCATTTGTACACTGGGAACCTGCCACAGCCTCTCCCCAGGGAGCCAGCCGTAAAGTTGTTCTCTACATTACAATAGGATGCTATTAAGACACATCGAGAAGAACACACATTTAGTACAGAGGAATCCAGCCAGATTACATCTTTCATCAAATTAAATTAACTTTGTTGTTTCTGTCTCTCAGTCAGTATTAAGTTAGTAGCCCATTTACTGAAATAGCAAGCCGTTGTTTATAGGTGAGCTAGAAAGCTTTCTACACTTCCTTCTAATGCTGCACAGAATTCCCATATAACGAATATATCAAGAGTTTCTGGTATAAATCTTTACATTTTGTTTAAACACTGAAGTACTACAACTTACTTTGTACAGATGTTCCTGTTACCCGCAGTGACAGTAAATATTTAAAATGCCTATCATGATTTTATCCTATTAAAAAAAAAGGATGCCCTGTTTTTGACCGTCTTACATTACATGTATACCGTATATACTCGAGTATAAGCCGAGTTTTTCAGCCCTTTTTTTCGAGTCACTCTCCCCCCGTGTGTCTCTAACCCCCCTGTGTGTCTCTAACCCCCCCGTGTGTCTCTACCCCCCCCCCCGTGTGTCTCTAACCCCCCCGTGTGTCTCTAACCCCCCCCTGTGTGTCTCTAACCCCCCCCCTGTGTGTCTCTCTACCCCCCGTGTCTCTTTCCCTCCCACTCTTCAACCTAAACCCCCCTCCTCAGCATAAACCCCCCTCAACCCCCCTCCTCCACCTAAACCCCCCTTAATACCTCCCCCCTCACTTACCTTCTTGTGCTATGGCCTCCGCTCCTTGACCCGGTGCGCATGTGACGTCACATGCGTGCCGCGTGATTAGCATTTACCGGGTGACGTCACATGCGCGCCGGGTCAAGGAGCGGAGGCCGGAGCACAAGCAGGTAAGTGAGGGGAGAGGGGGGAGGTATTTAGGTGGAGGAGGGGGGTTGAGGGGGGTTTAGGTTGAGGAGGGGTGTTGAGGAGGGGGGTTGGGGTTGAGGATGAGGATGGGGGGGTTGAGGAGGGGGTTGAGGATGGGGGGGTTAAGGAAGAAGGTTGAGGATGAGGAGGGGGTTGAGGATGAGGAGGGAGGTTGAGGAGGGAGGTTGAGGAGGGAGGAGGGAGGTTGAGGATGAGGAGGGAGGTTGAGGATGAGGAGGGAGGATGAGGAGGGAGGATGAGGAGGGAGGTTGAGGATGAGGAGGGAGGTTGAGGATGAGGAGGGAGGATGAGGAGGGAGGATGAGGAGTGGGGTTGAGGAGGGAGGTTGAGAATGAGGAGGGGGGTTGAGGAGGGTGATAAGGGAGGGGGGAAGAGACACAGGGAAGGGAGAGGGGAGAAGAGACACGGGAGAGAGAGGGGGACACAGAGGGCACAAGAGGGACACAGGGGACAGCACATTTCCCACCCTCGGCTTATACTCGAGTCACTCATTTTACCCAGTATTTTGTGGTAAAATGGGTGCCTCGGCTTATACTCGGGCCGGCTTATAATCGAGTATATACGGTAATTTGTTTTAGTTCTTTAAATCACATATGGTTTGAAGACAAAAGTTTTCTAAAATTGGATGCTTTTCTGATTCAATAGAAACCTGAAGGATACCAAAAACACTGCAAACTTATTAGTTTGCACAAATAAATGTGGACTTGTAGGACTTGACTGGCACAATATTGTTCCTGTTTAGTTTCTACAGTACTTTTGTGGATTATTCACAACCTCCATTGGTGAGCAAGTCTCCATGTGCATTGCCAGGAGTATGTATTAAGTTCTCCTGGGCTGGACTATCTACCAGTTTGTTGTCAGATATCCTTTAAGTACTTATGGGTGCACATAGCATTATCATTATACATTATATCTATTATAATACAATAATGTCATTAATAGCAACAATTTTACCTTACACATCTGACAGAACATCAAACTAAGAGCTACATTCAATTTGGATTTTGCAACTCAATCTCAGATAGCCAAATGCCTGTGATTGAGTTGCGGGCTCCAATTGGCTTCCGATTGCGATGCTATTCAATTGGCCAGGCCCGCAAAGTTAGGTGCCGACCCCGAAAATCGGAACACCATGCATTTCCAGGCTTGAACATGTTAGGGGAGCAAGCCCGTAACTCCTGATGCAGAAACAGCCAATGGAAACAGAGATCATCATCATGACCAACCTCCAAGCCCGTAGCTGGTGAGTGAAGGCCGTAGGACTTTGAAAAATGGAGGTTGGATTTCAAAGTCCTATGAGCTTGGAGGTTGAAGCCTGTAGGATTGCCGTGATCGATATAAAATTGAACATGAAATAAAGTATTGGAGAATGTTGTGCTATTAAGACCTAACATCACTTTCACTCTTAATAAAAGTACAGTACTGCTTTTATATTTGCTTTTACAGTGCTCCGATTTGTCATTAAGCCCTTTGTGAGACCTCCTTGGTACCCTTAACTTGTGGTTAGATATTTGCCATTTGCAAATATCTAACCACAAGTTAATGGTTAGCGAGGGGGAATCAGAGCACCTGAATAGCAATTTGTGATTTTAGCCTAGCGACAGTGAAAGATCAAAGGCTTAAACTTGCGATTTAAAAAAAATCACTATAAATCGCAGCTTGGAGGCCCTAACTCAATCGGAGCCCACAAAATGATGCCAATTGATTAGCAAAATAACTTGCTGGCTCCAATTGCGAGCCTGGGTCTCCCGAAAGCCTCAATTGAATGAAGCTCTAATTATCTAACAATTTCCAAAAATCTTGGCAGGAATAGAGATTGATACAATTGCATATGGTGTTATATAGTCTGCAATATAAACTGCATTAAAGGGAAATAGTGGAGGTTATATGGTATAAGTTAGACCTACAGGTAACTGTAGTACTTTATTTAATCAATGATTACATATTATTCATTTATTATTAATTAAATATGTTTTTTGCTTGATTTGCATGTTTGTAGCTGTGAGAACAAAACTCAATAATGATGAGAACAAAACAAAATGAGGTAGGCATATTATTTTTTTGCCATCTCAAGACAACCTTAACTGAGTGGATGACATGCACTGATGTTTTGACCTGAGCTGCAGCTTTTAAGACTTGTTTTTGTGATTAACTCAATCATTTATATCCAAAAATATTGTGAATTCCTAGCATCAATGACCTGGTATCAATATTATTGGTACAAGATGGAAACTGAAGTCTAGTTTTCTAAAGAAGGAAGACTGGAAAGCATAGTTTTAAAGTGGATAAGTTTAAAAGGCTTGTGTTATCTGCCTATTCTATCCTATCTAAAAGTTTGGTTCAGTTTTTTAGCAGGATAACCTTATATTTATCTCAGACATGCTTAAATTCCTTAACTATTTTTGACCCTACAGCTTCTACTGGAAGGGAGCTACCCTTATCTCCTACTATTTTTGTAAAGTACTACGTTTGAACATTATCCCTAAATCTTGCACCTTCCGATGGCAAACCATAACCATGTATTCTTTCATTTCTTTTTTTGGCAGATACTTAATTCCTGAATATTTTAATCTATTCTTTCCTAGCCCAACAAAAAAATACCATACACTGACTAGAAGTAGTCTGCAGTGGGTTTTACATGATCTAGTAGATCTTAGACTAGATAAGCAAGTTTAGTGAGGGATCTGGAGGAGAAAGGCCAAGATTAGCAATTTTGGCAAGGGATCAACACAGAACAATTGTTTCATTTCCGATTCTCCTTTAGATAGTTGTTTAATCTTTGATGCATTTCAGGTAAAAAAAATGATCTTGTTATACCTTGTTCTCTAAAAAAATCCTCTTGCCTTAAGGTGTCAACTTTCTCTCCCTGTCACACTGAAGCAATCACTAAAACAAAACACCTACTGGTCACCAATGATCTACACAAAAATGCCAACTCACATTACGTGAAGATTCACGGTTCATCTGAGACTCGCCATGTCCCAACACATATACTTATCATTGCTGTTGTGTGAAAAATGGATTCTATATCAAACCATGACCACTGAAGAACATCATTAGTTGGTGGCTTAGAATAGGGGAGCACTCACCTGCTTGTGTGGACTTTCGTCTTGCTTTCTTAATGTCTTCTTCTGTTTTGTTGCTCAGTTTGATCTCAAGTTGTTGGGTTTTCACTTCAAGATCTTTCTGTCGCTCTGCTAAGGCTTTTCTGGCCTATGAGTAAGGAATCATAAGGCAGAAACTGTTATATGGTTGTACAGTACTGTAACCAGACAGAGAGTGATTACTATACATGTCAAATATGTTAGCTCTACCTTTTCCAAATTTGGTGGTAACATGAATTATTATTTTCTGTAATTCCCAACTACTCATCTCTAGGGTGTTCATATGATGCCCCTTCCCCCCGTCCCTAAGGGTGTGTAACTGTTTGAGATGGGCGAGCAGCAAGCTGTGAATCTCCAAATTGCAACCTATGGCGGCAGCACGGCAAGCAATTCTTTATTGAGCCATATGAGCCCAATTAAGCTTGTGCCCTGACAGAAAGCTACTGGCCATGTGACTAGAAGTACCAATTTGGAGACCCAAAGTTTGCGGCTTGCCCACCTCGCATAGTTACACACTAAGGAATGGGAGGTGTAAGAGATGCCAACATGCTACCCTCTAGATGGAAAATTAAGAACAGTAGTAATTAATTACTTGATATATGTGGGCTAAAAAGGCTTTAATTATGCTGGATGCAGTTTATACTTTGAAAGAGCCATGACTTGCTTAGCTAAAGCAGTGTCCAATTGACACACTAAAAACAGAAAGAGTAAGTATTAGCCCATCTGTGATTTCTACACCAACGCAGAAGTAGATACGGTGAAGTACAATGTTAGCTACAGTTGGTGGACTTTCAGGATTACAACCCCTTTATCAAAGTTAATTCTCAAGTAAAATCTGGAATAGCCTCAGCCTGGTGCTCCATTTTGTTTACCTTCTCTACGGACGCGTACCGACTGGCGAGCTGCTTCCGTAAATCTGCTATGTGATGGTCAAACTTCTTCATGTCCTTCTTAAAGTTTTCTCTGAAGTTCAGTAAAGGCTTTTCCACCTCGCTCTGTAACTGTGAATGTCAGGGAGGGTGTGTCATGATGTATCATGATAGGTTACATAGATTTGATGGCAGTCTGCCCATTCTATCTGCCTAAGAAAGTCTGGCTAAGTACTATCTAGGATACACTTATGCCTATCCAGGGGCTCTTTTGAATTCCACTTATCTACTTATCTTATCTATGAAGAAGTACGATAGCACATTACCCCTAAGAATGCAAACTTCAACTCATGACCTCTTGTTCTTCCTCCTGTTTTTCTGGAAATTATATTTTTACAGGTTGCCCTCATATTTCGCCTCTCCCTTATAATCTATACATATTAATTATTTAATAAATTAAGTCCTTTAGACCCAGCACCATTTTAGTCACCCTCTTATTTTAAAAAACACTGAAAAGCTTAAAACAGAAATGTTTCACTTATAATTTAGGACTCCTTTTACTTCAAATATTGCTCACCCTGCACTGTCCTAGTAACCCTGTAATTTCACTGCACAATAATAAAATAATAACTAACATACTAATAAAGTCTTTCAGTGAGGAGCAATGACTCACAGCAGCTGTTTGTCAGAAGAAGAATACGAGGGAAACACCCCTTTTAAATAGTAATGTCGTATTTTTGGCAGGGAGAATCCTGGGGGTTATCCAAGTTGAATCTGCCTGCAAAGCAGGAATCTATGGATGGGCCTCACAGAGCAAGGAAGAAAACAAGTATCAAACAATCCTCAATGACAGATAGTGCTACACTGGGTTGTAGGTTCAAGAAGACTTTCAATAAATAGGAAAAATATAAGAAGACTTCTATAAGAGTCAAACAGGCTGATTTCTAGAAGCCTGCTAGAAAAAGAGAGAGATATGTATAATCAGAGTATTGTAATATATAGTGATAGCTGTTTTACTGGACAAAACAAGTATTTGAAAGGAGGTCTTTCAAGTGACACCTCTCTTTTTAACTTTGGGATATATATATATATATATATATATATATATATATATATATATATATATATATATAGTAAACTCCCCGTAATCTGGCACCTACACACCTTTTTTGAAAGACCCCAGAGGCTGCGACACCTAAGAAAGAGGCACCACTAACCAAACACTGCCATGAAGACCAAGGAATTTTCCAAACAAGGACAATGTTGTTAAGAAGTACAAGTCAGGGTTAGGTTACAATAAAATATCCAAATCTTTGATGATCCCCAGGAGCACCATCAAATCTATCATAACCAAATGGAAAGAACATGGCACAACAGCAAACCTGCCAAGAGACGGATGCCCACCAAAGCTCATGGACCAGGCAAGGAGGGCATTAATCAGAGAGGCAGCACAGAGACCTAATGTAACCCTGGAGGAGCTGCAGAGTTCCACAGCAGAGACTGGAGTATCTGTACATAGGACGGCAATAAGTCGTACGCTCCATAGAGTTGGACTTTATGGCAAAGTGGCCAGAAGAAAACCATTACTTTCAGCAAAAAACAAAATGGCACGTTCTGAGTTTGTACAAATACATGTGGGAGACTCCCAAAATGTATGGAAGAAGGTGCTCTGGTCTGATGAGACTAAAATTGAACTTTTCGGCCATCAAAGAAAAGGCTATGTCTGGCGCAAACCCAACACATCACATCACCCAAAGAACACCATTCCCACAGTGAAACATGGTGTTGCCAGCATCATGCTGTAGGGATGCTTTTCACAACATCTTCAAAGTTGTGGGCATGTTCTGTAAATTAAGTGATGCAAATCCTCAAACAATCCATGTTTATTCCAGGTTGTGACGCAACAAAACACGAAAAATTCCAAGGGGGTGAATACTTTTGCAACATACACAATTTCTATGGGAAAAGCTTCCTCGGTTTTCCACCGTTTTCAGCTTACACCATCCCGTCCGGAACAGATTAACGATGTAAACCGAGGTACCACTCGTACACCATCAGCCCTATTAAATTCCCTCAACGTGTAAATCCGTAGCCCGTAACGCAGCCCACAAGACTTTCAGGTATTAAATTGGCCCCTGTAAAGCAACCCGTTAACGATCTGCGCCTTACATTTTAACTCCCTGGCCGCAAATCCTTTGTTCTGTCAAGCTCGTAACTGTAACGATCCAATCACGCTATTAAATTGCTACGTATCCACTGGCGTTCAAACCCGTAACCTGCAAATGTAGCCAAAAACCTATGGGTACTAAAGAGAACCCGCAAGGGGGTTAAAGTCCTATCCGCAGCACTGTAAATGCATATATATACATATTACTGTATTTTCAATTAAAGTGAAAGTGATGTTAGGTATTAAAATTAATAGCACAACATTCTCAAGCTTGCAAATCTGCTTTATAAAATACTTTTTTTTCTGTTTAATTTCCGTGTTATATCGATCCTGGCAATCAATGTGTTAATACGTATAATGGAACTCGCATGGACTAGAATATCATATTTACTGATTTATTATTATTACATTATTTCTGGAATGCGGGTCCGATCGTAACTCGTGATTGAAACCCGTAAGGCTTTTAAATCTCGCCTCTATTTTTCAGTGACGTCATGACGGCAATCTCTTTTGCCATTGGCTCTGTCTAAACCCGTAACAATGGGTTTGACAAATTGATCATGTTCACGGCCGCACATGCAACGCGCGCAAGAATGATTTACCGGTTTGTGTCTCCAGCCCGTTGGTAGCGGCATGGTTGAATGTAATAGCTCTGTAACACAGCTGAATTGCAAGCCCGCAGGCTTTGCGGGTGTACTGGTGCCGCTACTGGCTTGGAATTTAATGTGGCTGAATATGTAGTGCTTGGCATGCTTTTCTTTTTTAGATTTGCCAATAATGATACACTTTGGTACACTTAAAGAATCTAATAGGCTGGAGAGGAATAAAAGATCCGATAAGAAGTGCAAATATTTTTTACCTTGGCAGAAAATTTGAGATGAACCTCGGCTTCGTCAGATAGGCTCTTCTTTACTTGTGCCCAAGCTTCTCCTAGGGTCCTGCAGACGAAAATATTGCACATGAAAATAATAAGTGATTCCAACTCAGCTGTAAATTCCATGGCCTATCTATAGATCTAAGGTGGTCCTGTAAGGCAGAATATTAAAGGGCCACTGCAGTTCAAGAAAAAAATCACTTGTTTATTAGTGCGAACTAACAATATTAACAGATGCAGAAATCTGAATTTATCAAGACTCTTTATGAGTAGAGGAATCCAATTTGTGTTATATCATATCCTGACAGATGGATTACAAGGGTGTGTAATTGTAGTTATCAGTGGAGGGAACAGGAAGAAGTCCAGAATATTTATTTGATAACTAGATAAGATTAAAATTGACACCATGCCCCTTCCTCCTCACTGGCCCAGACATAGGACATTGTATCAAGAGATGCAACCACAGCTCCCCAGAAACATACACTCCTCTAACAAACACACAACTTTCATCATGTATCATGGATCCCTCCAGAATCCTGTAGTCATGAAAAATAAAAAAAAATGCACATTAAAAACTAGCTGCGTGACTTTTTCCAGTTAATTATGTTCTTAGAATCAAAGTTTTCAGAAATATAATTTTCTTTTTCATTGTGCCATGTTTCTTAAAGTGTTTCTGGAATTCTCAAGGAATATATTATACCTATTTATCCATTTAATTGTATGTACTTTATTTTATTAAGTACTTATATGTTTTGTTTTTTCTGCATAAAATCTTACAAACAGTTCCTGATTGGTTTCTCTCCTCTGCAGCTCTTGAAGACAGTTTACTTACTTAAGTACAGGGTGTGCAGTGTCTCATAGTAACCAATCATTACCAACATTCTGAAATACGCTACTTGAAAGAGGTCACTGACAGGCTAATTTGAAACACTGAATTTCAAAGTTTGAGTATTCATGAGCTGCATGAACTAGAGAGGGCAGACTCAAACAAGTAGAAATTGTATGGCTTTAGGCAGAAAAATAAGCACTTTTAAGCACGTCTAATAAAATTACTTAAAAGGTAATAGATACATAAGTGTATTATATTCCAAGAGATATCCAGAAAACTTCCATGTCCATAGCTACTTAATATTAAAACACAAGAGAATAGTAGGCCCCAGTAGGGTAACTCTCCCCTCAAGCCACAAGCAGACAAAGAGTTAAGCCTCCATGACACAAGCAGAGTCAGCTACATATAAGAGTCGCTCTAAAAATGCTTTCCTGCTCATGTTAAAGTTTTCTGTTTTTTACATAGTTCATAAACATTTGAAGTTTTCCCAAACAACAGTGGTCTTTTAAAGGGCCACTGGAACACACCAGCAAGAAGAGCTAGTTATTTTAATTATTAATACAATTTTTATTTAATAAATTATAATAGCAATATTCTGTATTATATTATTTTTTAAGCTTATAGTACTAGCTTCTAACTGAGTGTTTGTCTCCACCCTGATAATATCATTAAAGGGAACGTGAGGGAGTCTATAGAGTTTTAAGATTAATGAGATTTGATGAAATTTAAACAATGTCCTCCAGCCAGCCCTCTTTAAACATAGCAGGTCTCCAGACAATAGAGAGCATTGTGTTGATATAACTTTGTGTTTTAGCTGCCTGCAGGACAAGCCACCTCCCCCATTGACCTTATAGTGGGTGGATACCAGCAGCAGCTGAGACTGAACATTGAAAGTAAGGCCAGTTTTGCATGTTGCTTTTAAAAAAAAATCATTGCATATGAATTGTATTCATTATAAATGACTAATTAAAACATCTAACGCATTACAGTTGTTGTTTACGTTTGAATCAAGCAGGCAACGTAATTTGTTTAATGAGAAAAATAAGAATAATAAAAAAAAAACAAGACAAACCTCTCTACAGAAGACATAAATAAGTCAACACTGAGTTTCAAGGAAATTACATTTATCCAAGGAAGCTGCACGCATCAAAACGTGGATTAATCTGACATTTTCTTTGCTGTGCCGTGCTTTTCTTTTATATTTTTCACAGCACAGACATTTCTTAGTTACTTGAAAGAAATATCTATTTTTCATCACCTTGTGAATTATTATCATAGACAAGACTTAACTCATTTTATGAAAGTGCTGCTTTAATATGCACAAATATTCAGAGCTCTTAATCTGCCATATAAATAATGCACAGTGTTTATTTCAACCTAACTCACATTTAGTTGAAATATTGAACATTATTATAGTTGCTTATGTAAATCATATCTAGTTCCACCGCGGAGAAATATGAAAATATATTTAACGTTAAAAAGTTTCACCTAAAACTAAGTTTATTTTATATAAAAAATAACTATCTATGTAAAACTTGTGATTTTTTTGTCCTAAAGCTAGTTTTTAATGAAAAAATAGAAATACATATCAATGCCCTTGCTGGTCCCTGGAGGCATCCATGACACATATATGAATAGGGTATCTACTTTTCTGTGAGAGCATGACTTGAAGTTATCCTTGGAAGTAGCCTGCTTCCAAGTATGTATGGAGGTAGGGAGTCAAGATTTTATTCAGTAAACTTACACTCCATTGTATATTTATTAGCCACCCACCAAGACTTTGTGGTTATCTGTGTGTTAGACTGTAATCATAGCTACAGTCTAACACACAGGGCTCTGCTTACAAAAACAGTGATAGCATTAGATCCCACCTGGCATAATATGAAATATATTCACCCATCACTAATAACATGGCATATGAGGGAGGGAGAGAAAGAGAAAAGGGAGTGGGAGAGAGAAAAGAGAGAAAGAGGCGAGAGAGTGTGAGAAAGAGAATGGGGCGAGAAAGCATGAGGAGGAGAGAGTATGTGAGAAAGGGGAGATAGAGTGTGAAAAAGACAATGGGGAGAGAAGAGAGAGTATGTGAGAAAGAGAGAGACGTGAGAGAAAAAGAAAGGGGAGAGACTGTGAGAAAGAAAAAGGGGGAAAGAGAGGCAAAAGTGTGTGAAAAAGAGGGGAAAGAGAGTGCAAGGAAGATAAATGGGAGAAGGAGAAAGATGTACCAGAAGAAAAAAGAGACCATGCACAGATAGATGGGAGATAGATAGATCGATACATCACTCTGCATATTTATTATTTCTGATATAAAAGATTACAGCGTGAGTGTAATTACATATTCATTGGTTTGTGGGTAACAGTACAAAGCCGGCTCTTTTGTTCCAGTACAATCTGATTTACAAAGTATTTAGATGGAGAAATTCCCACCAGGAACATTCTTCCACTGATCTGCTGTTGTGCTCAAAGCAATTATTCATAGAATATAACAAAGGGATCATAGTCTAAAGCAGCATGTGGTATAAAGATGCAGGGGCTGCCACACAATAATCACGTGCTGTTGTATTAGTCATATCCAGACTGCAATGCTAATAAACTGATTCAGAATTATGTTAAGGCAGAGGTAATACCTGGGCAACATGTAAGCCAAAATCCAAATTAAATAATACCATAAATTGTATATATGTTAATGAGAACATTGAAGACCATAATAGCTTTATGTAAAGCTGATTGTTCATGCGACACAATACTGAGCACTTATACCCAGCTTCACATAATGCTAAGTTTTCACACACAGCTGATATTTCAAACTTGACTTCATATAATGCTTAGTATGTGCAGCTACCGTCGCTAATCACTGGGTTTTCACAATTACTTTCACACACAATACAGAGTGTGAATGCCTAGCTTCAAACAATGCTGACTTGCACACCTAACTTCAGACATTGTTTAACATTCACATCTGGCTTCACATAATGCTTAGAATTTACAAGTAGCTTCACAGAATGCAGAGTTTTCTTATCTAGCGTCACACAATGCTTAATATTCACATCTGCCTACACACAATGCACAGTACAGTATGTCTAGCTTCACATAATGATGAGTTGTTATGCTTAGCCTTACAGTGGATATAAAAAGTCTACACACCCCTGTTAAAATGTCAGGTTTCTGTGCTGTAAAAAAATGAGACAAAGATAAATCATTTCAGAACTTTTTCCACCTTGAATGTGACCTATAAACTGTACAACTCAAATGAAAAACAAACTGAAATCTTTTAGGTGGAGGGAAGAAAAATAAAAAATAAAAATAATGTGGTTGCATAAGTCTGCACACCCTCTTATAACTGGGGATGTAGCTGTGTTAAGAATTAAGCAATCACATTCCAAATTGTGTTAAATAGGAGTCAGCATACACCTGCCATCATTTAAAGTGCCTCTGATTAACCCCAAATAAAGTTCAGCTACTCTAGTTGGTCTTTCCTGAAATTTTCTTAGTCGCATCCCACAGCAAAAGCCATGGTCCACAGAGAGCTTCCAAAGCATCAGAGGGATCTCATTGTTAAAAGGTATCAGTCAGGAGAAGGGTACAAAAGAATTTCCAAGGCACTAGATATACCATGAAACACAGTGAAGACAGTCATCATCAAGTGGAGAAAATATGGCACAACAGTGACATTACCAAGAACTGGAGCTCCCTCCAAAATTGATGAAAAGATGAGAAGAAAACTAGTCTGGGAGGCTACCAAAAAGGTCTACAGCAACACTAAAGGAGCTGCAGGAATATCTGGCAAGTACTGGTTGTGTGGTACATGTGACATCAATCTCCTGTAATCTTAATATGTCTGGGCTATGGGGTAGAGTGGAAAGATGAAAGTCTTTTCTTACAAAGAAAAACATCCAAGCCAGGCTACATTTTGCAAAAACACATCTGAAGTCTCCCAAAAGCAGGTGGGAAAAGGTGTTATGGTCTGATGAAATCAAGGTTGAACTTATTGGCCATAATTCCAAAAGATATGTTTGGCGCAAAAACAACACTGCACATCACCAAAAGAACACCATACCCACAGTGAAGCATGGTGGTGGCAGCATCATGCTTTGGGGCTGTTTTTCTTCAGCTGGAACTGGGGCCTTAGTTAAGATAGAGGGAATTATCAACAGTTCCAAATACCAGTCAATGTTGGCACAAAACCTTCAGGCTTCTGCTAGAAAGCTGAACATGAAGAGGAACTTCATCTTTCAGCATGACAACGACTTAAAGCATACATCCAAATCAACAAAGGAATGGCTTCACCAGAAGAAGATTAAAGTTTTGGAATGGCCCAGCCAGAGCCCAGACCTGAACCCGATTAAAAATCTATGATGTGATCTGAAGAGGGCTGTGCACAGGAGATGCCCTCGCAATCTGACAGATTTGGAGTGTTTTTGCAAAGAAGAGTGGTCAAATCTTGCCAAGTCAAAATGTGCCATGCTGATAGACTCATACCCTTACAATGCTGATTTTTAACACATAGCTTCATATAGACGTAAATTTAATCTAATATATCTTGCAAATGGCAAATCATTGAATATGCCCCATACAATGACAGGAATGGAGCGGTTATCCAAAACTTCACATGGTGCTTGATATTCCAACCAGCTTTATGCACTGATTGATATTATTATTGTCCAATATTTTTAACCCGTCAGCATATTCCATATTGCTATACAGGGGTTAAGTAAAACTCAAAAACAATTTTAACACATTGCAAAAGAATGGAGGGCCTTTGAATTTAAAATCAAATGTACATAGAGTTTTCCCTACAGCACCTATCAAGATTGAAAACTCACAAACTTACAATCTAACGTACAATGACTCCTAGCTTGACACAAAGCTTAATAGTCGCACCTAGCATCACACCAAATCGTGATATGTCCACCTAGCTGCACACAATGCTTGTTACGCCAACTTAGCTTCTCACAATGCTTTATATTCTCTTCTAGCTTCACACAATGCTTGATATGCCCACCTAGCTTCACACAATGCTTGATATGCCCACCTAGCTTCACACAATGCTTGACACTCCGACCTAGCTTCACATAATACTTGATACTCCCACCTAGCTTCACACAATATTTGATACTACTCCTATCTTCAAATAATACTCAATACTACTCCTAGCTTCACACAATACTTGAAACTCCCACCTACCTTCACACAATACTTGAAACTCCCACCTAGCTTCACACAATACTTGAAACTCCCACCTAGCTTCACACAATATTTGTTACTACTCCTATCCTCAAATAATACTCGATACTACTCCTAGCTTCACACAATACTTGATACTCCCACCTAGCTTCACACAATATTTGATACTACTCCTAGCTTCACACAATATTTGATACTACTCCTAGTTTCCCACAATACTTGATATGCCCACCTATCTTCACACAATATTTGATACTACTCCTAGCTTCACACAATATTTGATACTACTCCTAGCTTCACACAATATTTGATACTACTCCTAGCTTCACACAATATTTGATACTACTCCTAGCTTCACACAATACTTGATATGCCCACCTATCTTCACACAATATTTGATACTACTCCTAGCTTCACACAATATTTGATACTACTTCTAGTTTCACACAATATGTGATATGCAAACCTATATTCTACACTATGTGTGATACTCCCACTTAGCTTCACACAATGCTTGTTACATAAAGCTAGTTTCACACTTTGCTGGATATCTCCACATAAATTAATTCTGGGGGAGAATGCCCCTGAAATACCAAGGGGAGGAAGCTCTAAGGTCCAAATTACAGTAGAAATGTAAACATTACTCACTGACTGAAACCCATGACTGAAAGTACTATTACTACACAGTGACTGGGAGTGAAGCCCTACTTCCCTATACCACCCAGCAGTCAATTATAGATTAAAAACAGTTTTAAAATGTAAATACCCTGGGAAATGTTTCTAAAAACATACTTTTAATTGCAACAAAGGAACAAAATCTGCGGTTGTGTAAGTGCATGGTTTAAATTGCTTAACCAAACTGACTATGAACAGTGAGCTTTTATTTCCACATAAAACTGGAATATAAATATACGGTAATCCTGTCTCAATTCTTTTAAGTAACAAGAGGCAATTTACCGGTGTGTTGGGAGATTATATGGGTATGAGAATATCCGGTTTCCATGGAAACAGTTCTTATAAAAGTATGTGGTTTAGGCCGATGGCCTACATTGCATGGAATATATGTATTAAATATGCACCAAATACTACATTTGATTTGGGTTGGGGTCAAAGCCATTCTTGTTTTGTGGTATTTAGATTTATTTAGATTCTTTGGATTCAGTCAACCAAATCTTGGTTTTAGGCTGGTCTTGACAGGAAGTGCAAGTAAGTCTGATCCAAGATGGAGTACGGGAACGGTTCCAGTCATATATTCCTTAGAATACCTTGAGACTCAGTCACCACCCATCATATACAGTTATCAGTACCTTTCTGTGTACATTTTCATATTTAGCACACACACACATTACATTATATATATATATTAGCGAATTGCCTGTCAAAAAATGACGGCAATGAAATTGTAAGTGGGCTAATGGTGTTTGGTGTATATAATGTTGCTGATGTAGCGTCGTTCATTTTCTATGTCGTGCAACTTTTTCGGAATATCCGTAGCTGTTTGGCGGTGTTTTGCGTGTTTATGGTAGTGTTTTGCGTGTTTAGAGACCATTAGCCTCATTTTCGTTTTAATCGGCGGCCATTTTTTCTCTCGCTTAGGTGATTTTCGGGTCTCTAAACTCCGAAATTTGTGCTTAAATGGAGGTATAACTTCACCTGCAGAGGTCCTAGGTGCCCCCCTTGCTGTGAGTAACCTTTTTATGTGTTTGTTGTTTGTATTTATTGTGTTTGTATTGTTTTTGGGGTTGCACTGGTTGCGTCCTTTTTTTTAATCTCGTAGGTGTTTTTCGACAAATACGTAGGTGTTTGGTGGTGTTTTGCATCGTTAGACTGCTGTACGCTTTCGTTTGTTTCGGCGGCCATTTTTTCTCTTGCTTAGAGAATTTTGTAGTGTCTAAACTATTTTAATTTGACTTAAATTGAGGTGTACCTTTAGTTTTCGAGGTCCTGGATGCTCCCTCTTCCTGTAAGTAAGCCTTTTATGTATTTGTTGTGTGTATTTGTTTTATTTTTCATGTTTTCATGTGCGAGTGTTGCGGCCGATTTTTGCGAGGTCATAATGGGTCATAACGTGTCTCGTATTTTCTTTGCGTTACGACGTAAATTTTGCGAGGGTCGCAGTTGCTGGCAAGGAGCGCCTTTGGCGCTCCTTGCCACCAACTGCGACCCTCGCTTCGCGAGGGCTCGTATGCTCACAATTATATATGTGAAATATATATATACACACACAGTGAGTAAAAAAAAGTATTTGATTTTGAACATTTGTCCACTGACAAAGAAATGATCAGTCTATATAATTTTAATAGTAGGTGTATGTTAACAGTTAAAGACAGAATAACAAAAAAGAAAAACACATGTCAAAAAATGTATAAATTGATTTGCAGGTCAATGAGTGAAATAAGTATTTGATCCCCTATCAATCAGCAAGTTTTCTGGCTCCCAGGTGTCTTTTATACATGTAACAAGATAAAGGGAGTGCTGCTAATCTCATTTTGTTACCTGTATAAAAGACACCTGTCCACAAAAGCAATCAATCAGATTGCTAACTCTCCACCATGGCCAAGACCAAAGAGCTGTCTAAGGATGTCAGGGACAAGATTGTAGACCTACGCAAGGCTGGAATGGGCTACAAGACCATCGCCAAGCAGCTTGGTGAGAAGGTGACAAAAGTTGGTGCTAATATTTGCAAATGTAAGAAACACAAAATAACTGCCAGTCATCCTCTGTCTGATGCTCCACGCAAGATCTCATCTCGTGGAGTTTCAATGATCATGAGAACAGTGAGGAATCAGCCCAGAACTACACGGGAGGATCTTGTTAATGATCTAAAGTCAGCTGGGACCATAGTCACCAAGAAAACAATTGATAACACAGTACGCCGTGAAGGACTGAAATCCTGCAGCACCCGCAAGGTCCCCCTGCTCAAGAAAGCACAAGTACAGGCCCATCTGAAGTTTGCCAATGAACATCTGAATGATTCAGAGGAGAACTGGGTGAAAGTGTTGTGGTCAGATGAGACCAAAATCGAGCTATTTGGCATCAACTCAACTCACTGTGTTTGGAGGAGGAGGAATGCTGCCTATAACCCCAATAACATTGTCAAACATGGAGGTGGAAACATTATGCTTTGGGTGTTTTTCTGCTAAGGTTCAGGACAACTGTACTGCATCAAAGGGACGATGGACCGGGTCATGTACCGTCAAATCTTGGGTGAGAACCTCCTTCCCTCACCCAGGGCATTGAAAATTGGGTGGTGGATGGGTATTCCAGCATGACAATGACCCAAAACACACAGCCAATGCAACAAAGGAGTGGCTCAAGAAGAAGCACATTAAGGTCCTGGAGTGCCCTAGCCAGTCTCCACACCTTAATCCCATAGAAAATCTGTGGAGGAAGATGAAGGTTTGAGTTGCCAAACATCAGCCTTGAAACCTTAATGACTTGGGGCCTCATTCAAATGTGATTTGGCCAGTTGAATAGGGCTCTATATAAGCACATAGCATATCTTTTTACAGAAGTTTTTAGTTAGTGAACTTCTATCCAAAAGCAAGGTCTTCACTAACTAAAAACTTCTGTAAAAAAAATATGCTCTATGCTTATATAGAGCCCTATTAAATTGGACAAATCGCATTTGAATGAGGCCCTTGCAGAGGATCTGCATAGAGGAGTGGGACAAAATCCCTCCTGAGATGTGTGCAAACCTGGTGGCCAACTACAAAAAACATCTGACCTCTGTGATCGAGGGGGTCAAATACTTATTTCCCTCATTGACCTGCAAATCAATTTATAACTTTTTTGACATGCGTTTTTCTTGTTTTATTTTTGTTATTCTGTCTCTCGCTGTTAAAATACATCTACCATAAAAATTATAGACTGGTCATTTCTTTGTCAGTTGACAAACGTTTAAAATCAGCTGGGTTCAAATACTTTTTCCCCTCACAGTATATATATATATTTATATATATATACACAGTGGATATAAAAAGTCTACACACCCTGTTAAAATGTCAGGTTTCTGTGCTGTAAAAAAAAATTAGACAAAGATAAATCATTTCAGAACATTTCCACCTTTAATGTGACCTATAAACTGTACAACTCAATTGAAAAACAAACTGGAAAATTTTTAGGTAGAGGGAAGAAAAAATATGAAGAAAAAAAGCCCCAAAGCATGATGCTGCCACCACCATGCTTCACTGTGGGTATGGTGTTCAGCACAGAAACCTGACATTTTAACAGGGGTGTGTAGACTTTTTATATCCACTGTATATATATATATATATATATATATATATATATATATATATATATATATATATATATATACAGCTATACCTCCTTTAACGCTCGTTTCCAGGCAATAGGAGTGTTAAGCGAAACCGCTCTAAATGGGGCAGTTTAACATGGATAGGGATAGGGGATAGGGGAACTCATGACAAAAAATACACAATTGCCATGTAAACTTTTTATGTGAACTTCAAAGAAACAGCAAAAATATAAACTTTACATTTTTAATGTTGAAGCTGCTGGCTCCTCCTGGATTCTGTTTTTTTTTTTTTGAAAATCAGAGCATTAAAAGGGGTTTGGCAGCAAAAACAGCATTATAGCGAGGAAGTGCGTTATATGGCTCTTGGTGTCTTGATACACAATATACACACTGTATATATATTTCTTTCAACCCTTATAAATAGCATCAGAAATGGTAATTGACCAGAGCATTTATTGTATAAGTGGGCAGGGGGTTACTAGAGGAATCCACAGACCCCATGGCTGTGGGAACTTGGGGAATGAGGGGGGCAAAACCCCTAGATTTTTCAGTGTGTATGCATGTGTATAGATGCTGTTTTGTGGTCTTTGTATACTAAGAGATGTTACCCCCTCCAGATTTATTTTGGCTCATACATACATTTTTCTATTTTTTTAAACATGGCTGTGCCAAATTCTGGATACCAGATGGTTTGCTAAAGCTCACGTTACATATTAAAAGTAACATATTAAGGGCTCGGTTTATTATTTATTTAGGTATTTTTTGCTTTTTAATAAACAGTTTTGTTTTTCAGAAAACATACAGAATAAATTGGACCACCAGGGTTATTTAATTGGGGATATAAATATGATATAGTGAATCAAGTTAATTATTGTGTATTCCTCATTGACATTTACTATCCCAGTTGCCCAAAGACAAATTCCCTTTACTTACTCACTGAACTTTAGCATACCTCTCTTTACCATCATGTAAAGCTGTCAAACTCAAATGGAGAATATGTAAAAACATTTTCATTTCATACCTTTCATAACCCTTTCAGTGCCAGGGGTTCAGGACATTTTCCTTCCCAGGAAGCTAAGAACTGACTATTGACTACTTTACACAATTAGCTCAGCAAGTGTCACTGACAAAATGGCAGCTTCCATTCTCCAAAAATATGGAGAATTAACTGGCAAACTAGGCAAATTTTGTAAGTTTTATATAAATAATGAAAATAAAGGAAATTTAAGCAGACTTGGATAATAATAATAATAAGAAAAAATGGGTTATAAAATAAGGAATATAAAGCGATATAAATTAATCACAAGACACAATAGAATACATCTTTGATAGTAACAAATGAAGGGGAACAGAGGACATATTATGCAGAAGCAGAATAAACCAGCTCCACACTGAAACCTTATCGCACGATGCACACACACTGAACACAAAAAAGGATGCTTCATTTTTCAGACCTGTCTCCAAGCTCTGTTAAGCATCAAAACAGCTAGAATATATAAATGTATTAAAGAGACACTGTGGTAATGTTTCAATTTGAATTTAAATTAGAGTGTTGAAAAAAATATGGGGCTTCTGATCAATTATAAGGTTTGATTAAACTCCATTTAAGTAACATATTAATGCAAATATTTCTATTTAACCCTAAGAGCCTCTAACAACCTAATAAAACTAAATTCTAACTAAGGAACAAATTAATCCAGAATAGCTCATCTACACCACTTATTGCTTAAATTGATACTAATGAGTATCCCATGGCACCTGATGAATGACCTGGCAGTTGTAGATACCATACTCTCAGTGTGCAGATTTAAACTTCTTGTGTACTCAAAAAGTCTATTCGGTCCTATCCTGTTTTATGTGCGCCGCTGTTTGCGATCCACCGCGTGCACGCACTCACCCCGTCAAGTTGCACCACATCGGAGGAGAGAATAGTTATTTTGCTATAACAGTGGCGCACATAAAACCGGATAGATCGTTCTCTTCCCATCTCAGGGAGTAGATCAAAGGAAGCTAAAATGGTAGCAAAGTTGCACAATTTTTTTTTATAAATTAGAGGCTGTATTATTTTACAATGTAAAAACCTGTTGCCCATTTTGCAGTAATTCAGTCAATTTTACCCTTCTGACAACAGTTGTCCTTTAACATAAAAACTAATTTACAAGCATTGACAGGGAGCTGATGATTTTTGGTCCTCTCAGAACCTGCAGAGTCAAACAAGCTCTAGGTAGCAGTGAGGGAGGGCAGCTGTAGGAATAACTGGCTTATATAAACTCAGAAAACAGTGAAACAGTGATATTTTTTTTTTTTAAACTGTGAAATATGGAACCATTTTAAAAACTAAAAGTATTTTCCACTTGATATTCATTGCTCTGTATGATGATGTAGATGTAGTACTGATACATTTCACATCCTTTTAATCAAAATATAGTAATCCATATTGGAATAGTTTCAATCGATATGAAAGCAACACAGATTAAAAAAATATATATTTCCCCTCTACACCAATCCCTCCTGACAGAGTATTCACAGCGCAGGAACACACAGCTATTTTATTACAAATTAGCTTTTATTTACCAAGAAGTGTCTGGCTATCAATCTCCAACACAAAAATATGCCTGGTAAGGATTAATGATATGTTTCCAGCATAAACTGATATTGTTGAGAAATGATTGTAATTTTGCAAGCGTGAAATATGAATTGCGCTAGATTTCTATATAATGCAAATTAAATGTAAATTCAACACCTCAAGCTTACAATGAAAGACGGTCCTGTTGAATATATTTCATATTTTAAGTTTCACAGATAGACATTCTTTTTCTAGAAAGAAAAAGATTATTTAAATGGCATATAGCCTCAACAATCTCACCTGGAAAATAGTTAATTGTGCAGGTGATGCTTAAACCAGTGGGGGCAGACTTTAGTTTTGTTCCTAACAGGACTAGAAGGAATAATAGGAACCTTGGATTCAAAAAATATCTCTATCCAATTCGATTAAAGAGCTGCCACTTGACAATAAAGGTTCAAGTACCAGTTGGATAACTATTTATCTAAGATGGAAGCTCCCATGACAAAAGCAGTGTCTGCTAAAAGTAAGATTGTCTATACAGATGCAATGCCCTCTCTCCCACCACTTTCCTGCCACTTCTATTTCACACATGCCCTCCTCTCTTTTGCATACCTGCCCCTTCTTTTCCACACTTGCCCTCTTCTCTCCCACATTGCTGCCCCTTTTATCTCAGGCTTGCCCTCTTCTCTCCCACCTACCTGCCCATTCTTTCTCACAATTGCAACTCTTCTCTCCCACATTGCTGCCCCTTTTATCTCAAGCTTGCCCACTTCTCTCCCACCTACCTGCCCATTCTTTCTCACACTTGCCCTCTTCTCTCCCACATTGCTGCCCCTTTTATCTCAAACTTGCCCTCTTCTCTCCCACCTACCTGACCATACTTTCTGACAATTGCACCTCTTCTCTCCCACCTTGCTGCCCCGTAAGCTTGTGCATGGGCTTAATTGGGAATATTGTTGTCCCACTATATAAAGTATTACAAGTACACATATTCAATTTGCTCCTGGACCTATATGTTGATCAGTGTGTTTTATCAGCGTAATGATTTTATATGTTTTCACCACTATAGTTCTACAATTAAAATAACTTGTTTTGAAGAACTACACTTGCAATTATGCAAATACCATCCATTCTGCAGATTCCATTTCCAACTATCTTTTCTCAGTTACATTTACCACCGGGACTGAGCAGCCATTTCTACAGAGAATCAACCAAAGACACTGGACATGATACCATCCATTCTGCAGATTCTCTTTTCAACTGTCATTTTCCCATTCCTATTTAATTTTTCTCTTTTGCCTCTAGACCTAGAGCTTCACACACCACCACCTCTCTTCATTATCTGAACTCATATAAAAGGGCCTCCCACCCACCTATGATTTGTGTTAGTGCTAAATATATAAATTATCACCCCCATTTTACACAGCTGATATACTCACAAACGTAATCACCAATTAAACCTCTACTCTCTCTTCAATTACTTGCCAAACTCTTGTTTCTTCCATTTATTACTTCACCTTTTGTTGTATTCATCCCTTTAGATAGTATTTTCAATCTTATAAGGTGCTTTGAAGAAAGCACCATGTATGTAAAATGTTAATTTCAAACACAGGGCCCTCTAATTTCTGCAATGTGTTTCATATTGTATTTGTTTTCTTTGTATTTATCCCCTGTACAGAGCTATGAAATATGTTGTCGCTTTACAAAAATAATAATGATAATAATAATAAGAAGAAGAATATATTTTTGTTAACAGAAGGGCCAAGTGGACTGTTTGGGGTTTCATCAGTTGTTATATCTGTGGTTAGAAGGTACTAACAACTTGCTTAACAGTTATATCATGGGTGTAATGAATACATGTAGTTATATCATGGATGTAATAAGTGCATATAGTACTGTCATTGATTAACATTAAAATACTTTATCTGTATTAGAAGTAGGATAGTAGGCAGTCATATCTGGGATAAAGTTTAAAGAGTTTATGTGTGCTAAGATCTGGCACTATTACAGAGTGTAGGGTAATAAAATGTTGAGTGATGGCCTGGACTGTAAGGGGTGAACTTATGGAATGTGTAGCCCTGCTACAGAGTCATAAAGACATGAAACTGAATTGGGAATTTGGGGGGGACGGATAGTTAGTCAAATACTGAGAGATGTGGCCTATTTGATGTGTATACCAGAGTCAGCTACATCTGTCCTGATAAACACAGATTGTAAAACAGGATGCAATGCCCATTAGTCACCTTCTGGCATAGCTCAGTCACATCTCTAATATGGGGACAGGGGATGTATCTGAGGATAGCTCCCAGGTGGTGAATGTGAGGCTGAAGAGAATGAGCTAGAACTGGGGGGAAGTCTTTGGTGATTTTATCATCTGAAAATGTGTTTTGAAAAATAAAGAAGTGGCAGTATGATTTTGGACACATTAAACAAAGGTGGTGTCGGAGTCTGCTTGTACTAATCAAAGTCACATGGTGTGTGATTCTTAGATCCTAAGAAAAGGGGTCTGATGGTGCCTGTCTCTTCAGAAATGATGCTGTCATCTGAAGTGTCTGCTGGTGTTGAGATCTAAACCTTTGGCGCTCATTGCGAGCTCCCTCTCTGTGTCTCTTTCCCCCCTCTCCCTCCTTCGTGTCTCTTTCCCCCTCTGCCTCCCCTTTGTCTCTCCCTGCCCTGTGTCTCTCTTCCCTGTGTCTCTCCCCCTCTCCTGTGTATCTTCCCCCTCTCCCTCCCTTGTGTCTTTTGCCTCCTCTCCCTCCCTTGTGTCTTTCTCCCTCTCCCTCCATTGTGTCTCTTTCCCCCTCTCCTGTGTCTCCCCCTCCCCTGTGTCTCTCCCTCCTCTGTGTCTCTTTCCCCCCTCTCCCTCCTTTGTGTCTCCTTCCCCCTCTTCCTCCCTTGTGTCTCTTTTCCCCCTCTCCCTCCCTTGTGTCCCCTTCCCTCCCCTGTGCCTTTTTCCCCCTTCTCCCGCTCATGTGTCTCTTTCCCCATCTACCTCCCTTGTGTCTTCCTGTACAATAGCATGCATGTCAATAAAGTTTGTTTAAAAAAAAAAAAAAAATCATGAAGTGATGTATGTGCCTCGTTGGTCACCCTGTGCAATGTGCTGTCAGCTCACAGGAGCAGCTGGAGATCAGCACGCAGTGAGTACAGGGATATTACACCCGAGCAGTGCAGTTGGGTCATATCAGGATCCCTGGAATAATCCTAAAGTACACAGACAGGGCCGCCCAGCACCGGGGAGAGGAGGCGGAAGGGGCTGAATGGTTCCATCCTGCAGTCACTGTACGACACACCCCTCAGAGCCTCACACAACCCAGCTCACCTCCTCATACCGCTCTCACCCTGTGCTTGTCCCTGTGTCTCTCCCCCTCCTCACTAACCTCCCTATCCCTTCTGCTGCCCTTCTCTCCCCAGCAGCGTCTCTTCTTGCCGTGGCCAGAACAGGCATATGCTAATGACGTGATGTCACATGCGCGCCACGTCATTAGCATATGCCAGTTCTGGCCACAGCAAGAAGAGGCGCTGCTGGGGGAAGAAGAGCAGCAGGAGGTCATCGGACACAGTAAGAAGAGAGCGGAAAGGGGATAGGGAGGTTAGTGGAGAGGGGGAGGGAAAGGGAGGAGGAGGATGAGGGGAAGCACCAGTTGTCGTCCCGCAACTGCGGGCCTCGAGAAGTGACGACAACTCGCAGTTTGACACTATTATAGGTGATTATGCTGCAATGGAATCTATCATTTTGGTTTCGGATCAAGCGCCTGAGGTAGGAGAAAACATGGAATGCAGAGTAAGCTTCTGTCTGCATAAAGGGAATGTGTCAGCTAACACTCGCTGAGCTTTCAACAGGACCAACGGAAATCTCAGTAGTTTACAAATACATTGTCTCCTGAGAAAGTTGCGGAAGAAAAAATGGAACCCCACAATAAAGAATAATTGTGTATAAATGTTTTGAGTACATTTTTTTTGTGCCTTTTTTTTTTATGTTTTGTTCAGTTTAGTGATTCAGGAGGCTATGTGTGTGTGTGTGTGTGTATATATATGTATAGGCTATGTGTGTGTGTATAATAATATATATAAATAACTGTCCAGCACCCATTATATTGTAGATATAAAGATATAGAAATTTCCAATAAGGGACATTTTTTTCTATGGCGTATCTATAATGACTTGCTGTTACATACCCTTCTTCCTGAGCAGCGAGAGAGTTTTGGGACAGCTTTGCTAGGTTTTTTGCATACTCTTCTTCAATCTTTATCCTGCAAAATAAATGTAAAAATTATTTTTATTATTATTATTATTTCTATTATAAACAGAGATTAGCCCACATGAGGGCAGCAGCCTGAACTAGAACCACATTCAGACTCCTGTTTGGTCTAGAGCTGTGGTTCTCTACCTTTATGGAGCCAGACACCGACTGTTGAGACCTCCTTTGAGATCCAAACCTATTTTTTAAGAGATCAATTATTCAATAATCCATTTAGACCTATATCAGTGACACATTTAACTTTCATTAAGTTTTATTTTGTTTGAAAAAAAGAAAAGCAAATATAGTTTGTGTGGACTATATAACAAATAAGTTAATCAAATCATCACTAAATGTAAAGATACAATAAAGAAAAAAACATGGAATTAATAAATAAAAAACTAATATATAATAGATATAATATAATATAAATGTACAATAACTAAATTAACATTTGGCACAATGACATGGAACAAAATATATATATAAATAAATCAAATATATATATATATATATATATTTGCCTTGCAAAAGTATTCACCCCTCTTGGCATTTTTCGTGTTTTGTTGCCTCACAACCTGGAATTAACATGGATTGTTTAATGATTTGCATCATTTAATATACAGAACATGCCACAACTTTGGAGATGTTTTTTTTATTTATTGTGAAACAAACAGCAAATAGGACAAAATAACAGAAAAGGTCAATATGCATAACTATTCACCCCCCTAAAGTCAATACCACTGTAGAGCCACCTTTTGCGGCAATCACAGCTCCGAGTCACTTTGGATAAGTCTCTATGAGCTTGCCACATCTTACCACTGGGATTTTGCCCATTCCTCCTTGCAAAACTGCTCCAGCTCCTTCAAGTTGGATGGTTTGTGCTTGTGAACAGCAATCTTTAAGTCTGACCGAAGAGTTTCTATTGGATTGAGGTCTGGGCTTTGACTAGGCCATTCCAACACAGTTACATGTTTCCCCTTAAAACACTCAAGTGTTGCTTTAGCAGTGTGTTTGGGGTCATTGTCCTGCTGGAAGGTGAACCTCCGTCCTAGCATCAAATCATGCACAGAGTGGTACAAGTTTTGCTCAAGAATATCCCTGTATTTAGCACCATCCATCTTTCCCTCAACAGTTTCTCTGTCCCGGCTGCTGAAAAACATCTCCACAGCATGATGCTGCCACCACCATGTTTCACTGTGGGGATGGTGTTCTTTGGGTGATGTGATGTGTTGGGTTTGCATCATACATAGCGTTTTCTTTTATGGCTAAAAAGTAAAATTTTAGTCTCATCAGACCAGAGCACCTTCCTCCATACATTTTGGGAGTCTCCCACATGCCTTTTCGCAAACTCAAAACGTGCCATTTTGTCTTTTGCTGAAAGTAATGGCTTTCTTCTGGCCACTCTGCCATAAACCTCAACTCTATGGAGCGTACGGCTTATTGTCGTCCTATGTACAGATACTCCAGTCTCTGCTTTGGAACTCTGCAGCTCCTCCAGGGTTACCTTAGGTCTCCGTGCTGCCTCTCTGATTAATGCCCTCCTTGCCCGGTCCGTGAGTTTTGGTGGGCGGCCGTCTCTTGGCAGGTTTGCTGTTGTGCCATGTTCTTTCCATTTGGTTATGATAGGTATGATGGTGCTCCTGAGGATCATCAAAGATTTGGATATTTTTTTATAACCTAACCCTGACTTGTACTTCTCAACAACATTGTCCCTTACTTTTTTGGAGAGTTCCTTGGTCTTCGTGGCAGTGTTTGGTTAGTGGTGCCTATTGCTTAGGTGTTGCAGCCTCTGGGGCCTTTCAAAAAAGTTGTGCATATATAATGACAGATCATGTGACACTTAGATTGCACACAGGTGGACATCATTTCACTAATTATGTGACTTCTAAAGGTATGGGCTTCATAACAAAGGGGTGAATACATACGCACATGCCAATTTTCTGTTTTCTATTTCTAAAAAATAGTTTTATGTATATATTTTTCTCATTTCACTCCACCAACTTAGACTATTGTGTTCTGATCCAACACATAAAATTCAGATTAACAAAACATTGAACTTAAGGCTGTAATGTGACAAAATAGGTAAACAGTCAAGGGGGTGAATACTTTTGCAAGGCACTGTAGGAGTGGGTCTCACACTATCAGTGCAATCACATAAGATGTCACTAGCCACTTTCGGCAGCATGAGACACTGGTAGCAAGAAAGCCTTTCTCTGTGGGTGTGGCCTTTGTGAAACATGGCAACCTACATGACAGAGAAGAAACGGTATTCAGAAAAGTGAGAATCTGTTACTTTGGAGGCTCCTTAGAAGTAAGTGATACTTTTATATCCAACTACAACTACATTAAGAAGGATGAAAATATAAAAATGATCAGAAGGACACAAAACAATTACCGTATATAAAACAAATTCTATTGAAGAATTACACCTGAATACTGGCAAAAAATTTCTGAAGAACAAAATGTAATAGAGCCTCTAAATTATTATCCTTTATACGCAATTATGTTGCTGTGGAATGTACCTTTTTGTTTCTTTTCTGCTAAACAACTTCCTGAGGTGGGAAGAGACTTTGAATGCAAGACCTTGGAATTGTGAAAGCTAAAACTGCTTGCAACAGGACTATTAGAAAGTGAATCACATCTCAGCCACCTTGAAGCTTAGTGAATCTAGATAAAATTGCTTAGTACATTGTCCACCTACATACACAACCTGTAGTCTGCGGTGAAGTGGCAAAGCAAGTCAATGGAGGGCCCCTTTGCAACTTCTCTATATCACATAGGAGCCTTTATTGGTAAATAAGCCAACTCTATATGTATG
Source organism: Discoglossus pictus (assembly GCA_027410445.1). Lineage (NCBI taxonomy): Eukaryota > Metazoa > Chordata > Amphibia > Anura > Alytidae > Discoglossus > Discoglossus pictus. The sequence continues at coordinate 149,186,175 of CM050168.1, forward strand.
AGGTCATATCATCCATAGAATTATTAGATGGCTATTCTGTAAAAAAAAAAGTATCTGGCTCTGTCCCCTAATAAACAAAGAATCCCCCTTAAAGAGGACCCCACACTGTTGTGGGCACAGGGGTTTTGTATTTGATACACTGCTGCTGTGTTTATAAAGTTAGTATTCTTCCAGAAAATCTAAATTAGTGGGGGATAAAATTATGGGGATAAAGCAAAGAACGGTACATACATTTGCTACACATACCAAATTACATTGTGCTTTGTGGATAATAAATTCTACGTAGTCTTTTGCACAATTGTTGACTTGCACTCACTGCAGTACTACAGCAACTACATATCACAAAATAATATAAGCTAAATTCAAAATGCAGGATCATCGCAATTAAACATAAAACATATATAATATTCGTATTATAAATATATATTGAATCAAAAATTCAATTATTGTTTTTGTACCCCTATATTGTTTTAATTTCTTAAACTAGCCACCTGTTAAGGCTTTCTTTTTACACCATCAGATTACATTTTATGTTATCCTTTGCTGTGCACAATTAATTCAAGTGATAGGACTTTTTCATCTTTTGCCTCCACAAGGGGATTTTCAGCTTATTGGTTTGCATTGTATTTTTAGACCCTCAAGAAAGGTCATTAATAATGTGCTGGTCAATTAATCTCAAGGCAGCGGGACAGACCGATTATTTAAACGTTATCCTTGTCTTACATACAGTGTTCTGAGCTCCTACAAATCAATAGCTCCACTGATCCGCAGGAAAAGACGATAAACTAGAGATATAAAAAAATGAAAACTATAAAAACTAAGAAGTTATTTCTCTTTCTGTATTTCCTTCCAATGAATGTCTTTTTATCTTTTGTTACCATGGCTGTCCCATTCTCTGCTATTCCCTTTTGTTTCTTTTCCTCTATTCCCTTTTGTTTCTTTTCCCCTATTTTCCCATGTTGTCCTATTCTACTGTGTTCAACTTCTTTGCTATTATAAGTCTACTGCACACTTGTTATGCCAATATAATCTTTCACATTTTGTTGACTGTAATGGAGCTTAAAATTGCAGCCTGTAATCACTGCAGTAGTATAGCAGTTGAATATGAAGCATCACATGACATCATGTGGACTATCTCTTATCTTTCCTTTAAATGGCTGTATAGTTATATATACTCTTATATATGCTCTTTCTCTTCCCTTTACTTTCTCTTTCCTTTCCATTGTGGTTTATTTCTAAGAATCTCTCTTTTCCTCTTATTTCCAGGGCTGTTTTAATGTCATGAGCATCTCCTTCCCTTTCATTGACATGGCTTTCCATATCTCTATCACTGATATGACTGTCTCCTTCATTTTCATTAATATGGCTGTCTCTTTCCTTTTACTGACATGACTGTCTCCATCTCTTCCATTTCCATGACTGTCTATTTCCCTCCCATCCTCCCCAACTGTCTTGTTTATTTCAAAGACTCTATCAGGTATATGACATGGCTGTCCCTATCGCTATCATTGATCACTGTCTTTTACTAACATGTCTGTCTCTATGTCTTCCATTCTCATAACTGTCTATTTCCCCCCTCCCATTCCCTCGACTGTCTCTTTTATTGGCATGACTACCTCTTTCATTGGCATGTCTGTCACTTTCCCTTTCTTTTCTGTGACTTTCTCTTTCATTTCTATAACTGTGTCTACACCTCTTTGATTCCCATGACTGTCTCTCTCTATTTAATTTTAATGACTTTCTCTTTTTCTTCCCTTCAGTATATAGATTGGGACTTTCTTTATACCCTTACCATTGCTATTTTAATCCCTTCCATTTCCATAATTGTCTCTTTCCCTCCATTGACATGGCTTTTTCTCGCTCGTGTTGCCATTTACATCTCTTTCTCTTCCCTTGCCAAAATTGTCTCTTTCCTGTGTTCCTGTGGTATTCCCCTACACACATACACATATTCATTCATATACATGTATGTGTAACAATATAATAATGCAATAATAATAATGTTTTATTGTACAAATTAAGCTCCTCATTTAAATCATATTATCCCTCAATTCATATGCCACAGATTCCTCCAGGTAGTGGAGTGCCAAAGTCAAGTGGGAGATATCCAGGGCAATCAAGGTATTAAATGCCTTGCTTGGTTAATTAAACATCAAATACCTTCTTAGTACATGTCACATCGACCCACGGATTTTCTGCCCAATTCACTTCATTCCTATTAATGAGGAAGAGCTCAATTTCCATATAAATGTTCATCCGCCAATGGAACAAAAAAAAACGCTTTCATTATTGTTTCATTTTAAGAGAAGTAGGTTACTTCCCAAAGGCAAAGGCAGAATTAATATTCTTCACGTTCCAGAAAAGATTAGGAAATGTTCTAATTACCTTTCACGGATAAACTCTGCCATCTCTTTCTGCATTTGTTTACCCTTGAGCTGTTTCTGAAGGAGATCTTCAAATCCCGTCACTGTGGTGTTACCTTGTGGTTCTTTCTTATCAGCCTAGAATACAAATAAAGATTGTGTCAATGAATTAAGGTTTAGAGTAGTGTTTTCACACAATAAAACCATAGCATATAATTAAAAAGGACACTTTAGGCATGTTTTTGTTTTATGGGAATGTTTTAACTAGCATACTTAATTTAATCCTTCTCAGTCTATTTACATTTTACTTCTTTCTTCCTGTTCTGTCTTATGTACGGTGCCATGTTTCACAGTTGTGACATCCACAAGAGGCACTCTACCAGGGTCTCTAGCTATTCAGACACACAGCATGTTTGTTAGTTTACTGAAACAGTGCAAAACCCCTTTCTTGTGGATGTGGCTTTAGATCACAGCTGTGCAAAATGGCAGCTATTATGAGGGAGAACAGGAAAAAAAAGGGGAGGCACCTTTATTAATCGGTGGGCTTCTTAGAAATAAGTGTTCTATCAAAATTACATTGAAAATGATCAAATGAATAATTTAAACAAGTTAAAACATTTCAAATCCATTTAAAGGGGAACGTTGGTCAAGTTTTTTCTATATCTTCTTTTGAAAAATTAAACTTAATAATGGGAAAATGTTTTTAAAAGTCAGAAAAAATTAACACAGTAACAGTAATAAAATTTGAAAAAGGACTATTTGAAGTACACAAAAACAAAGACATTGTCAAGTCAACAAAATTCCTCAGGGTGCCACAGAACACTGACCATTATCTGCATTTAAGGTCCACTTCCAGGATAAACAAAGCTGTAGCAATTCCCACTACAGAATAATTGTATTTACAAATTATCAAATTAATGGTGTTATTTATTTATTTTGTCCATTTCTAGTCTAGTTCTTCAAACAAGCACCCTATAAATAAGGGATTTGAATTAATGTTCAAAGCCTTCTCAATCTGATCCTTGAAATGCAGCGCATTTGTGTATGAATATAGCCTACATACATTAAATTGGTATATCTCCCACAGGTATATATATTCTAGAGTTTGCTTCAGAACAAATATACAAAACTGATTTAATGTACCAATAAAATACATTAGTCCTGTATTTAGTTTTACATTTTAATGAAATAAAACCGAGCTGAGATTGATGGATCTTTGAGGTATCATTAAATGATAAAATATCCAATTCCATCAGATTGTGTTTGTCTTAAATGCAAATTTTATGACACATTCTACTAAAACAACCTGATTATAAAAATGAAATAAAGGTATGTAGCAATGTATTATGTCTGTCCCTGCTCTCTCCCCAATATTACACATAATCAAAAGATAATTTATTCTCAACCAAACCATCTCCCAAATTCTATTTGTGTAGAAAATAATGAGAGTTTTTTTGGGGAAAAGACCTTTCCAGCTAACATTGCTCCTTCTGTCAGATATCGGAGCTATGTAGACTACAACATTCTCTGGGGTTTGGGGCATTTGTGCTGGAAATAGGGGAGATATATTATAAAGTCCAGGCTGGGGAAGTATAATTATCATATGGGCCAGTGACAGGCACCCTATTTCATTACATATATGGCCCTCAAGTACACACAATCGTATATATAAAGAGCCCCATTCAATTGAGGTTTCTAGAGATCTGGAGGCCCGTAAGTGAGGTTGTAAGCTACTTCGCTATTCAATTGGCGTCTTTTTGCAAACCAGGAACGGCTTCCGAGTTAAGGGCTTGAAAAAAAGGCGATGGTTAAATTCATAACTTACAGCCACCAGAAGCCTTTGATCTGTCACTTTCGTAGGGCTTAAATCGCAGTTCGCTATTCAATTGCTCAATTTCCCTAAGCCCGCAAACTTTAAAACACCATTAGCTCACTTACACTTTCATTGCCGTCATTTTTTGACGGGCAATATTCTAGTTAATAATAATATGAATGAATGCCAACACGGGGCGCCCAGCACAAGAGTATCCCCTGTTCTAATAGGTTGATCACCTGTACTATCCATTCAAAGGTATATATATATAAATGTCCTGGATTATTAGTGTATCTGATAGAAGAGAATCAGTAGTGTATGCAAATATTTTTGTATGAAAAGAATCCCCCAAAAAACATTAATACATTTACCCTAGAGTTTAAACATTTCTTCAGTTTTCTGGCAGTTGATTTTGAAAACCCAGGCTAAATCAGCATGAAATTCATAATTTGCTTTGGCCAATCACAAGCATCTACACTGTCTGGGGACCAGTCTCTGCAGCAAAGCATCATGGGGTGTGTAGTCTTGTGTTCCCCAAGAATGCAGCTTCAAGCAATGCTGCTCTGGGTTTCTGAATTGTGCTGTTGTTGGCCTGAAGGGTAGTATAGAATTAATGCAGTGTTTTTATTGGTAGGTACCAGGAGCCTATTTAGGCAACTCTGGTGGTGTTTAAAAAAAATAATAATTCTATAATAAAGCACACACCGAGCTAGTGATAAGCCTGTCTACTGCTTATCTACATGTCATTATACAGAGCCAATATCTGCAGAAATACAAATGAGCAGCTGAGATCTGAGAAGCTGTTAGATGTTCTGCTTTATAGATAGTTCTGCTTTGGGCATTAATGAGCAAGTCCTTAAGGAACCACCATCTCCTTATGGTTTTATTTCTAAAATATAGTCAGATCTAATTACAACTATACTGCTGTGGAATCTACCATTTTGGTTTCTGCCGATAAATTTCCTGAGATTTGAAGAGAAGCTGAATGCAGAGGAAGCTTCTTACTGTACACTAGGAACATGACAGCTGATTCTGCCAGTGCTTTCAATAGCACTAATTGAAAAAAGCATTCTAGTAAAAAAAAAGGAAGAAAATTTAAAATTGTGTTTTTTTTTGTTTTTTTACTTTGCAAAAATATTTTCCCAGGTTTAGTTATTCAAAACAACAAACAAACAAAAAAAACGGAAAAAGTGTGACTTCAGCAGTCATGAAAGTTTGACCATTACAATATCCTTTAAAAAGATCATATTATAAACATTGCAAAAAAGTTTTTTTTAATGGTCTATAGTTTAGGTGAAACAGGGATTGTTTTCTCCTACTCTGTTCTGACATGTTCAATGAAACAGAGGGGCAGTGAATCGTATGGATGACTGGACATCTCATAGTGCCTGCATTCCCATTTAACTGAATATGATCAGGTAATAAAACATAATTAACAGGTTCAACCGAGACTTTGAATACACTCCCTCTCAATTTACTTGATCAAACATATTGTTTTAATGCTTTTTTGGTAATTTTTTTAATTAACATAATTTTACATGCAAAACTAAATTTTGGTAATGTAAGACATGTTTGTTTAAATACATCATAGAAAGTTTCAACCTACAGTGGCCCTTTAATTCTCCCACTGTTAAAGATGATTTAACTCGTCACATTGCAGCAACTGTCCACTGGCAGTGATGAGTTAACTCGTACTACTAAACTATAGATAGAGGCGAACCTTTATATTAGGCATTAATCCAATTCTGAGGGACGGATGAATACTGAACCTGACGAATAATTTTTGGATGAATATCAGAGCATTTGAGGAATATAGAGGATCCATTATATATATATATATATATATATATATATATATATATATATATATATATATATATATACATATATATATATATATATATATACATACATACAGTAAGGGAAAAAAGTATTTGATCTCAATGGTAGGTGTATTTTAACAGTAAGAAGTGAGAGACAGAATAACAACAAAAAAAAAGAAAAAAGAAAAACGCATGTCAAAAAAGTTATAAATGATTTGCAGGTCAGTGAGGGAAATAAGTATTTGATCCCATATCAATCAGCAAGATTTCTGGCTCCCGGGTGTCTTTTATACAGGTAATGTGCTGAGATTAGGAGCACTCTCTTAAAGGGAGTGCTGCTAATCTCATCTTGTTACCTGTATAAAAGACACCTGTCCACAAAAGCAATCAATCAGATTCCAAACTCTCCACCATGGCCAAGACTAAAGAGCTGTTCAAGGATGTCAGGGACAAGATTGTAGACCTATACAAGGCTGGAATGGGCTACAAGACCATCACCAAGCAGCTTGGTGAGAAGGTGGCAACAGTTGGTGCGATTATTCGCAAATGTAAGAAACACAAAATAACTGCCAGTCTCCCTCTATCTGATGCTCCATGCAAGATCTCACATCGTGGAGTTTCAATGATCATGAGAATGGTGAGGAATCAGCCCAGAACTACACAGGAGGATCTTGTTTATGATCTCAAGGCAGCTGGGCCCATAGTCACCAAGAAAACAATTGGTAACACACTACGCCGTGAAGGACTGAAATCCTGCAGCGCCCGCAGGGTCCCCCTGCTCAATAAAGCACATGTACGGGCCCATCTGAAGTTTGACAATGAACATCTTAATGATTCAGAGGAGAGCTGGGTGAAAGTGTTGTGGTCAGATGAGACCAAAATCGAGCTCTTTAGCATTAACTCAGAATGCTGCCTATGACCCCAAGAACACCATCCCCACCATCCAACATGGAGGTGGAAACATTATGCTTTGGGAGTGTTTTTCTGCTAAAGGGACCTGGCATCAAAGGGACGATGGACGGGGCCATGTACCGTCAAATCTTGGTTGAGAACCTTCTTCCCTCAGCCAGGGCATTGGAAATGGGTCGTGGATGGGTATTCCAGTATGACAATGACCCAAAACACACAGCCAAGGCAACAAAGGAGTGGCTCAAGAAGAAGCACATTAAGGTTCTGGAGTGGCCTATCCAGTCTCCAGACCTTAATCCCATAGAAAATCTGTGGAGGGATCTGAAGGTTTGAGTTGCCAAACATCAGCCTCGAAACCTTAATGACTTGGAGAGGATCTACAAAGAGGAGTGGGACAAAATCCCTCCTGAGATGTGTGCAAACCTGGTGGCTAACTACAAGAAACGTCTGACCTCTGTGATTGCCAACAAGGGTTTTGCCACCAAGTTCTAAGTTGAAGGGTTCAAATACTTATTTCACTCACTGAACTGCAAATCAGTTTATACAATTTTTGACATGTGTTTTTCTTGTTTTTTTTTGTTTATTTTATTATTCTGTCTCTCACTTTTAAAATATACCTGCCATTAAACTTATAGACTGATCATTTCTTTGTCAGTGCACAAATGTTAAAAATCAGCAGGGGATCAAATACTTTTTTCCCTAACTGTGTATATATATATATATATAAATAAATAAATATATATATATGTATATATATATATATATATACAAACACAGACGTTATCCAAGATCCATGGGGATTGGTAGATGCTGGATAAATGTAGTTTCTGGTTGCTTGAGGGTTACACATAAAAGAGGCCTAGGTTAGCTGCACATAGGATATATTTGTCATTGAGGGCTTTTCTAGCAGCAGCAGCAGCTTTCACTCCTCACTTACTTAGAGGTTTGTTTGGCTGGAGGGTGCGGTGCTGAACCCTGGGAATGTAACACCAACAATGCACTGGCTCAGTCACTCATGTCTGTCTGCTTCCAGGTAAAACTGAATTGCAGAGACATACAGTGGATGAAATCTAGGTGCCTGTAAGCATTTTGTGGCATGACAACCTGGCTCCTGGCATCTGTTGAGCCCTTTAAAGTGAGAATCTATTTTCTGAATTTTTACATTTAGCTTTTTATATTTTACACTTTTTATTTGCCTCTTAAAGGTTTAAATGTTGTCTGTGAAAATGTATTTTGCTCTATCCCATTTGCATGTCTCTCTGGTACATGGATTATTTAGAGATTACAAATCTGAGTGTAACTAGAGCTGTGTTTATACTCTAATGACAATAGGCAGATTAAGAAACTACATATGTAATTAATCACATTATTTAACTGGTTGTAACAGATTAAAACTGATAACAATGGATGAAGCTAAATTAATATTAAAAATACAAAGCACATTTTTATTTTTCCTGGTACTGGCATTTTTAGTTAACGTGACACAGCGGTCACTTTCCTAGACATGGTGTCATTTAAAACTACAGGTTATAACAAGTACTTTAACAGGTTAATGTTCTAAAAATGTGTTTTCAGTGGTCAGTCAATCTTTCTGATCCACCCATAAACAGAGATTCATATATTTTGTTAATGAGAGATCAATACAATCAATAATAACGAATCAGTTTTGAGGCATTGGGTCGACTGTCTTGAGTGCAGTCGCCTGCACAAGAAAAAGAGTAGGAATGCTCAAACCCTGGTGACGGCACTTTAAAATTGATAATATTTGATAAATTTGATTAGAAGTGTTTTCACCTAAAACGTAAATAATTAGGTGACAATATACTGAAAAACGAATGTCAGCCAGACATGTCTTACAAATAATTCCTAATTTGTTTCTCTCCTCTACAACTCAGGAAGACAGTGTAACCAATCAAAGGCAACGCTCTGCAACATGCTACTTGAGAGATCACCGACAGGCTAATTTGAAAAACTGCACTCCATAATCTGTAGCTCATGCAGCTCTTCTTAAAATAAAGTACATAAAAGTAGATAGTTAAATTCCTTGTGAAATCCAGAAACCTTCCATGTCCCTTTATATTCCAGAAATAGGATCTTTCCGGTTAGCTGGCCTCACACAGTGGCGGCCATTGGCCTCTAGGTGGCATAGCCGTGATTTTAATGAATTTCTTGTCACTGTAAAGCTTATTATCTGCCAGTACCCTAACCCCTAATACTAACTCTAATCCTAGAAAAATCACTAAAATCTAGGCTTTGCCACTGCGTGCGGCCAGCTAACAGGAAAGGTTCCGGAAATATTTGCTTTTGTATTTTGTTTTCAATTCTACAAAACTTGAGTCTTTTTTCTGCTTCTCTAAAGTAAATTAAGGAGTACAACATATTCTATGTAGTATTTAAAAGCTGTAAAGGCTAAAAAAAATACTTTTAACCACTGCATAAAAAACCCACAAATGACTCAATTCCATATAACAACAGATTATAGTGACGGCCTAAACGGGACACTCAAACATGAGAATGGGTCGTCCTAAGATTTTCTAAAACTGCCCTCGATCAAAGATTTTATTTAATCTTTACAACACTTATTTTTCCAAAGAAAAATAAAATTCTAATGGTTAAAGGACTATTGTAATGCCCTAGCAAGACAGCCTAGGTATTTTAATTATATACTAATCATTAATAAAATTCCTATTTAATAATTTATAAAAGCAATATTAATATTATCTCAATGTTCAGATTAGAGTATCAGCTGAGTATTTGTCTCCTGCCTGATAAGGTCATTAAGGGGTGTGAATGTTTTAGTCGAGAAACAAGTTTAGAGGTGTCATGGCTGAAGCATGCTAAGGCACCAGCTGTGCAATACCTTATAGACTGTTTTCCTCAGCCTTATAATATAGGCCTTATTGTGCCAGGGGAAAGGGGCCCACTGAGATGGGTTAGCATTGGGGATGTTGTGATTTGTGTGTTGTTCCTTGTTAAGCCTGTTTAAGGTTGCCTGGGTGCCACTGGGCCCATACTGTGGTACCCATGTTTATAGTTGGGGTGTGCGTATAAACATGATGGGAGTGATAGGATGTATGTCTGTGTTGTGCATTTGGGGGCTAGCACTTACAAGGGAAATATTGTATATGCCCAATATTTCACAGTAATGGACTAGTCCCTTATTAACAAGATTAGGGAGATAATTGAGTCCTAGGAGTCACATGACACCAGTATCTCTATCTCAGAATGGTGTCTCCAGGACTATTTGTATGTAATTGCCCTCTACCAAGAATACAGCAGTGGAAAGGGAAAAAAATGGGTGATTGTCTTAGATGGGCAGGCAGGGGTGATGGAAAGGGAAAACAATGGGTGATTGTCTTAGATGGGCAGGCAGGGGTGATAACATGAGCTAGAAGGATTGGGTGTAACAATGGATGCACATTTGAATTGATTGGTCTGTTGTTGCTTGAATGTGGTATAAATATGTCTGATGGTTTCAGTAATAAAGTTGTTATACTGGTTCACATAATTAATGTGTAAATTTTGCTATTGATGCTGGATGCTGGCTCCTGAAGTAAGTTCTTTTCTGAAAGCTCTTCCTGCTGTACAGAGGTAAAATGAACCGGTTACACATGTGGGGAGAGGTTTGGGCAATTGGCTCTTATCATACCCCATTCAACATACAGGTTGTGACAAGAGGGCTTTAAGAGCAATCAGAGAACACACAATCATTTATAGGCTGCCCTAACAGAAAAGGAAAACCCCAGAGACAGCAAGTCTGCAGCCAATGGAATTAATTGTGTTGGTTTTGTCTCAAAATTAGCAGCTGCCAGCTAGACAAAGCCACCTCCCCCTTTGACCTCCTAGTGGGTAGATACCAGCAATAGATGAGTCTGACAGTTTACTGTAAGTTTAATATTGCTTTTTGAAATGATCGGATATGAATTTTGTTAATGATCAATGACTAATTAAACATCTAGCTCTTGTTATGACAAACAAAAGTGGCCCTTTAATGCTTTTTTCAGACAAAATAATATAATATATCTTGGGTTGTTATATTTATTTAATAAAGAAAAATAATGGATGTATCCATAATGAAAACGCATCCCTAATCAAGCATTATACATTTCTGCAAAGTACAGAAATGCTAGTAGATGGTATGAACAAACATCACGTCTGGGATATATATAAGGACACGCTGAGGTTTAATTAAGCCCAGCTTTCTGTGGTTATAAAGGGCAAACTAGATGGGCCTTTTGGTTCTTATCTGCCATCAAATCTATGTTTCTATGTAATAATCCATCTGCCTCTTGTGATTTATTTGCACACAGAGAATCACTGTGGATTTCAGTACTGTAATATAGTGATAATTTATGACACTGGCCATTAATCTTCAAGCTGCCTCAATTAGCTGCAAGATTTACACCCTGACAGATATAGTGTGGACTTCCGCAAAGTTGCTGCATCTGTTGTTGCAACTGTTTTATGAGAGAGTGGGGAGAGAAGTGGGACGGAGAATGGAGGGAAGGGAGAGAGGGAGGGGAAACGAGATTGTAAGTTTGGGAGTTTTCAATATTGCATGGTACTTTGGTGAAAGCACTATGGACCCTGGATTCTAAGCTCAAAGAGAGGACCCCCCTTGCTTTGCAGTGTGTTAATATTGCTATTGTTTTTGCCTTGATCTTAGCCCATGTATAACGCTACAGAATATGTTGGCGCATTACAAATAAATGAAAATAATAATATTAAATATAGAGGAGTGAAGGAGAGAGAAATGCAATGCAAGACAGAAGGGAGACGAGAAAAGATGGAGAGAAGTAGGGTGACAGGAGAGGTGAGCAATTGGAAATGCGGTTGAGGATGAAGGAGAGTTAGATGGAAGAGAAAGAGCAGACAGCTATATGAGAATAGTGAAAAGAGAAGTGAGGGAGAGGTAAAAGAGAAGGGGAAGTGGAGAAGGCAGAAAAGAGAGAAGGGAAAATGTCTAAAGAAGTTGGAATATAGCAGGAGGGGGAGAGACAAAGTTGAAGTGTGGGGACGAGACAAAGTGGAAGTGAGGGTGAGATAAAGGGGAAGGTGGTGAAATAAAGAGGAAGCTGGGGACCAGGAGAGAAAGGTGAAGAGCAGAGTGGGAACACAGGAGAGAGAAATAGTGAGGAGTGAGAGAGGAGAGAAAGAAGAGAGGGGATACAGAAGAAAGTGGAGAGAGGCAACAGAACGAGCGCAAAAAAAAACGAAATAAAGGTAGTGAGAAACTGGAAACAGGGAGTCATGGAGGGCTTGAAAGCGATGAAATAGGAGAAAAATGACAAGTGAGTGTAAATGAGCAAAAGAAAAGTGTGGTGCAGTGATACAGCCCAGGAATGTTGATATTACATGAAAACAGGACGCCCCTTGTCAGCCACCTCTTTATTTTCTACCTTGGCATAAATTGATGACATCCTGACAAATCCAGCCACGATTATGCTGGTGGTATTAGAACTACATTTAAAATGATTCTGACCATTCATAACCACTTAGCTTCAATCTGAACATGGGGTAGGAATTAAACTTGCATCCTTGCCCCATGACTGTGGTTTACAATTCATACCCAATTTCTGACACAGTCAAACTGAACTTCATTTTGTGCCAGTATATACAAATGACATGCATTGTACTGTGAATGCTCGAAGGAAAATGTGTCCCTGAAATATTTTGGAAAAGGTCACCTGATGCAAAAATATTAACTACTTTTTGGGGTAAATAAAGAGATAGGATGGGAGATATGGATGGGGAAGGAAAGAGAGCAGCATTGAGAAAATAAGGAGAAGAGGAGAGATAAATCAAACAAATCTAATTCATTCCTATGAGGAGATTAGTAGGAACTTGGATCAAGACAACTCAGTGGAAGTAGTCATTTTGGATTTTGCAAAGGCTTTTTTTTCAGTGCCACATGGAAGACTACTGGGCAAACTAAAGGATGCAGTAATCGCAGTACATATCTGCTCATGAAATGAGAGCTGTCCAAAGGACAGGAAGCAAAGGGTTGTTGTAAATGGAACATACTCAGATTGGACTAATGTGGTAAGTGGGGTTCCTCAGGGTTCAGTATTAGGTCTTCTCCTTTTTAACATTTTTATTAATGACTTCGAGGTGGGACTGGAAAGTAGTGTTTCCATTTTTGCTGATGACACAAATTTGTGCAAGGTAATTAAATCAGATAATGATGTACTTTCCTTCCAAAGGGATTTACATAAATTAGAGGAATGGGCATCTAAATGGCAGATGAGATTTAATATGAATAAATGTAAAATTATGCATCTGGGAAGGAAAATAGCCATGCAATTTAGAATCTTAATGGAGCAAGTCTAGGGATATCAGATATTAAAAGGGACCACCTAGGTAGCAGTGCTCAATGCCAAGCAGCAGCTGCAAAGGCAAATAAAATATTAGCATGTATTAAGAAGGGTATAGAAACAAGGGAAGCAAATAAAATTCTGCCATTATACAAATCGCTAGTACACCCTCATTTGGATTATGGAGTACAAGTTTGGGCAGAACTTCATAAAAAGGACATTTCAGAGCTGGAAAAAGTACAGAGAAGGGCAACAAAACTAATAAGGGGAATGGAGGGGCTAAGTTATGAAGAAAGACTAACCACAGTAAACGTATTTTCTCTAGAAAAAAAGGCATCTAAGAGGGGATGTGCCAAGAGGTTTTCAGCTGACAAGAGGACATCCTTTGAGGTTAGAAGTAAAAATATTTCACCTTAAAGAAAGAAAAGGGTTCTTCGCAGTAAGGGTAGGTAATTTGTGGAATTCTCTACCAAAAATAAAAAGGGCATTTAGGGTAATCCTGGTTAATTAGAGAGTATTGATCCAGGGAAGAGTCCGATCGCCAGTATCTGGGGTCAAGAAGAATCTTTTTTTTTAGACAACTGGCAAAGTTTTACTTGTTTTTTTTTCTGTTTGCCTTCCTCTGGATCAATTAACAATTAATAATTAAACTGAAAACTGCAGATCAGAGGAGATCTTAAAAGGTTGAACTTGATGGACTAAAAGTATTTTTTTAACCTCAGTTACTATGAAATATGGAAACAGGAGAGAGACAGAAAAGGAGAGAAATATAGAGATGGGGAAGACAAGAGAGGAAAAGGGGTTAGAGAATAGAGAAGGAAGGTAAGAAGGAGTGAGAGGGGACATGGGGAGAGATAGGGGAAAAAAGAAGAGTGAAAAGAGAGAAAAGAAAAGGGAATGTGAAAGACAAAGTAAGTGGAAGAGAGAAGGGTTCAAAGTAAGGGAGAGAGAAAGTGAGGAGACAGATGAGGAGGTAGGAAGGAGCAGGGAAAAAGAAATGGGGAAAGGATACAGAGGGAGAAAAGCAAGTGTGAGTGGAAAATACAGAAAGTGGTATGGTGGGGGGGAGAGGGGCAAAAGAGAGTAAGGGGAGAGAGAGAAGATGACAAGGTAAAGAACTGTGCAGCAGAGGGATAGTGGAGAATAGAGTAGTGAGAGAATTTGGTGGAGAGAACAGACGGTGAGACTATCTTGAGAGAATAGGAGGAGGGTAAGATAACAGTGAAGAGGAAGAGTATGTGGAGTATACATTTATTAGAGATTGGCACTTAAACATATACTTATTGTTTCATTTTTCACAGAGCAATTACTTGATATTTGGCCAAATGGAAAATGAGTTGAAGGGAAAGTCACTATGTAAGATAAAATCCAGTGCCTCAATGAAAAGTAAAAAACTGCAACCTCCCCTTTCTTCCTGTTTTCCCTCATTAGAGCTGCTACCTTGCACAGTTGTAACCCAAGACCATATCCACAACAAACAAACTTCACACTATCGGTGTCTCATACAGCTCAGACATACAGCATGCCACAGTATGGTTTTTAGCAGCATAATACACTTGTAGAGAGAGAACAGGAAAAAATAGGTTCCACATGCTAAGAATCTGTTACTCTGGGAGTTTCTCATAATTATATAGCAAATACATTTTAGAGAACAAAATTAATTAAAAAACCCAGTTTAAATATTTATACAAAAATATGCTTGCCTAAAGTGTACCTTTAACTGGGCACTTTACTGAGTCACCTTTAAACTAGGCAGGAGTGCTAGAATTCCTTTTAATGAATTTATCCATATGACTTTTCACTGGAAGCCTGTTGCACTTAACTACAACCCCTTCTGTAAAGTAGTATTTCCACAAATTACCCCTAAATCTTCTACCCTCTAACTTTAGGCCCCAACCTCTTTTGCCTCTTTTTCTTGTGTTTCTTTTTTTTGACACTGTGGCAATATATTAATATCCACTTTTCTCTGCAGATGTATGCAGAGTCCCCAAGTCATATCCCTAAATGTCTAGAGATAATTTGCTTTAAAGAAAAATTATACATTATGTCATGTTTAATTATGATCTGCATCAGAGTTAATTATTTCCATTAGCCAGGATAGGCATTATTAAAATTCCATGTACATTTCATTCAAAAATGAGCACTTAAAATAATGTTCTTATTTCATGTAAAAAATGTCCATCATATATGAATTTATATTTAGCAAACAGTAGGATATTTATCATATTAGGGCAGTATAGGTTAGACATTACATTATTAACATACACTTTAGAACGGCTTACTCTATAGGGAGAAGTGATGTTCTGCAATGATTTGCAAGAGATTAAAGAGTGATATCCTGTTGTAGTGTAGCGTGTAGCTTAGGGACTCAGTGACTATGACTGCCACTGCAATGCACAGCCAACACCTTGAAGTTTGTACCTGTTCTATGTTTGATTTATCCTGTGGGATTAATGAAATGGTGGCATTTCAATTTGTACTCCAGACCTATAACACTGCAGGAAAAATGTTCTGCCTCTAAGTATTGATCTACATGAGTGCAAATTTAACAAGAATCATATCTTGAAACAACACACATCAGATTCGAGAGTTTTGTTGGTGAAGCCTCATTATATATGCTGTAGCTCAGGGAGGGATTCATACAAAATGCAACCTATAATTCTGAACCTTGTACAACAGGTTTCAGTAACTCTGATTATGCAGCCTCATTATATATAAAGCAGGTTACGGAAGGATACAAACACATTTCAGTCCCAAACTTAAATGCATTTAACACCATCAAGTCTGCATCAATTTAAAAAAGGAAAACAATTTCCTTGTGCCTTTCAAGGTCTCTGATGGCAGAGGGACAACTAGTCACTTGAATGGGCATTTAAATGTATTATACTCTACACAGTTTACAAGTAATGCATACAAAGTCAATTGATACAAGACTACAGCATGAATATGGGACCTGATATTGCTTCTTTAAACTGCTATATGTTACAGCTACAGCTTGATAAGAAGGAAGGTGCTTTCAAGCTGTGAACACAATAATAATCTCCCTATCTGCAGATAGATTGCACATTTAATGGGATCTCTGTGTTCACAATTCATTTCAATGCTGGAATGAGCTTCGGCGTGTGTCCAGGGGCAGGCAGAGCGGGGATACGAGCAGCTCCTAATTCAAAAACATGATTGCTATTGGCAGTTGGCATGACAATACCGCTAATGTAACCTGTCAATCATAATCACAAGGCTGCAAGAGGATAAAAGACCCAATAGGACAAGCCCAGAGGGCCACAGTCTGGTCAGAAGAGATAGCAACATGCTCTATTCAAGATAATATCCTGCCAACCTGGGATGGCAGCCTGCTGTGAAAGGACATGGTATTAATGTGTGATTGTTGTATCAAACACTGCTCTGTTGTTCATAATGAGAATACATTGCATTATATTATGATGGGAAAAAATCAAAGAGTTTCCGTTGGATCCAACAGAGCAATGATGCAGGATATGACATATGGCATTCCTCTGTACTTGTAAGGAAGAAAATTAAAATGTTTATTATGTTTGAAAATGTAATTTAATAAAAAGTATATAGTTCAATTTTTTTCCACAATATTTTTATATTAAGTACATTTTAAGATACATAATATAAAATGCATCACAGCTTGTCACTAAAGGGCCACTGTACGACACACAGACACATCCATAATACTTTTGTGAAGGGTGTGAATGTAAGTGGGGCATTTACATTTCTGAACAACAGTGCTTGCCACTAGTAATGCAAGCTGCATTATTTTTGATTCTGTGAAGGTAGTGGGTTGTACTGTTCTCGCACATCCCTCCCTCCACTGACAAATAAAACCACACAATTGTGATTTGGCTCTTATGAATTAAGGCAACATAAATAAGAAGGGATCCTCTAATCAGAAAGAGTCTCCAAAAATTCTGATTTTCTCTTAAAATTTTGTTATGTGCTCATGGTGTATACAGCTGCTAATATTACTTTGTTAATAAATGGTAAGAGTATTACAGTATACAGTGATACTACCTATTTTATTGATCAAACATTTAGTCACAAGCTTTCGAGAGATGCATCTCTCTTTATCAATAAAATAAATGCAATAAATACCTCTAGTTATTATTGCAAGATAATACATAAGAGTTTAGAGGGAGATTGTAATGTATGGTCCCTTCAGGACTTAAGATCTTTCCAGCATTTTCTCTTCAATGCTCAATATATCACTATATGAAGGTTTTAAATTTAACACTGCAGCATAGAAACTATATAAAACAATGAAAATAACATTAAATGATCACGTTTTTAGAGTTTTTACACATAGTTTTGTCTATGCTATATGCTGGTACACACCTGGATACATGAATTTACAGCTTCCTTACACCAAGGGCATTCCAATTAAAGTTCTTATAACAAAGGATACTTTCTGGCCCTAGAAACATATTTTATTATAGGGTCAGGTAAAATATACAGTACTACTTAGGATATTACCAAACATATTTGATGAAGTATCATATGTGAGCATAAAACGTGTGAGGTAATAGTTGCTAAAGCCCTAACAAATCATGTATGTGTATATTGTTACCTAATCCCATAATAAAATATATTTTATTTTAAGGCCAGGGTCTCTTTCTTTTTTTAAACAATGTTTTTTATGTCATCATAACATTAAATGACGCTTGAAGTCTTCAGGCATATACCAAATACATGTCATGTAAGGCAAACAGCATTTGGTAATAATAGAAATATGTTACTGTTTCTTTCCGCTTAATTATGTTATGACGATCTATTTTTTTCTCTTTTTCTACAGCTTATATTTAGTAAAACAAGTTTTCATATGTAACTTAAATATTTCAGAACATGAGCCAAAAGCTTAGCTAAGGAAAAAGAAAACAACAGCAAAACATGGGAAGGTCTTCTTCTGTTCTTTTGAACTATTTTTTATTATTGTTTATCCTACCAGTTTTCTTTATCAGCACCCATAAATCTGAGATCCTTCAATTTACATAATTAGTGTTAACAATTTAGGATTTTTTTTTTACCCCCCTCTAAGACTGTTTGGCAGGTATTGGAAATGATGTGGGTCATTCTTTCATTAATCATTATTACATTCATTTTATTAATAATTTCCTGAATATGAAGTGTTGTTGTCTTCCATTTTTTGGCGATATGGCTCTTCGTGGAGAGCATCAGATATTGTAACCATTTATTTTGTAGTCTTGTTAATTCAGTGGAATGTGCACCTAATAGGCATACTTCTATGGACGGGTGAATTATAGTCTTAACAATAGAAGAGACTATTTCCATAATTGTATTCCACATTGTTTTTGACCCTCGGTATTCCCACCAAGTATGCAGAAAGGTGCCTGCATTTTAACATTTCCTAAAGCATCTTGGGGATAGTTTGGGGTAGTTTTTTGTAGCCTATCGGGTTATGTAAATTCTGTGAAATATTTTTATAGCTGTTTCCAGCAGACTGCAATTTTGTGACACTTTTACTAGGTTAGAATAAATAGTTTCCCATTTGTGTTAGTCCCATATTGTACCCATTACAGTCTCCCATTTGTTCATAAATGTAGGCTTAAATGTTATTGATGTTGTATTAAGTATGGAATAGACAGATCCAAGGATGCCCCTGATCAATGGGGCCTTGTTGCAACTAGTCTGTGGCTTGCCCCAGGTTTTTGTAAGGGAGTAGACTATGTGGCTTATTTTGCAAAAGTTTTAGTGTTCTCTTAATGGGATGTCAGCCAGGGACACTTTCTAAGAGATATACACACCATTATCTCAGTGTGGTTCAACATGGTAATATATACAACTAGCGACTTGCCCGTCAAAAAATGACAGCAATAAAATTGTAAGGCAGTTAGTGCTGTTTGGTCGAGACATTAATTTTGTTGGTGGTCCGAGATCCTTCGGTGATCATTGAGAGCCTCGCGCTGAGCGCCTTCGGCGCTCATTGTGAGGCTGTTGGTTGTAGTATTTTTTTTTCTGATAGGCGCTTTTGGTGTTATTGTTTTGTCGGTGGTGATGTGTTTTTTGCGCTTATTGCAAGGCTTTGTGTGCTATGGGCAGCGTTGGCGCTCCTTGTGAGTCGCGCAGTGAATGGCTTTTGTGTTTATTGTGAGAGTGTATTTCTTTTTTGTGTATATGTTTTTTGTATGCTAATTAAATAATTAATAAATGAATATACTTTACCTATTTGGAAGTAATATATGCAGGAAGCATTGTGCTGAAGAGCTGACAATCTGTTTTGATGTTCCTGCAGCATACATTGTAGGGTTGCACTGTTGTGGAGCTGATGTGTAAGTGTCAGCAATGTGTGCAGTGTGTAGTGTAAATAGGTTGCGTGCGCGAGGAAAACCCGTTAGGGTAGCTGTGTAGTTCCGCATTGTGTCAGTTAGTGTTGTAAAATGGCGGGGAATGTGTGTGGTACGCGGCTATGGATGATGTAGCTTCCTTGGTAAGCGTGTATCTAGTAGCTCGTACAGGTTTTTTTTAAAAACTGTATGTGCTTGGTGGTGTGTTGCGTCTTTAGGGTCTTGTAGCCTCGTTTTTGTTTTTTTTCGGCGGCCATTTTTCGCTTAGGGGATTTTTGTGTGTCAAAACTCAGGAGTTAAATTGAGGTGTAACTTCACTTGCAGAGGTCCTGGGTGCGCCCCCCGCCCCTTGCTGTGGGTAATCTTTTTATGTATTTTTTGTGTTTATTTATTGTGTTTTTAATGTTTTCAGGTGCACACGGTTCAGCCATTAAGGTCGTAATTTTGTGAGGTTGTAATGTTTTTTTTTATAAGTCCCGCGTCTCGTATTTTTTTCTGCAAAGTCCATAAATGTTCTGTTCTAAGTCCCGCGGTTCGTATTTTTTTGTGTAAGTCCGTATATAGTGCCGCTTGTGTGGGTGTTTGTAACCATGTGTGAGGCGCCGTAGAGCCTGCGGCTCATTGCAGACGACGTGGGAGCCTCCATCTCCGCAAATGCAGCCCCTCGCTTTGCGGGGGTCCGCGTTTGTGGTCCAAAAGTTGTAGGGGGTCGTAGGGATGAGCACCTATGGCGCTAATCTCCACAAGCGCAAGTATACGTCCCGCGTCTCGTATTTTTTTGGTCTAAGTCCGTAAATTTTGCGTTCTAAGACCTACGGTTCGTATTTTTTTGTGTAAGTTCATATTTATTGATTACGTGTTAGATGTATTTTTGGGGGGCGCTTGTGTGTGTGTAACCGCTTGTGAAGCGCCGTAGAGCGCCTCCACCTTCAGCAAATGTGGCCCCTCGCTTCGCTTCACGAGGGACGCAGTTCTTGCGAGCTCGCTTCGTAAGCTTACAAAGCGTGTTAACGATTCTTAGTTTGACAACTATTATATGGGATTAACGTTTATTTTTAACGCGCCAAATTATTCCGTAGGGCTATACATGGGTTGTGTTCAAAGCAAAATAATATTAATACATTGCAAGAAATGGAGGGTCCGGTCTTTGAGCTTAGAATGCAGTGTCTAAAGTGCCTTCCCAAAGCACCATGCAAGATTGAACACCAGCAGACTTACAATGTAAAGGGTTTGGGGGTGGTACAGGAGGGTGAAAGATGCGATGTGCGTGCATTTTTAGTGAGGTTTTGAAGGATTTGAGGCAGGGGGATAGTTTAGTGGAGCGAGGCAAGGAGTTCCAGATAATAGGGGCAGCACCAGTAAAAGTCGTGAAGGAGGGAGTGAGAGGAGGTGATGAGAGAGAAGGAAAGAAGAAGGTCTTTAGCAAAGCGAAGAGGGCGGGTGGGGGAATATTTGGAGATGAGAGCAGTGATATAAAGGGGTGCGCTGTAGTTGATGGCTTTGTAAGTTAGGGTCATGATCTCAAATGTTATTCTGGAGACTGCGGGAAGCCAGTGGAGTGATTGACAGAGAGGTGCTGCAGACATTGAGCGTTGTGTACGGCTCTCAATATGGAATGTAGTGGGGATAGACAGGTGGTGGGTAGGCCAGCAAGAAGCGAGGTGCAGTAGTCAAGACGAGATATGATGTGAGAATGTATTAGAATCTTAGTTGAGTCATAAGTAAAGTAGTGACGTATTTTGGAAATGTTTTTTAAGTTGAGAAGACAAAATGTTGTTAGTGACTGTATGTAAGGAGTGAAACAGAGGCCAGGGTCCAATAGAACTCCAAGACAAGGGGCTTGGGAGGTGGTAGTTAGGATGACATTGTTGACTGTGAGACATATGTGAGGAATTGACATTGTAGTAGATGGTGGAAAGATTAGGAGTTCAGTCTTAGATATGTTGAGTTTGAGATGGTGGTGGACATTCAGGAGGGATATGCTAGAGAGGCAGTTGGAAACACGTGTTAGAAAAGAGGGAGATAGCTCAGGTGCTGAGAGGTAGATTTGAGTGTCATCTGCATAGAGATGATACTGAAGTCCAAGAGATTGTATTAGGGTACCAAGTGAGGATGTATAAATGGAGAATAGAAGGGGACATAGGACTGAACCTTGGGGTACACCAACAGACAGAGGTTGAGGAGAAGAATAAGTGCCAGAGAAGGAGACACTAAATGTTTGATCTTGTAGGTATTATGTGAACCATGAGATAGTAGTATCTCGGATGCTAAGGGAGTGGAGAATTTGGATTAAAAGAGGGTGGTCAACTGTGTCAAAGGCAGCAGAGAGATCCAGAAGAAGTAGAATAGAAAAGTGACTCTTTGTCTTGGCAGTAAGCAAGTCATTGGTGACTTTTGTATGAGCTGTCTCAGTGGAGTGTTGGGGTCGGAAACTGGATTGGAAGGTGTCAAAAAGGGAGTTGGAGGAAATAAATTGGGTAAGGCGATTGTAGACTAGCCGTTCGAACAGTTTGGAAGCCAGTGGTAGTAGACAGATAGGGCGGTAGTTAGTTGCAGAATCAGTGTCAAATGAGGGTTTCTTAAGAATGGGTGTAATTATGGCCTGTTTTAATGATGATGGAAACATGCCAGTATTTAGGGAAAGGTTGAAGAGACGTGTGAGAGCAGGGATAAGTGTAGTAGAGAGGGGAGGGATTAGCTGTGATGATATAAGATCTAAAGGACAGGTAGTAAGGCGGGAGGTTGATAGCAGTCTGGAGGCTTCATCCTCTGTTACAAGGTCAAAGAGTGCATACATATGATAAGTCAGAGTTGATCTAACAGTATGATAACTCAGGGTTGATCTTACAGTATGATAAGTCAAGGTTGACCTACCAGAATGATAACACATGGTTTGATCTAACAGCATGGGTTAACTGGGTTAATCTAACAGTATGATAACACATGGGTTCATCACTTTGCCACACTGTACATGTAAATTATATTGCAATGGCTTCTTTTAGTTTTGTTTTACAATAATTAAAAAAAAGGACCAATAATTACATTACTATAATCACATTTTTATTTCTAGAGTATTGTCTACTAATTCAGTTGTTGTATGTATTCACTTACCCAGAAATAATCACAATAGCTCCACTCTCCAGGTTTGAGCAGCTGCTGTTCCGGCATGGTGTCTGGGTGCGGGAACGTCACACAGTTTATCTGTAGAGAGAAAAGCAAAAACAAATTTAATATTTTGTTTTATTCTTGTGTTACTGGAAAAGAAATAGTAAATATAAAAAAAATTATATATATATATATATATATATATATATATATATATATATATATATATATATATATATTGGGAGGAACAGGGAATATATCAGCTCTATCTACATCATCTTTATAAACTATGTTGTCCATTATCAAGTTCAGTACTTGCCATTTTTCTTAAATAAATGGTTCCTGAGATACTCAGCCTTGTTTTTGCTACATTATTATACAAATAAAAAGTTTTCATAGCTGCTTTGACATGCTAATTAGTAAGGCAGTCTACTTGTTTTCCCTATGGCAACATTAGACACTAATATAAAGGAGCAGCACAAACCAGGTTTATCTCCTGGCTAGTACAATATATAGACAGTTTTTATATTCTTTAAATTAAACCAACTTGTTGAGGTGACAGAATTCTTTTAACCTTTTCTGACAAAACTGCCAACAAAGCATTGTTCTGAATTTCTGCCCCCTGCAAGTAAAAGAGTTAAAGAACCAAAGCATGTATGTTTTTAAAAGGCATACTGTCCGTGTAGGCATTATGCCAAAGAATGAGAATTACGCATATTATTCAAAAAATATATATTTTTTAAACGTTTTGATTTGTATTCCATGTGACTCCATTTGCAGCTCTGATCAAGCACTACACATTCTCCTTTGCTGCTGAGTCACTCTAGGAGGATTCTATGTAAATTATGGAGGAAGGAGGTATTAGTTCACACTGCCCTCCAACTCTGTGAGTGAGCCCTGAAGCAGCGCTGTACAAAGACATGCACACTGCATAATGTAATCGTAGAGGGACTTAACAGCAAAGGAGGAGTGTAGTGCTTGATCAGAGATGCAAATATAGTTACATGGAATAAAAATAAAATGTTTTAAAAAATAAGTTTTTTTTTTTTTTTCAATAGTATTTTCAATTTTCATTTTTTGGGTTATAGAGTAAGTATATAATATACAGTCACTGGTAACAAATAATAGTAATGATATGAGGCTTTATTAAATCTCCTTAGTTTCCACTGAGAAAGCTTCAACAATGAATCACAAGAAGCCATATTGATAGTACAAATCTAGGTTGTATTTTCCAATATAAAAGCTGGTTCCCTCTTTCTGCACTTTTTGTTACAGAACCATTTGAATGGCAGCCCCCTGTGTGTGCCATTATATGGTACACGGCCATGATTGACTAGCATCACCCCTTTATGGAGGGCATACGAAGATGGTTACCATGGTAACACAAGAGAAATGGCTGGAGGCCTTTCCTTGGGATCTGTAATACTTAGAAACTGAAATAGCTTGAGGGAGACAGAAATATATATAGTACTAGAGTATTAATAATTATATTGCTATGCAGGTCAGGTCAGTAAGGGACTGCTTCAGGTTTAAAGGAATATGTCATAAATAAAACTAGCATCATTAAAGGACATAAACATATAAAATATCTTTAAAATCTAAAAAACTCAACTCTGAAATTATGATATTTATGTAATTATGCTGCAGAGTCTATCATTTTGGTTTCTGCTGATATACTTCCACATGCAAAGGAAACTCTGAATGAAGAGGAAGCTTTTTTATACTTTCAGGAGGACATGCGGACATACGCTTATTAGCAAGTCCATACCCTCCTGAGAGAGCAGCAAAGAAATGGTAATCTGCAGGAAAGAAAATGTTAATATTTATAAGACCACTGTACAAAAAACACATATGTTTTGAAAATTAATTAATCAGGAAAAAAGTCATAAGGATGATTTTTAATAAAAAAAAATACAATTTTGATGCCTCTGTGGGACCCTGGAAGTATCCATGATATGTAGTTATTATCCTTTATTTGTAATGCGCCAACATATGTCATAGTTGGAAGTTGTATGATGTGTTATATTTCTGGAGAACTGTTGCATATACCCATATATATATATACTAGTAAACTGCCCCCCACCCTCTCCTTCCCTTGTGTCTCCCTTGTGTCTCTCCCCTCCCTTCCCTCCCCTGTGTCTCCCACCCTTCCCCTGTCTTTTATCCCCTCTCCTATGTGTCTCCCCCCTCTGTCCCCTGTGCCTTCCTCCCCCTCTCCCCTCCCCTGTGTCTCTTCCCCCCCTCCCCTCTTCCCCCACCTCTCCACTCCCCTGTGTCTCTTCCCCCTCTTCCCTCCCCTGTGTCTCTTCCCCCCTCCCCTGTGTTTTAAAACCCCCCCTGTATCTTTTCCCCATCCCCTGTGTCTTCCTCCCCCTCTCCCCTGTGTCTTCCTCCCCCTCTCCCCTGTGCCTTCCTCCCCCTCTCCCCTCCATCTTCCTCCCCCCTTCCCCTCTCCCCTGTGTCTTCCTCCCAACTCTGTACGGACTTAGGAAGTGGTAAGTGTTTATGCGCCCAAGGAGCATTACACACTTACCACAATTATTATAGTTGATCCGTTCCCAGTCCCGAATGTGACACATAAACACATAATGTCAGAAGCTGAATGGGAGCAAAGGAATTATTGTTTAGAACGGGAGTCACCTTCCATTAAAACATCAGGTAACTCTGGTGATCAATGTTTTTTGTCCCTTTCCAGACAATATGTATATATAGGCGCACTTTTTGGAATTTGACAAATATAGGGGCTGATGAATACAGAACTGTTTGTGTGTATATATATATATATATATATATATATATATAAACACACAGGGGTGGATACTGGGAGCCAGGGCTCCTAAAATATGTATTGCATCGCACTTAAAGATGTTTATACTGATCTATAGTACTTAACAGACCATTACAGCATCTATTTATTCAATTACAGTGGGTACCCTCACTTAACTTACAATACTACAGTGTTTTATAGATGCTATTAAATTTTAATCAGCCACAATAATTCTCCTTTACATAATCTTATATTATATCCTTTAATATTTATTTTACCGTAATTCAACAATAGTTCTACAAAGATTCATCATTTGCAATAATTAGCCTTGTTTGATTTCCTCTTTGAATATATAATCTGTATTTTTTGTGTATAGAATATTATGAAAGTTACTAGTGCAGTATGTGTTTGGCTTTGTAGCTGTCACATCAAAGAAATAATATAATAGGCTGCAGATTTTCTATATTTCATCAAAGCGTTTGTACCAGGATAATTCCTGAATGTACCAGTTAATTTCTTCAGGGCATGTTTATGAATCCTCGTTTTTATCTTTTGCCCTTGAAAATAACAAAACGGGTACATGACATATTAATTATTTCAATAGCCAAGAACAGAAGGCTTAAATAGTAGGAAGAATGTATTTACAGTATATAGTGTTTGTCCCTAAAGCAACTCTTTACAATTACATTATAATGATACCAGCAGATGGGTTTTAGAAGGTGATATGGGCCAGTAAAACAGATATGTATTTGTGATGATCAGATGGGTTCCCCTGGACATCCACGCCCATAGCTCCATGTTCCTGTATAAAACAACCCAGTACTAAATATCTCAAGTAGCCACATTCATTAGACCAAGAAGATTGGGCAAGATTCGACTTCCTCACTCTGGCATTTGATTTTGTTGATTTCATGTAGTTTTGTTCAGCTTTGATCTGGATGGGAATAGTACTAAGAATAGTTTGAAATAACACTAAAAGATTCATGTTAATAAAGGGTATTTGAAGAAGAAGAAAATCAATGTCGTTTTAACAAAATCATTTGAACTTTACTGCTATAGAATTCAGGAGATATGCTTATCTCCACCCCTATTAAATGTCCAGGAGGTGGGAGAGGATCTGTGCTCATACGAGTCTCTGCCAACATGCTTCCTCGCAGTGGCTATTGCTTCCAGTTGAGTTTTTCTCTCCACCCTGATAAAGTTATTAAGGGGGGAGTGGGTTTGACCAAGAGAAAATTCCTAATGATTTTAAGAACAATCCGTTATGATAAGAGAATAACAGCAATAGCTTGTTGCCAACAAGTCTCCATCCATCAGAGTATATTGTGTTGTGTCTGAAAATTTAGCAGATACCTCTTAAACAAAGCCACCTCCCCCACTGACCTTTTAGAGGCTGGATGGTAGGTAGTAGCAGCTCAGTCTAAACTTCGACAGTAAAACAACTAGTAAAACTGTTTGCCTATAGAGTTAACAGTTGGGGAAAATGAAAAAGAACATGACCAGTTTTAAAAATGGTAACAGTCAGAGATCTTCAGCACTGAAATGATTAGGCTGAATCAGTAAATGTTTTATTACCACATTTTCAAGTGTGCATGCTCTTCTTTATTACACCCAACTGGGTTCTTTTTTCTGAAGGGAGCTACATAATTTTTCTTGTAATATAATTACATAATTATTATCAGTGAGTTGGTTCTCTTACTCTAAAATATATAAAAAATTCAATAATAACAATTGAAAATAAAAATAACATCCTCATTTAGTAAATGGATTGAAATACAAGTGAGGTAGCTGGGGAAAAAAGCCTGCGACCAATGATTTATGTATTGACTGATTATGAAAACCAAATCACATGACATCATGGAGTGAATTTGAGATGCAAATACAAGAAAATAAAACAATAATTTAAGAGATTAAATTTAAAAAAAAAATTAAATAAAATAAAAAAAGGTTGTTTGCTTGTTATTGGATGGATTTTTATATATTAAATACTATAAGCTCCTACCAGCACCCCTTTATAATTGTTCTTTGCAGGGAGATATAACTCCTAAATGGCACAGTCCTAAAAAGTCATAATTAGCTCAGTCTGTATAGCAAACTATAGATATGTTTGCCCCCTAAAAAGTAAACATTTCACTCACTTTATTATTGCTGATTGCTTTTAAAGATCTTTAAGCACTGTGCTACAGCAAAGCAGTGCTGCCCACATCCACAAGCATACAATGCAACACAATCGGACATGTTATGGATGAGGAGAATGAAATAGCAGAACCACTGAAAATGGATTACCCCCAAATTGAGCAAATGAACAATAAAAAGGAAGTAAAATGTATTTAAAACTTTTAGGTGGCAAATATGGATTTTTCCTTTTACTATCATTACTCTGAAAAGTGTTTACAGTACAATGTTGCATTATAGGATTGCTATAATCCAATAAAAAGAGATTATGATTATTTTGATTGTGAACTGATTATTAATGTAATCCTTATGTTATTATTTATAATAGCAACTAGTAACTTGCCCCTATCATGTTTTATTCAATTGACTGTTCTGTCTCTCTCTGTGCTGTCTCCCTCTGTGTGCCCTCGCCTCACTCTCTCTGCGCCCTCTCTCTCTGTCCTCCCTCTCTCTCTATTCCCTCTGTCTCTCTTTGTGCCCTCTCTGTGTACTCTCTCTGTCTCCCCCTCTCTCTGTCTCTCTCCCTCCCTCTCTCCCATTGCTACGACTCAAAGACAATGCAACTGCACATTGCGCGACTGCACATGTCGCACAGTTGCTAAGGTGCGAAGAGGACGCAACTGCTTGTGCGCATGTGCAGTATCTAATGCACGAAGACGGTGGAGCTTTATCGCACATGCACAGTTGTTACGGCGTAAAGAGGTTGCATGCACAATTATCTAATCTTTATTGATAGTAGCTTGTAACACCTGTGCAGAACGCACCTCGCAGGCGTTACTCACAACCTGAAAACTATTATAGTGAATATTCAATATATTCTCAAAGAATAAAGTACCTGCCTCCAACTGAGTATTTGTCTTCACCCTGATACTTTCATTAAGAAAGGGTGGAGGTTTTGACTGAGAGACAGTTCTTAAGATCTTTAAGAAAAATCAGAGAATAAACACTCATTGATAGGCTTGTTGCCAAGAGGAACCTCAAACACAACAAGACCCCAGCCAATGGAGATCATTGTGTTGGCAGTAAACATGTCTGAAAATTTAGCAGCTACCGGGTAAACACAGCCACCTCCCCACCCTGACCTTCTAGTGGGTGGATACCAGCAGTAGCTCAGTCTGAAAAATTAACAATAATTTTAACATTAAATATTCAGTTATTAAATAATTAAAAATGAATTGTATTAATTATCAATGCTAATTTAATTTAATTTGACAGCAACATTCACGTTATAATTCAATTAAACTGCATTAACAAATAGAAATTTGTGTATATTTTCTTTATTTCAAGAACAGCAACATCTGTTTAATAAAAAAAGTTAACATTAAATATATATTTTATAATAAATCCAAGTTTATTCATGCATGAATTGCTGTAGTGTAGGGCTTTTCCTTGTATATGAATAACCTTAATATACGTAATCATCTAGTCTACACACCTCTCCGGTCACAACACTAATTGCATTTAAATTACCAGATTGATAAACTGTTTTTCCACGGTATAATGCTGCCTGAAAATTCCAGTTCACTTCTGATACTTCTCAGTCTACCTCCCCACTTATATCTCTCCATCGAAATGGAGGATGCAGAGCAGATATGTGACCAACAAGAGCAGTTACATGGTACTGTAACTTGCCTTCTCAAACTCTTGCTGCATGAGGTGGCAGATGTTTTCTGATGACCATCATTGTAAAGTCATGACGTGTATGCAAGTCATCTAGGGAAGGTAACTTCAGGAGGGGGAATAAGAATACAAACTGTAGGTATATCCATTCAGAAGAAGAAGGTATGAATGTCTTTGCTAAATTAAACAAAGATTACAGCTCTCTTCGGCTGTGTATCAAAGGTAATTTGATATGCTTAAATAATGTGCTTAAATGAAAAGGTTAAATTTTTTCAGGTTCTGTCTTCTACTGTATGTGTGTGAACTAATTACCCTAGATTGTAAGCTCTTAGGAGAAAATGCTCTTTTACACTTTCTGTACCAGTATGTTTTTTTGTCTTATGTATTCACTTTATCCCCTTTACTTAGCAGTATGGAAGATTTGCACATTATAAATAAAGTATAATCAGTAATATTAATAATTATAATAATACATTGTCATATTTCATAGTCCGACCAGACTTCTGTCTTTTGTGTGACAGAATTGGATCTTTCATATTTTGTGCCTGCCAGCAGTGGCGTGCACTGGCCACTAGGTGGGGTGACGGTTGCTCACCGACAATTTGTAAAATTTGTGAGTGTTAGATATAGAGCAGATGATAAGCTTCACATAATAAAATAGTGAACACACTTTACTGTATAAAGCTTATCATCCGCCACTACCCTAATCCTAAATCTAACTCTAACCCCTAAAGCTAACCATAACAAAAAAAAGGCCCACAGGATTTTTTAAAAACGTGGATATCTTTCATGCACTAAATACACCTAGACATAATTACAGATGGACAAATGGCAGTCAAGAAACTCACCAGCCTCAGTCATTAATCTTCATCAGGACATTCAATCCTATATGGTCATCAGCTTTCTTTGAATACATGACAACGTGATGACATAAATGTTTGAATTCCAGAACGTACCCAACATGCTTTGCTCCTTTATACAGCTTTGTGATGTCATACACTGCTGTCACCTTTACAAATGTATTTAATTTTTCAAAGCATGACAAACTATTTATATATTGTACTAGCCAGTTTTATCTAAATAAATCATTCCTGAAATACTCAGCATTGATCGAGCAACTTCTTTATGGTAATGTGCATCTTAGAGTGCTTAATAAGGCTGGGAGAAGGGATCTAACTAACTGCATCATAATCTTAGGGGACATTGATTTTGGTAACATGGAAACAGACAAGGATACTTTAATCCTAATTAGCACATGCAATACACACACTCATATACTGAGAGTGGAGGCAGCATCTGACATCATCAGGTAAATGCATATAGGGGGAATCAACACAACATATTATAGAAAACATATATACACATATAGACATTTGTGTATATATGTTTGGTCTGGGCCTGCATGAGTGCTGATGGCACTGGGGAGGTACAGTTCATTGAGGGAA
Source organism: Discoglossus pictus (assembly GCA_027410445.1). Taxonomy (NCBI): domain Eukaryota; kingdom Metazoa; phylum Chordata; class Amphibia; order Anura; family Alytidae; genus Discoglossus; species Discoglossus pictus. The sequence goes on from CM050168.1 coordinate 149,216,832, forward strand.
CCATGAATGCCAACATGTACTGTGACATACTGAAGCAGAGCATGATCCTCTCCCTTCTGAGACTGGGCCGCAGGGCATTATTCCTACATGATAACGACCCCAAACACACCTCCAAGATGGCCACTGCCTTGCTAAAGAAGCTGAAGGTAAAGGTGATGGACTGGCCAAGCATGTCTCCAGACCTAAACCCTATTGAGCATCTGTGTGGCATCCTCAAACGGAAGGTGGGGGAGTGCAAGATCTCTAACAGCCACCACCTCCGTGATGTCATTATGGAGGAGTGGAAGAGGACTCCAGTGGCAACCTGTGAAGCTCTGGGGAACTCCATGCCCATGAGGGTTAAGGTAGTGCTGGAAAATAATGGTGGCCACACAAAATATTGACACTTTGGGCCCAATTTGGACATTTCCACTTAGGGGTGTACTCACTTTTGTTGCCAACTGTTCAGACATTAATGGCTGTGTGTTGAGTTATTTTGAGGGGACAGCACATTTACACTGTTATACAGGCTGAACACTTACTACTTTACATTGTAGCAGAGTGTAATTTCTTCTGTTTTGTCACATGAAACAATATAATAAAATATTTACAAAAATGTGAGGGGTGTACTGTATATATATATATATATATATATATATATATATATATATATTTCTGTATATAAATATGAATATAGTTAATTACATACTGAGCAATTACCAAGCAATTACCAAGTAGACGTCCCTTGAAAGCAATTTAAGCATATACATTTAATGTATTAAATTAGTGGCCAATTATTAATTGTATGACATTTCCAATAGCCCAGGCTACTCCATTAAATAGTTTTCCATCTGGTATTTAAAAACAGTAATTAAGTCCACAGGAATTGACTGCAAAGAGACAAAAATAATAATCAAAAAATGACGTTCTTGCAAACGTAATAGTCACAATCTATATGATATCTAGGGGGGAAAAAATATGAACAATCCAACAAGGCCCACACCTAGGTTGGCACAAAATCAATGGGTGGAAGCAAAAGGTCTCCCTGTGTTTCATCATTCTTTGCCTTTAGAAAATAAAGGGACATGGAAATATTTGTTTTCTTTGTAGCATCAGGAAGAGAGCTCTTCATAATGTGTCACAGTGTGTTTTCTTATTTAAACTAGCGAATTGCCCGTCAAAAAATGACGGCAATGAAATTGTAAGGTAGCTAATGCTGTTTGGTGTCTAATAAATATGTAATACATTACTAAATGAATATACTGTAGCTATTTTGAAGCATTGTGATGAAGAGCTGGCAATCTGTGTTGATATTGCTGCAGCATTAGTGGTGTGGAGCTGCTGTGTAAGCATGCTGAATGTGTGCACTGTGTGGTATGAATATCCGTATGTCGTTTGTGGCGTTTTTCGAGTTTCTTGTGGTGTTTTGCGAGTTTCTTGTGGTGTTTTGCGAGTTTAGAGTGCTGTAGCCTCGTTTTCGTTTTGTTCGGCGGCCATTTTTTCTCTCGCTTAGATTTTTTTTTAGTCTCTAAACTCTTTTATTTGGAGTAAAATCGAGGTCTAAGTTGCATTTTTGAGGTTCTGGGTGCTCCCTCTTGGTGTAGGTAAGGTTTTTATGTATGTGCTGTGTGTATGTATTGTGTTTTACATTTTGTAATGTTCGCGAGTTGCGTCCGAGTGTTGCGAGTCCGTAATGTGTGTGAACGTGTGTCGTATGTTGTTTGCGAGTGTCGTAATGTGTGTGTCGTACTGTTTGGGTTGCGACGTGAAGTTTGCGAGGGTCGCAGTTGCTGGCATGGAGCGCCGAAGGCGCTCCATGCCAGCAACTGAGACCCTCGGGCAGCTTCGCGAGGGCCGCGGGCTCGCTACGCAAGCCCGCAGCGTTAGCAACAACTCGTACGCTCACAACTATATATGTGATTGAAGAGTACAAAAGTGTATGCAGATTTTAACTGCTCTAAGGGGCTTGCCAATGAGATCCACGGATGATGTATTAATAAAAAAAAAACTAATTGTCTCATGTTTAAACATGCCTTTTAATTGCATGAAACATAGTTTTGTCTGTGTCCTTTTTTAAAAGACAACTTGTTTGCACCACAAGAACAATATTAAGTAAGTAATGAACATAAAACCTTTTCGGGGGTAAATCTGAAAAATATTTTGTAACTGGCTGAGGTGATTTATTCCTAAATCGAAGAGCAAATTAAGAAGGTTCCTTAGTTGATTGCTTCAGCAAATTAAAAAACAAAACTATTTTAGAATGGAAGGTGATGCTGGAGCTCAGTATGCACAAGAACAGGCTAATCCAAGATGGCAGCCTACACTACCACGTCCAAGTTAGCACATTCAAGATATACATGTGGGGTAAGGCATAAAAACAAGACACAAAAGTGGGAAATTAGTGAGTAATGGAGAGGGAGGTTACAGTAAGTGAGATTAAAGTGTGGGGGGGGGGGGGGGGCACTGCAGTATTTGTAAAGTAGGGTTCATGTGGTTATTTACAGGGTGGGTTATAGTGAGCGAGATTGAATTGGGAGGGAGATGGAACGGCCACTGTAGTCATTGTAAGGCAGGGTTTCACTTGGTTATCTATGGGGGGTATCTATGGTGGGGGGGGGGGGTTACAGTGAGTGAGATTAAATTGGGAGGGAGATGGGACGGCCATTGTAGTCATTGTAAGGCAGGGTTTCACTTGGTTATCTATGGGGGGTATGTATGGTGTGGGGGGGGGGGTTACAGTGAGTGAGATTAAATTGGGAGGGAGATGGGACGGCCATTGTAGTCATTGTAAGGCAGGGTTTCACTTGGTTATTTATTGGGGGGGTTACAGTGACTAAGATTAAAATGTCCATTTCAATTACCTAACTTATCCATTATTAATTACTTTCGCGAAGTAGGGAGTTGTGAATTTTAAGTTTACTTTCAGGAGAGTTGTGTGACTAAAAAGGTTTAAAACCCCCGATCTAGTTAAAACATGTATATAAAACAAAAAAGAGCCCTTTTAAGCTTATATAATAAAGCAGTAACATGGAAAGTATGTTTTAACCCAACTGTACTTTGATATAATAAAATATTTCACAATCTCTCTATCCGTGAAACATTTATTTTTTACTTCTGGTAATGCCATTATTTTAACTCTTTTGTAACGTCTATCTCTCAAGACCCTGTCAACCACCATAATGCTGAAAAACTTTATTGTTTCTCCTAAAATTTTACACATAGTTCCTTATCTGGTTTCTCCCCTCTGCAGATCACGAAGACAGTATACTTCTAAGTACAGGGTGTACGGTATCTCATACTAACCAATCAGTAGCAACATGCTACGTGAGAGAGGTCACTGATAGGCTAATTTGAAACACTGCACTTCACAATGTGTGTATTCAAGAGCTGCATCAGCTACAAAGAGCAGACCAAAACAGTTACAAATTCTGTGATTTTAGCAGAATAAAACAGAACTTTTAAGCAATTCTTAATAAAATAAAGGATATAACAGTAAGTAGATACATAGATATATTATATTCTTCGTGAAATACAGAAATATTCCATTTCCCTTTAATGTGCTCTGTTATCCTACAAGCCTTGAAAGCCCACCTGGATCCGCACCGAATAGGTGTTAATGAGTTGTTTTCAGTAAAAGACTCATTCACTTGAGAAAAAAATATAAGTTTCTGACATAATGATAAGAGATATTATTTGGAAACTTGACTACAGATAAGAGCTGTGCCCTACCTACCTCCTCAAAAAAGTTCATTAGTTTTGACAAAAAGCTCACCAAAAATACCTTGTTTCCCCTTATATTTAGGCTGGAATGCTGCCCCTTAATATTGCAAACTGTGGTAGAGTGTGAAGCATCATCCCATGTTGCACATCTTTTGTGGCAGAGTATAAGGAAACATGCTCCATATTCTGCCACAAATTGTAAAATATAAGAGGATCTCCAGCCTAAAGAGCAAGGGAAAGCCAGATATTTTTAGTGTAGGTTTTCTCATGAAAGGTTATCTTTTTTTAATCACAATTATATATTATATTGCAGTCATAAAATAAACAAAATAAATAAAACCGAACTATAAAATCACCTCCTATGGCTATGCCTAGGTACGATTTGCATAAATGTAGTTAGTATATAGTTTAATATATTGTTTGCCATTACTTAGTTCAAGAAATGTGTGTTTATAAAGTTAACATCTGTACATCTGTAAATAAAATGGTTTTAAGATAAAATGGTACCATGTCTGAGGTGCCGGGTCTGTCTCCATAGCCCTACCATATGACGCATGTTATTTGTCTGGAAGCCACTTGTGCTATTTGGTACCAGTTTTATTTTCCAAACAATACAATACTTTCAAAACACTTAATTAACCAGATAAAATGGATGATTAAGTCCTGACTCCTGAATAATAAGAGAAAAAAACAAATCTTTGGAAATCATTAATGACATCAGATGTTGACTTGGTCATGTATGTATACAGCACATGGATAGGGGGAGATAACTCACAACTACTGAATAATTAAACAGCTTCCAAACAGTGTTTCCAATCCAATACTGCCGGTATAGACCAAAGAATGATTGCATTTGCAGATCTGGTCAAGCATGACATGTCTTTCTTTGCTGCCGAGTCATTCTAGGAAAATTCTGTGTAAATGATGGATCCAGATAACTTCTATAAAAGTCTACCATTTTGAATAACTTCTGGGCAACATAACTAATAGGCAGAGCAGTTCCCAGCAACCCTCCCGTTCAGGATACAGACCAAGTATTAATCAAAAATGGAAGCATCCATGACACAAGTAGAGTCTCTGTTGATGCTCCGATATATATAGTGTATATATATATTATATTATACCTGGTGTATATAAGTACATTATATGCAAATATGTTGCACTAGGTGCCACCATTTACATTTCTCTATCTACAAGTGGGAGGAGAGTTTCAACGCATAGAAACCTTCCATTTACTAAAATGGAAACGTGGCAGCTCAAAATGCCAGTGCTTTCCATTAGGACTAATGGAAATCATTTGCATACAAGAAGAGATACTATTGAAAAAGCAGTTCAGAGAAGGAAATGGTGCCTACAATAAACAATAGTTCCACATAATAATTAATACATTTCAAGCTTTATTTTCTTAGAAACATTGTGTTCATAATTAAATGTAAGTATTTAAATTGACATATTGTGAATATGGGACTAGAGATTTCCTTTACATATCAGAAATCCTTATTTTGTTTTCTTTCTTACACATTTTACTGCAGTTTGACAGTGTCAAAGTCTCTTTTCTGAACCCAAAAAAGTTTCCTTACTACTGAAGTGCAATTGCTGCCAATGGAAAATGTCAGATTGACGACATCCTCAAACTTCTGCAAAATATGGAACTTTCAACTTAACAAAGCACATCAATAAAAAAAAAGTTGGCATTTATTTGGCAACGCTGCTGAAAAACCTCTGAATCTGGCCTGCACAGGAATCAGGCTCTTTTGTGACCTATTTTAAGAAGGTTTTAAGAAACTGTGAAAAATTGGGTCACACTTTCTTATATTCGGAAATGTAACAACCATATCTTTTTATATATATATATATATATATATATATATATATATATATATATATATATATATATACACACATATACATACATATACATATTAGAAGCCAGTATATATTTTATGAGCCCTTGCTCTCAGGAAGTCTATACGAGGTAGCTGTAAATCTCTAGATGAATAATCAGAGTATTGCAGTATATAGTGATACATTTTTTATTGGACAAACAGGTTCATTGCAATTATGAGCTTTCGAGAGATAACCTCTCTTTATCAAGTCAGACACAATACCAAATTTAAAAAAATGAAAAAAGCAAAGTAACCTGGCAGAGATTAGAGTGGGACACATAGAGATATAATTTCAATGAATATGTTTGTCCATTAAAAAAGGTATCACTATATACTGCAATACTCTGATTATTAATCTAGATTACCGGACACTCACGGCTATCAGGACATCATTTACAACTAGGAAATCGCCCGTGAAAAATGACGGGAGGAAAATTGTAAGCCTGGCAATGTTGTTTGCCAGACAATGCGAGCATATGGGCCCTCTGAGCACCTTTGGCGCTCATCGCGAACCCCGCGCCATTGGTTCGCAATAAGTGCCTGCGCCGCTCATTGCAAGCCGCAACATTCCTGCTTTGCAATGATCACCTTTTGCACTCCTCGTGAGTCCCATGATGAGCTCCTTCGGGCTAGTTTTACGTCCTTTGGCCTCGTTTTCGTTGTGTTGCGTTTTTTCCAGGTTTTTCCAGTTCAGTGATTCAGCCGTTAAAGTCGTAATTTTGCGAGGCCCACAGTCCATATAACGTGCCTCTGGTCCTAAGTCCTACGGTCCGTAATTTTGCCTTCAGTGCTCATTGCAGCCTAAGTAGACTAAGTCCCGCGGCCCTGGCGTTGAGAGCCTGTGCTTGCAATGATTTAACTATAATAGTTGTGTTCCAGTGAATTTTTGTCACGCTTTGCGGGCCTAGTACAGTGCTGCCCGGTGTCCCAGGTGTGTAGGACCGCCCCCGAGGCTGGAATGCGGAAGTGGCGGTCGGGAGGAGAAGGAGGAACTCTGGGAAACAGAGCAGTGAGACAGCCCAGGACACAGGGGAGACCCAGACACAAAAAACCCCGCCCTGGGACCATGTCTGCACAGACCGCCCTGCCCCGGACCCTAACCCCTGTGCCAGGCACCGTTGAGCCCAAGAAAGAGAAGCACAAATGAGACACAAGGGTGGGAGAGGAGGGGGGAAATGAGACACAAGAGAGAGAGAGGAGGGGAGAAATGAGACACAAGGGAGGGAGAGGAGAGGGGTAATGAGACAAGGGAGGGAGAGGAGAGGGGTAATGAGACAAGGGAGGGAGAGGAGGGGGGAAATGAGACACGGGGGAGGGAGAGGAGGGGGGAAATGAGAAACGGGAGGCAGAGGAGGGGCAAAAGAGACACAAGGGAGGGAGATGAGGGGGAAAGGAGACACGTGGGGGAGCCACAGAGGAGGGAGGGGGGGGAAGGAGCCACAGGAGAGGGAGAGTGGGGGGAGAGGAGAGATGGGAGGGAGAGGGGGGGAGACAAAGGGTAGGGAGAGGGGGGAGGAAAAAGACACGGGAGGGAGAGGAGGGAGGGAAGAGACACAGGCGAGGGAGGGGGACACACCATTTATCAAACTATATCAAGCCGTCATTTTTGTTGTCAATCTGTTTACATATATTTTGCTGTTTTGGTAAATCATCATATTAGTATAGCTTCAGACTTGATAAAGAGAGAGTAATCTCTTGAAAGCTTGTCATAATACTGTTTGTCCAATAAATAAGGTATCACTATATACTGCAATATTATGATTATTCATTTAGATCACTAGACTACCTCATTCTTATATATATATATATATATATATATATATATATATATATAAGGGAAAGAGAAAGAGATATGGGAGAGAGAAAGAGATATGGGAGAGAGAGAGAGATATGGGAGAGAGATAGAGATATGGGAGAGAAAGGGAGAGGGAGGGAGAGAGAGGGACAGAGAGGGAGGGAGAGAGAGGGAGAGGGAGGGAGGGAGAGGGCGGGAGGGAAAGAGAGAGAGAGGGAAAGAGAGTGAGAAAGAGAGAGAGGGAGGGAGGGAGGAGGAGAGAGAGGGATGAGAGAGAGAGAGACTGAAGAGAGAGAGTGAGATGAGGGAGGAAATGGCAAGAGAGAGTGAGAAAGGGTGTAGAAATGGGAGTGGGTGTAAGGTGGGAGAGAGGACAGAGTTGGTTTTATATACTACAAAACATTTTGTTTACATGGAAAAGAGATCTGTATGTCTTATTCATTCTTTTGATCCCTTACAAGCTGTTTTTGGAAAATGGCCTCCTACTGAACATCTCTAATTAGGGTGTGTCAGGCACTGCATCCGCTGAGTTGTGGAGCTCTATAGTAAATTCAGTTACTCCATCTCTAGTGGTTCACAGCTAAACAAATATGGGAGATATTCATGAGTATTTTTCTGTATCTTTACCAGGCTCACTTACATGCAAAAAAAAATATATAGAATTTAAAAACTGATCTTCTAAATGTGTGATTTCACTGGCGCTTTTCAGCCATACTGTGTTTGTATAATGTTATAATCAGTTCTGTCCGTAGCTATTTTTGGGTAAAAGGTGCTGATCTAAGTCACTGAGAGCTTAATATTAAGCATGACAAGCTCGCATTTCCAATTTGAAATGGCCACTTCCAAATGTCACTGTAACCAGCGAGAGGCTCTCAGAGCAAATTTGGGAGCCAGGAAAAAAAGGCCTTTCCTAAATATTATTGTGAAACCAGGAAAATGACATCCTGTAACTCGGGCAATTACTCTTTTGTTTCCATTGCACTTTAAACTAATTGTATCTGATCGGTCCTCACAATAAATGACCACAGCAGTCAGTTTTTTTCTATATGGTCAGACAGCATGTTTTTAGAACGTGAAAAAATGATTCAGCCTCTTGTCACATTTTATATCTAATTATGGTGTAGTGGAAACTACCATTTTGGCTTCTGCTGATCAACTTCTCTCTGGTTGGAAAATATTTTGAATGTAGATCTACAAGGCAAATGTTACAGCAAACAATGGAAAGCTCATTAGTTTACTAGTACACACCCTCCTAAGAAAGAAGCAGCACAGTAATGTAAGAAGTAAACTGCACCACACACTAGAGCATAATTGTATAAACATTTTCAAAATGTTATTTTTTGGTTTCGATTTATAGAAAAAAAATGCTCATTATTGGGTTCAGTTATTCACAAAGTAAAAAAAAATGAGGACAAAGAAAAACCAGACTATTTTAAAAGGTTATATGCACAGGATATAAAATACTTATATGTAGAAGATATTTTTTAAAATATATAAATTCTCAAGGCACAGCGTCTGAGGAATATTAAAAGACAACCTTTTTATTAAATTAGACACATTTATATTTTGTCTTTTATCAAAGGTATACTTTGTTATATAGGAGCTCGGATTGGAAATAAAAGATTATTTAGTGCAAATGAAATATATGCAGAGCTGCCAAGACTAAAAAGGGAGTTACTCTGACTGAGAGGCAGCTCTCACTGGTCACAAGGTCGTGTCCTTGCCTAGGTAAACCCATTTAGTACATCAAGTCCTTGCCAAGCATCTGCTCTTGTTTGTACATTGTCTTGTGTCTGACCATTGAGAATGGCCACCCAGTAATTTTACAGGTTAGAAAAACTTAAGATGGTCCCAGTCTCTCTCGCTCTCTCTCAATTCCTCCTCACCAGTGTTTCTCTTATTCCCCTCTGCCATTTCCTCAATGCCTCTCTTTCCATTCCCCCAAAGACAGTCTCTCTCACACTCTCCCTGCCAGTCTCCCTCTCACATTCCCCCACTGCCAATTTCTCTCTCTCACTCTCCATTCCCCCAAAGACAGTCTCTCTCACACTCTCCCTGCCAGTCTCCCTCTCACATTCCCCCACTGCCAATTTCTCTCTCTCACTCTCCATTCCCCCACTGCCAATTTCTCTCTCTCACTCTCCATTCCCCCACTGCCAATTTCTCTCTCTCACTCTCCATTCCCCCACTGCCAATTTCTCTCTCTCACTCTCCATTCCTCCACTGCCAATTTCTCTCTCTCACTCTCCATTCCTCCACTACCAGTTTCTCTCTCTCACTCTCCATTCCTCCACTGCCAATTTATCTCTCTCACTCTCCATTCCTCCACTACCAATTTCTCTCTCTCACTCTCCATTCCCCCACTGCCAATTTCTCTCTCTCACTCTCCATTCCCCCACTGCCAATTTCTCTCTCTCACTCTCCATTCCTCCACTACCAATTTCTCTCACTCTCCATTCCTCCACTACCAATTTCTCTCTCTCACTCTCCATTCCCCCACTGCCAATTTCTCTCTCTCACTCTCTGTTCCTCCACTGCCAATTTCTCTCTCTCACTCTCCATTCCCCCACTGCCAATTTCTCTCTCTCACTCTCCATTCCTCCACTACCAATTTCTCTCTCTCACTCTCCATTCCCCCACTGCCAATTTCTCTCTCTCTCACTCTCTGTTCCTCCACTGCCAATTTCTCTCTCTCACTCTCCATTCCCCCACTGCCAATTTCTCTCTCACACTCTCCATTCCCCCACTACCAATTTCTCTCTCTCACTCTCCATTCCCCCCCTGCCAATTTCTCTCTCTCACTCTCCATTCCCCCACTGCCAATTTCTCTCTCTCACTCTCCATTGCCCCACTGCCAATTTCTCTCTCTCACTCTCCATTCCCCCACTGCCAATTTCTCTCTCTCACTCTCCATTCCCCCACTGCCAATTTCTCTCTCTCACTCTCTGTTCCTCCACTGCCAATTTCTCTCTCTCACTCTCCATTCCTCCACTACCAGTTTCTCTCTCTCACTCTCCATTCCCCCACTACCAATTTCTCTCTCTCACTCTCCATTCCCCCACTGCCAATTTCTCTCTCTCACTCTCCATTCCCCCACTGCCAATTTCTCTCTCTCACTCTCCATTCCCCCACTGCCAATTTCTCTCTCTCACTCTCCATTCCCCCACTGCCAATTTCTCTCTCTCACTCTCTGTTCCTCCACTGCCAATTTCTCTCTCTCACTCTCCATTCCTCCACTACCAGTTTCTCTCTCTCACTCTCCATTCCTCCACTGCCAATTTCTCTCTCTCACTCTCCATTCCCCCACTGCCAATTTCTCTCTCCATTCCCCCTGCCAGTCTCTCTCTCCATTCCCCTGTCAGTCTCTCTCCATTCCCCTGCTAGTCTCTCTATCCATTCACCTGCCAGTCTCTCTCTCCATTCCCCCTGCCAGTCTCTCTCTCCATTCCCCTGCCAGTCTCTCTCTCCATTCCCCCTGCCAGTCTCTCTCTCCATTCCCCTGCTAGTCTCTCTATCCATTCACCTGCCAGTCTCTCTCTCCATTCACCTGCCAGTCTCTCTCTCCATTCCCCTGCTAGTCTCTCTATCCATTCACCTGCCAGTTTATCTCTCCATTCCCCATGCCAGTCTCTCTATCCATTCCCCCTGCCAGTCTCTCTCTCCGTTCCCCTGCCAGTCTCTCTCTCCATTCCCCTGCCAGTCTCTCTCTCCATTCCCCCTGCCAGTCTCTCTCTCCATTCCCCCTGCCAGTCTCTCTCTCCATTCCCCTGCTAGTCTCTCTATCCATTCACCTGCCAGTCTCTCTATCCATTCCCCTGCCAGTCTCTCTATCCATTCCCCTGCCAGTCTCTCTCTCCATTCCCCTGCTAGTCTCTCTATCCATTCACCTGCCAGTCTCTCTCTCCATTCCCCTGCTAGTCTCTCTATCAATTCCCCCTGCTAGTCTCTCTATCCATTCACCTGCCAGTCTATCTCTCCATTCCCCCTGCCAGTCTCTCTATCCATTCGCCCTGCCAGTCTCTCTATCCATTCCCCCTGCCAGTCTCTCTCTCCATTCCCCTGGTAGTCTCCCTATCAATTCCCCCTGCTAGTCTCTCTATCCATTCACCTGCCAGTTTATCTCTCCATTCCCCTGTCAGTCTATCTCTCCATTCCCCCTGCCAGTCTCTCTATCCATTCCCCTGCCAGTCTCTCTATCCATTCCCCTGCCAGTCTCTCTCTCCATTCCTCCTGCCAGTCTCTCTCTCCATTCCCCTGCTGGTCTCTCTATCCATTCCCCTGCCGGTCTCTCTATCCATTCCCCTGCCAGTCTCTCTATCCATTCCCCTGCCAGTCTCTCTCTCTATTCCCCTGCCAGTCTCTCTCCATTCCCCTGCTAGTCTCTCTCTCCATTCCCCCTGCCAGTCTCTCTCTCCATTCCCCTGCCAGTCTCTCTCCATTCCCCTGCCAGTCTCTCTCTCCATTCTCCCTGCCAGTCTCTCTCTCCATTTCCACTGCCAGTCTCCCTCTTCATTCCCCCTGACAGCCTCTCTCTCCATCCCCCCCTGCCAGTCTCTCTCTTCATTGCCCCGGCCAGTCTCTCTATCAATTCCCCTGCTAGTCTCTCTATCAATTCCCCTGCCAGTCTCTCTATCAATTCCCCTGCCAGTCTCTCTTCATTCCCCCTGCCAGTCTCTCTAACCATTCTCCTGCCAGTCACTCTCTCCATCCCCTCTGCCAGTCTCTCTCTCCATTCCCCCTGCCAATCTCACTCCCCATTCCACTGCTAGTCTCTCTATCCATTCACCTGCCAGTCTCTCTCTCCATTCCCCTGCCAGTCTCTCTATCCATTCCCCTGCCAGTCTCTCTCTCCGTTTCCCTGCCAGTCTCTCTCTCCGTTCCCCTGCCAGTCTCTCTCCATTCCCCTGCTAGTCTCTCTCTCCATTCCCCTGCTAGTCTCTCTCTCCATTCCCCCTGCCAGTCTCTCTCTCCATTCCCCTGCCAGTCTCTCTCCATTCCCCTGCCAGTCTCTCTCTCCATTCTCCCTGCCAGTCTCTCTCTCCATTTCCACTGCCAGTCTCCCTCTTCATTCCCCCTGACAGCCTCTCTCTCCATCCCCCCTGCCAGTCTCTCTCTTCATTGCCCCGGCCAGTCTCTCTATCAATTCCCCTGCTAGTCTCTCTATCAATTCCCCTGCCAGTCTCTCTATCAATTCCCCTGCCAGTCTCTCTTCATTCCCCCTGCCAGTCTCTCTAACCATTCTCCTGTCAGTCACTCTCTCCATCCCCTCTGCCAGTCTCTCTCTCCATTCCCCCTGCCAATCTCACTCCCCATTCCACTGCTAGTCTCTCTATCCATTCACCTGCCAGTCTCTCTCTCCATTCCCCTGCCAGTCTCTCTATCCATTCCCCTGCCAGTCTCTCTCTCCGTTTCCCTGCCAGTCTCTCTCTCCGTTCCCCTGCCAGTCTCAATCTCCATTCCCCTGCTATTCTCTCCATCCATTCCCCCTGCCAGTCTCTCTCTCCATTCCCCTGCTAGTCTCTCTATCCATTCCCCCTGCCAGTCTCTCTCTCCATTCCCCTGCTAGTCTCTCTATCCATTCCCCCTGCCAGTCTCTCTCTCCAATCCCCTGGTAGTCTCTCTATCCATTCACCTGCCAGTCTCTCTCTCCATTCACCTGCCAGTCTCTCTATCCATTCCCCTGCCAGTCTCTCTCTCCATTCCCCTGCTAGTCTCTCTATCCATTCACCTGCCAGTTTATCTCTCCATTCCCCCTGCCAGTCTCTCTCTCCATTTCCCTGCTAGTCTCTCTATCCATTCCCACTGCCAGTTTCTCTCTCCATTCACCTGCCAGTCTCTCTATCCATTCACCTGCCAGTCTCTCTATCCATTCCCCTGCCAGTCTCTCTCTCCGTTCCCCTGCCAGTCTCTCTCTCCGTTCCCCTGACAGTCTCTCTCTCCATTCCCCTGGTAGTCTCTCTATCCATTCCCCCTGCCAAGCTCTCTCCCCATTCCCCTGCAAGTCTCTCTATCCATTCCACCTGCCAGTCTCTCTCTCCATTCCCCTGTCAGTCTATCTCTCCATTCCCCCTGCCAGTCTCTCTCTCCATTCCCCTGTCAGTCTATCTCTCCATTCCCCCTGCCAGTTTCTCTCTCCATACCCCCTGCCAGTCTCTCTCTCCATTCCCCCTGCCAGTCTCTCTCTCCATTCCCCCTGCCAGTCTCTCTATCCATTCCCCTGCCAGTCTCTCTCTCCATTCCCCCTGCCAGTCTCTCTATCCATTCCCCCTGCCAGTCTCTCTATCCACTCCCCCTGCCAGTCTCTCTCTCTCTCCATTCCCCTGCCAGTCTCTCTCTCCATTCCCCCTGCCAGTCTCTCTATCCATTCCCCCTGCCAGTCTCTCTCTCTCTCTCCATTCCCCTGCTAGTCTCTCTATCCATTCCCCTGCTAGTCTCTCTATCCATTCCCCCTGCCAGTCTCTCTCCATCCCCTCTGCCAGTCTCTCTCTTCAGTACCCCTGCCAGTCTCTCTATCCCTTCCCCTTGCTAGTCTCTCTCCATTCCCCTGCTAGTCTCTCTATCCATCCCCCCTGCCAGTCTCTCTATCCATTCCCCCTGCCAGTATCTCTATCCATTCCCCCTGCCAGTCTCTCTATCCATTGCCCCTGCCAGTCTCTCTATCCATTGCCCCTGCCAGTTTCTCTATCCCTTCCCCATGCCAGTCTCTCTCTCCATTCCCCCTGCCAGTCTCTCACTCTTTTCCCCTGCAAGTCTCTCTCTCATTCCCCCTGCCAGTCTCTCTCTCCATTCCCCTGCTAGTCTCTCTATCCATTCACCTGCCAGTCTCTCTCTCCATTCACCTGCCAGTCTCTCTATCCATTCCCCTGCCAGTCTCTCTATCCATTCCCCTGCTAGTCTCTCTATCCATTCACCTGCTGGTCTCTCTATCAATTCCCCATGCCAGTCTCTCTCTCCATTCCCCTGCCAGTCTCTCTCTCCATTCTCCCTGCCAGTCCTCTCTCTCCATTTCCACTGCCAGTCTCCCTCTTCATTCCCCCTGCCAGTCTCTCTCTCCATCCCCCTGCCAGTCTCTCTCTTCATTGCCCTGGCCAGTCTCTCTATCAATTCCCCTGCTAGTCTCTCTATCAATTCCCCTGCCAGTCTCTCTATCAATTCCCCTGCCAGTCTCTCTTCATTCCCCCTGCCAGTCTCTCTAACCATTCTCCTGCCAGTCACTCTCTCCATCCCCTCTGCCAGTCTCTCTCTCCATTCCCCCTGCCAATCTCACTCCCCATTCCCCCTGCTAGTCTCTCTATCCATTCACCTGCCAGTCTCTCTCTCCATTCCCCTGCCAGTCTCTCTATCCATTCCCTGCCAGGTCTCTCTCTCCGTTTCCCTGCCAGTCTCTCTCTCCGTTCCCCTGCCAGTCTCTCTCCATTCCCCTGCTAGTCTCTCTCTCCATTCCCCTGCCAGTCTCTCTCTCCATTCCCCCTGCCAGTCTCTCTCTCCATTCCCCTGCCAGTCTCTCTCCATTCCCCTGCCAGTCTCTCTCTCCATTCTCCCCTGCCAGTCTCTCTCTCCATTTCCACTGCAGTCTCCCTCTTCATTCCCCCTGACAGCCTCTCTCTCCATCCCCCCTGCCAGTCTCTCTCTTCATTGCCCCCGGCCAGTCTCTCTATCAATTCCCCTGCTAGTCTCTCTATCAATTCCCCTGCCAGTCTCTCTATCAATTCCCCTGCCAGTCTCTCTTCATTCCCCCTGCCAGTCTCTCTAACCATTCTCCTGTCAGTCACTCTCTCCATCCCCTCTGCCAGTCTCTCTCTCCATTCCCCCTGCCAATCTCACTCCCCATTCCACTGCTAGTCTCTCTATCCATTCACCTGCCAGTCTCTCTCTCCATTCCCCTGCCAGTCTCTCTATCCATTCCCCTGCCAGTCTCTCTCTCCGTTTCCCTGCCAGTCTCTCTCTCCGTTCCCCTGCCAGTCTCAATCTCCATTCCCCTGCTATTCCTCTCCATCCATTCCCCCTGCCAGTCTCTCTCTCCATTCCCCTGCTAGTCTCTCTATCCATTCCCCCTGCCAAGTCTCTCTCTCCATTCCCCTGCTAGTCTCTCTATCCATTCCCCCCTGCCAGTCTCTCTCTCCAATCCCCTGGTAGTCTCTCTATACATTCACCTGCCAAGTCTCTCTCTCCATTCACCTGCCAGTCTCTCTATCCATTCCCCTGCCAGTCTCTCTCTCCATTCCCTGCTAGTCTCTCTATCCATTCACCTGCCAGTTTATCTCTCCATTCCCCCCTGCCAGTCTCTCTCTCCATTTCCCCTGCTAGTCTCTCTATCCATTCCCACTGCCAGTTTCTCTCTCCATTCACCTGCCAGTCTCTCTATCCATTCACCTGCCAGTCTCTCTATCCATTCCCTGCCAGTCTCTCTCTCCATTCCCCCTGCCAGTCTCTCTATCCGTTCCCCCTGACAGTCTCTCTCTCCATTCCCCTGGTAGTCTCTCTATCCCATTCCCCCTGCCAAGCTCTCTCCCCATTCCCCTGCAAGTCTCTCTATCCATTCCACCTGCCAGGTCTCTCTCTCCATTCCCCTGTCAGTCTATCTCTCCATTCCCCCTGCCAGTCTCTCTCTCCCATTCCCCTGTCAGTCTATCTCTCCATTCCCCCTGCCAGTTTCTCTCTCCATACCCCCTGCCAGTCTCTCTCTCCATTCCCCCTGCCAGTCTCTCTCTCCATTCCCCCTGCCAGTCTCTCTATCCGTTCCCCTGCCAGTCTCTCTATCCATTCCCCCTGCCAGTCTCTCTATCCATTCCCCCAGCCAGTCTCTCTATCCATTCCCCCTGCCAGTCTCTCTCTCTCTCCATTCCCCTGCCAGTCTCTCTCTCCATTCCCCCTGCCAGTCTCTCTATCCATTCCCCCTGCCAGTCTCTCTCTCTCTCTCCATTCCCCTGCTAGTCTCTCTATCCCATTCCCCCTGCCTAGTCTCTCTATCCATTCCCCTGCCAATCTCTCTCTCCATCCCCTCTGCCAGTCACTCTGCATTGCCCCTGCCAGTTTCTCTATCCCTTCACATGCCAGTCTCTCTCTCCATTCCCTGCTAGTCTCTCTATCCATTCCCCTGCCCAGTCTCTCTCATCCCTCTGCCAGTCTCTCTCTTCGTACCCCCTGCCAGTCTCTCTATCCCTTCCCCTTGCTTGTCTCTCTCATTCCCCTGCTAGTCTCTCTATCCCATCCCCCCTGCCAGTCTTCTCTATCCATTCCCCTGCCAGTATCTCTATCCATTCCCCCTGCCAGTCTCTCTATCCATTGCCCCTGCCAGTCTCTCTATCCATTGCCCCTGCCAGTTTCTCTATCCCTTCCCCATGCCAGTCTCTCTCTCCCTTACCCCTGCCAGTCTCTCTCTCTTTTTCCCCCTGCAAGTCTCTCTCTCCATTCCCCCTGCCAGTCTCTCTCTCCATTCCCCTGCTAGTCCTCTATCCATTTCACCTGCCAGTCTCTCTCTCATTCACCTGCCCTAGTCTCTCTATCCATTCCCCTGCCAGTCTCTCTATCCATTCCCCTGCTAGTCTCTCTATCCATTCACCTGCTGGTCTCTCTATCAATTCCCCATGCCAGTCTCTCTCTCCATTCACCTGCCAGTTTATCTCTCCATTCCCCTGTCAGTCTATCTCTCCATTCCCCCTGCCAGTCTCTCTATCCATTCGCCCTGCCAGTCTCTCTATCCATTCCCCCTGCCAGTCTCTCTCTCGATTCCCCCTGCCAGTCTCTCTATCCATTCCCCTGCCAGTCTCTCTATCCATTCCCCTGCCAGTCTCTCTCTCCATTCCCCTGCCAGTCTCTCTCCATTCCTCATGCCAGTCTCTCTCTCCATTCCCCTGCCAGTCTCTCTCCATTCCCCCTGCCAGTCTCTCTCTCCATTCCCCTGCTGGTCTCTCTATCCATTCCCCTGACGGTCTCTCTCTCCATTCCCCTGCCAGTCTCTCTCCATTCCCCTGCTAGTCTCTCTCTCCATTCCCCCTGCCAGTCTCTCTCTCCATTCCCCTGCCAGTCTCTCTCCATTCCCCTGCCAGTCTCTCTCTCCATTCCCCTGCCAGTCTCTCTCTCCATTTTCACTGCCAGTCTCCCTCTTTATTCCCCCTGCCAGTCTCTCTCTCCATTCCCCCTGCCAGTCTCTCTATCAAATCCCCTGCCAGTCTCTCTTCATTCCCCCTGCCAGTCTCTCTAACCATTCTCCTGCCAGTCACTCTCTCCATCCCCTCTGCCAGTCTCTCTCTCCATTCCCCCTGCCAATCTCTCTCCCCATTCCACTGCTAGTCTCTCTATCCATTCACCTGCCAGTCTCTCTCTCCATTCCCCCTGCCAGTCTCTCTCTCCATTCCCCCTGCCAGTCTCTCTATCCGTTCCCCTGCCAGTCTCTCTCTCCGTTCCCCTGCCAGTCTCTCTCTCCGTTCCCCTGCCAGTCTCAATCTCCATTCCCCTGCTATTCTCTCCATCCATTCCCCCTGCCAGTCTCTCTCTCCATTCCCCTGCTAGTCTCTCTATCCATTCCCCCTGCCAGTCTCTCTCTCCATTCCCCTGGTAGTCTCTCTATCCATTCACCTGCCAGTCTCTCTCTCCATTCACCTGCCAGTCTCTCTATCCATTCCCTTGCCAGTCTCTCTCTCCATTCCCCTGCTAATCTCTCTATCCATTCACCTGCCAGTTTATCTCTCCATTCCCCCTGCCAGTCTCTCTCTCCATTTCCCTGCTAGTCTCTCTATCCAATCCCTCTGCCAGTTTCACTCTCCATTCCCCTGCTAGTCTCTCTATCCATTCACCTGCCAGTCTCTCTCTCCATTCCCCCTGCCAGTCTCTGTATCCATTCCCCTGCCAGTCTCTCTCTCCGTTTCCCTGCCAGTCTCTCTCTCCATTCCCCTGGTAGTCTCTCTATCCATTCCCCCTGCCAAGCTCTCTCCCAATTCCCCTGCAAGTCTCTCTATCCATTCCACCTGCCAGTCTCTCTCTCCATTCCCCTGTCAGTCTATCTCTCCATTCCCCCTGCCAGTCTCTCTCTCCATTCCCCTGTCTGTCTATCTCTCCATTCCCCCTGCCAGTTCTCTCTATCAATTCCCCCCTGCCAGTCTCTCTCTCCATTCCCCTGTCTGTCTATCTCTCCATTCCCCCTGCAGTTTCTCTATCCATTCCCCCCTGCCAGTCTCTCTATCCCTTCCCCCTGCCAGTCTCTCTCTCCATTCCACTGCTAGTCTCTCTATCCATCCACCCTGCCAGTCTCTCTATCCATTCCCCCTGCCAGTCTCTCTATCCATTCCCCCTGCCAGTCTCTCTATCCATTCCCCCTGCCAATCTCTCTCTCCATCCCCTCTGCCAGTCACTCTGCATTGCCCCTGCCAGTTTCTCTATCCTTCCACATGCCAGTCTCTCTCTCCATTCCCCTGCTAGTCTCTCTATCCATTCCCCCTGCCAGTCTCTCTATCCATTCCCGCTGCCAGTCTCTTGATCCATTCCCCCTGCCAGTCTCTCTATCCTTCCCATCTGCCTGTCTCTCCTCCACTCCCCCCTGCCAGTCTCTCTATCCATTACCCCTGCCAGTATCTCTCTCTCCCATTCCCCCTGCCCAGTCTCTCTCTCCGTTCCCCTGCTAGTCTCTGTATCCATTCCCTCTACCAGTCTCTCTCTCCATTCCCCCCTGCCAGTCTCTCTCTCCATCCCCTCTGCCAGTCTCTCTCCATTCCCCCTGCCAGTCTCTCTATCCCTTACCCCTGCCAGTCTCTCTCTCTCCATTCCCCTGCCAGTCTCTCTCTCCGTTCCCCTGCCAGTATCAATCTCCATTCCCCTGCTATTCTCTCCATCCATTCCCCCTGCCAGTCTCTCTCTCCATTCCCCTGCTAGTCTCTCTATCCATTCCCCCTGCCAGTCTCTCTCTCCATTCACCTGGTAGTCTCTCTATCCATTCACCTGCCAGTCTCTCTCTCCATTTCCCTGCTAGTCTCTCTATCCATTCCCTCTGCCAGTTTCTCTCTCCATTCCCCTGCTAGTCTCTCTATCCATTCACCTGCCAGTCTCTCTCTCCATTCCCCTGCCAGTCTCTCTCTCCATTCCCCCTGCCAGTCTCTCTATCCGTTCCCCTGCCAGTCTCTCTCTCCGTTCCCCTGCCAGTCTCTCTCTCCGTTCCCCTGCCAGTCTCAATCTCCATTCCCCTGCTATTCTCTCCATCCATTCCCCCTGCCAGTCTCTCTCTCCATTCCCCTGCTAGTCTCTCTATCCATTCCCCCTGCCAGTCTCTCTCTCCATTCCCCTGGTAGTCTCTCTATCCATTCACCTGCCAGTCTCTCTCTCCATTCACCTGCCAGTCTCTCTATCCATTCCCCTGCAAGTCTCTCTATCCATTCCACCTGCCAGTCTCTCTCTCCATTCCCCTGTCAGTCTATCTCTCCATTCCCCCTGCCAGTCTCTCTCTCCATTCCCCTGTCTGTCTATCTCTCCATTCCCCCTGCCAGTTTCTCTATCCATTCCCCCTGCCAGTCTCTCTCTCCATTCCCCTGTCTGTCTATCTCTCCATTCCCCCTGCCAGTTTCTCTATCCATTCCCCCTGCCAGTCTCTCTATCCCTTCCCCCTGCCAGTCTCTCTCTCCATTCCACTGCTAGTCTCTCTATCCATCCACCCTGCCAGTCTCTCTATCCATTCCCCCTGCCAGTCTCTCTATCCATTCCCCCTGCCAGTCTCTCTATCCATTCCCCCTGCCAATCTCTCTCTCCATCCCCTCTGCCAGTCACTCTGCATTGCCCCTGCCAGTTTCTCTATCCCTTCCACATGCCAGTCTCTCTCTCCATTCCCCTGCTAGTCTCTCTATCCATTCCCCCTGCCAGTCTCTCTATCCATTCCCGCTGCCAGTCTCTTTATCCATTCCCCCTGCCAGTCTCTCTATCCTTCCCATCTGCCTGTCTCTCTCCACTCCCCCTGCCAGTCTCTCTATCCATTACCCCTGCCAGTATCTCTCTCTCCATTCCCCTGCCAGTCTCTCTCTCCGTTCCCCCTGCTAGTCTCTGTATCCATTCCCTCTACCAGTCTCTCTATCCATTCCCGCTGCCAGTCTCTCTATCCATTCCCCCTGCCAGTCTCTCTCTCCATCCCCTCTGCCAGTCTCTCTCCATTCCCCCTGCCAGTCTCTCTATCCCTTACCCCTGCCAGTCTCTCTCTCTCCATTCCCCTGCCAGTCTCTCTCTCCGTTCCCCCTGCCAGTATCAATCTCCATTCCCCTGGTAGTCTCTCCATCCATTCCCCCTGCCAGTCTCTCTCTCCATTCCCCTGCTAGTCTCTCTATCCATTCCCCCTGCCAGTCTCTCTCTCCATTCACCTGGTAGTCTCTCTATCCATTCACCTGCCAGTCTCTCTCTCCATTTCCCTGCTAGTCTCTCTATCCATTCCCTCTGCCAGTTTCTCTCTCCATTCCCCTGCTAGTCTCTCTATCCATTCACCTGCCAGTCTCTCTCTCCATTCCCCCTGCCAGTCTCTCTATCCATTCCCCTGCCAGTCTCTCTCTCCGTTCCCCTGCCAGTCTCTCTCCATCCCCTCTGCCAGTCTCTCTATCCCTTCCCCCTGCTAGTCTCTCTCCATTCCCCTGCTAGTCTCTCTATCCATCCCCCCTGCCAGTCTCTCTATCCATTCCCCCTGCCAGTCTCTCTATCCATTCCCCCTGCCAGTCTCTCTATCCATTCCCCCTGCCAGTCTCTCTCTCCATCCCCTCTGCCAGTCTCTCTCTCCATTCCCCTGCCAGTCTCTCTATCCATCCCCCCTGCCAGTCTCTCTATCCATTCCCCCTGCCAGTCTCTCTATCCATTCCCCCTGCCAGTCTCTCTATCCATTCCCCCTGCCAGTCTCTCTATCCATTCCCCCTGCCAGTCTCTCTCTCCATCCCCCCTGCTAGTCTCTCTATCCATTCCCCCTGCCAGTCTCTGTATCCATTCCCTCTGCCAGTCTCTCTCTCCATTCCCCCTGCCAGTCTCTCTCTCCATCCCTTCTGCCAGTCTCTCTCCATTCCCCCTGCCAGTCTCTCTATCCCTTCCCCCTGCCAGCCTCTCTCTCCATTCCCCTGCTAGTCTCTCTATCCATTCCCCCTGCCAATCTCTCTATCCATTCCCCCTGCCAGTCTCTCTATCCATTCCCTTGCCAGTCTCTCTATCCATTCCCCCTGCCAGTCTCTCTATCCATTCCTCCTGCCAGTCTCTCTATCCATTTCCCCTGCCAGTCTCTCTCTCCATTTCCCCTGCCAGTCTCTCTCTCCATTCCCCTGCTAGTCTCTCTCTCCATCCCCTCTGCCAGTCTCTCTCTCCATTACCCCTGCCAGTCTCTCTATCCCTTCCCCCAGCCAGTCTCTCTCTCCATTCCCCCAGCCAGTCTCTCTCTCCATTCCCCTGCTAGTCTCTCTATCCATCCCCCCTGCCAGTCTCTCTATCCATTCCCCCTGCCAGTCTCTCTATCCATTCCCCCCTCCAGTCTCTCTATCCATTACCCCTGCCAGTCTCTCTATCCATCCCCTCTGCCAGTCACTCTGCATTGCCCCTGCCAGTTTCTCTATCCCTTCCCCATGCCCGTCTCTCTCTCCATTCCCCTGCTAGTCTCTCTATCCATTCCCCCTGCCAGTCTCTGTATCCATTCCCTCTACCAGTCTCTCTGTCCATTCCCCCTGCCAGTCTCTCTATCCATTCCCCCTGCCAGTCTCTCTCCTTATCCCCTCTGCCAGTCTCTCTCCATTCCCCCTGCCAGTCTCTCTATCCCTTCCCCCTGCCAGTCTCTCTCTCTCCATTCCCCTGCTAGTCTCTCTATCCATTCCCCCTGCCAGTCTCTCTATCCATTCCCCCTGCCAGTCTCTCTCCATTCCCCCAGCCAGTCTCTCTATCCATTCCCCCTGCCAGTCTCTCTATCCATTCCTCCTGCCAGTTCCTCTATCCATTCCCCCTGCCAGTCTCTCTCTCCATTCCCTTGCTGGTCTCTCTATCCATTCCCCATTCCCCTGCCACTCTCTCTATGAATTCCCCTGCCAGTCTCTCCATCCATTCTCCAGCCAGTCTCTCTCTCCATCCCCTCTGCTAGTCTCTCTCCATTCGCCCTGCCAGTCTCTCTCTCCATTCCCCCTGCCAGTCTCTCTATCCATTCCCCTGCTCATTGCGAGGCTCTTGGTTGTTTGTATGCTATGAGCAGCGTTGGTGTGTTTTTTGGTATGGAAAAGGAATAATTAATAAAATCAGAAATAAATATACTTTACCTATTGTGAAGTAATATATGCAGGAAGCATTGTGTTGAAGAGCTGGCAATCTGTTTTGATGTTGCTGCAGCCTCAGGGCTGTGGAGCTGCTGTGTAAGTGTCAGTAATGTGTGCAGTGGGTAGTGTAATAGTGTGCGTGCGCAAGGCAAATCCGTTAGGGTAGCTGTGTACTTCCGGATTGTATAAGTTAATGTTGTAAAATGGCGCCTAATGTGTGGTATGCAGCTGTTGCTGATTTTGCGTCCTTGTTTTGGGATGTCGTCCGACTTTTTCGGAAAATCTGTAGGTGTTTGGTGGTGTTTTGCGTCTTTAGGGTCCTTTAGCCTCGTTTTCGTTTTGTTCGGCTGCCATTTTTTCTCTCGCTTAGGTGCCAGTCTCTCTCTCTCCATTCCCCTGCTAGTCTTTCTATCCATTCCCCCTGCCAGTCTCTCTCACCATCCCCTCTGCCAGTCTCTCTCTCCATTCCCCCTGCCAGTCTCTCTATCCCTTCCCCCTGCCAGTCTCTCTCTCCCTTCCCCGTGCCAGTCTCTCTCTCCATTCCCCTGCCAGTCTCTTTATCCATTCCCCTGTCAGTCTCTCTCCATTCCCCTGCTAGTCTCTCTATCCATTCCCCCTGCCAGTCTCTCTATCCATTCCCCTGCCAGTCTCTTTATCCATTCCCCTGCCAGTCTCTCTCTCTCTCCATTCCCCTGCTAGTCTCTCTATCCATTCCCCCTGCCAGTCTCTCTCCATCCCCTCTGCCAGTCTCTCTCTCCATTCCCCCTGCCAGTCTCTCTATCCCTTCCCCCTGCCAGTCTCTCTCTCCATTCCCCTTCTAGTCTCTCTATCCATCCTCCCTGCCAGTCTCTCTCTCCATTCCCCCTGCCAGTCTCTCTCTCCATTCCCCCTGCCAGTCTCTCTATCCATTCCCCCTGCCAGTCTCTCTCTCTCTCTCCATTACCCTGCTAGTCTCTCTATCCATTCCCCCTGCTAGTCTCTCTATCCATTCCCCCTGCCAGTCTCTCTATCCATTCCCCCTGCCAGTCTCTCTATCCCTTCCCCCTGCCAGTCTCTCTCTCCATTCCGCCTGCCAGTCTTTCTATCCATTCCTCCTGCCAGTCTCTCTCACCATCCCCTCTGCCAGTCTCTCTCTCCATTCCCCCTGCCAGTCTCTCTATCCCTTCCCCCTGCCAGTCTCTCTCTCCCTTCCCCGTGCCAGTCTCTCTCTCCATTCCCCTGCCAGTCTCTTTATCCATTCCCCTGTCAGTCTCTCTCCATTCCCCTGCTAGTCTCTCTATCCATTCCCCTTGCCAGTCTCTCTATCCATTCCCCTGCCAGTCTCTTTATCCATTCCCCTGCCAGTCTCTCTCTCTCTCCATTCCCCTGCTAGTCTCTCTATCCATTCCCCCTGCCAGTCTCTCTCCATCCCCTCTGCCAGTCTCTCTCTCCATTCCCCCTGCCAGTCTCTCTATCCCTTCCCCCTGCCAGTCTCTCTCTCCATTCCCCTTCTAGTCTCTCTATCCATCCTCCCTGCCAGTCTCTTTCTCCATTCCCCCTGCCAGTCTCTCTCTCCATTCCCCCTGCCAGTCTCTCTATCCATTCCCCCTGCCAGTCTCTCTATCCATCCCCCTGCCAGTCTCTCTCTCTCTCCATTCCCCTGCTAGTCTCTCTATCCATTCCCCCTGCTAGTCTCTCTATCCATTCCCCCTGCCAGTCTCTCTATCCATTCCCCCTGCCAGTCTCTCTATCCATTCCGCCTGCCAGTCTTTCTATCCATTCCTCCTGCCAGTCTCTCTATCCATTCCCACCTGCCAGTCTCTCTCTCCATTTCCCCTGCCAGTCTCTCTCTCTTTCTCCATTCCCCTTCAAATCTCTCTCTCTCTATTCCTCTGCCACTCTCTCTTTCTCCATTCCCCCTGCCAGGCTCTGTCTCTATTCCCCCTGCCAGTCTTTCTCTCTATTCCTCTGCCACTCTCTCTCTTTCTCCATTCCCCCTGCCAGGCTCTCTCTCTATTCCCCCTGCCAGTCTCTCTCTTTCTCCATTCCCCCTGCCAGTCTCTCTCTCTATTCCCCCTGCCAGTCTTTCTCTCTATTCCTCTGCCACTCTCTCTCTTTCTCCATTCCCCCTGCCAGGCTCTCTCTCTATTCCCCCTGCCAGTCTCTCTCTTTCTCCATTCCACCTGACAGTCTCTCTCTCTCTCCATTCCCACTTGCCAGTCTTTATTCTATCTCTTTTCCCTCAATCTCTCACTTTACCCAGTAATCTCAAACACTCTGCCCGTACCTCTCTCTTCTTTATTTTATTTATTCACAGGTGTATAGAGTGTTTATTCAAAGCACTTTCAGCAATCATTTAGTTTCCTGGTTTCTGGCATTATTAGTCCATACAATACAGATTTAAACATAAAGAGTACAATATTACAAAAAAATAACACAGTATTGCTCTCTCTCCTTTACCCCAACAGTTTCATTCACTCTGTCTTTCCCTGACTCTCTTTCTTCCCCTTTACTCACATTGTCTCTCTTTCTCTCCCTCATGTAAGACTTCTGGGTATCACTAGGGACATAATATATCTATGTATCTCTTTATTTTTATGTACTTTATTTTATTCAAATGTGTTTAAAAAGCTCAGTTTTTTCTGCCTGAAATCTTACAAATAGTTCCTAACGAGTTTCTCCCCTCTACAGCTCAGTGTACTTGTAGATACAGAGAGTAATAACCAATCAGTGGCGACATTCTGCAACATGCTCCTTGAGATACGTCATCGATTGGCTAATATGAATCACTGTACTTCACAGTTGGTGTATTCATGAGCTGCATATTCTAAAAAGACGACCGACTCACACAGGTAGAAATTGCATGGTTTTAGGCAGAATAACAAAACTTGTACGTATGTCTTAATAAAACACAGTACATAAAAGTAAATAGATACATTTGTATATTACATTCCTGGAGAAATCCAGAAATCTTCTATGTCCCTTTAACCTACTTTTCTCTTTCTTACCCTCTCTCACGCTCCTTTCCCCTGACTGTCTCTTTCCTGTAACTATTTATACATTCAAAATGGCACACGCAGTAAATATATAGCAATATGTTATACAATTACATTCAGTATAAGCTAAATAAAAGCTGGGTGCAGGTGATGGGTCACTGAGACACCCTAAGATCTCCTTTGAGATAAGCTCCAAGCAAGTGACATCTCAGAGTTTGCTACTAGGACACCAGCCCCATGTGCAGTCATCTATGAAACAACAGGCAGCTTCACCTTCTACTTTAAAAAAGGGTAATAACATGTGGCGTTATCATGCAGTGTGCGCTATTTATCAATGGGGAGGGGTGTGTTCAAGGGAAATGCGGAAACTATCAGATACAAAAAAGAAAAGCACTTTGACAAGCTACAGCTACAATCCAGACTGACTGTCACACTTCAAGACAGCACCCCCTCTCATAGCTTACAAATTGGTTATAAGACATCAAAAAACTTTCCATAAAACATTTACACTTAAGAGGCCAACAGACTAACAGCCTGGTCAGCTCCTGGAACAATCCCTTATGTCATTGTATATGTGATGCATGCCTGAAACTGTCGCACCTCCTGAAAAATTACACTGCTGCCAGGTGTCTTCAACGGCAAACAATGTGACAGAAAGGAGGTTGAGACAGACCCAGCTCCTCAGGCAGTCTTTTTTTTTTTTTTAACTATTTTATTCACAGATGGCTTCAATGTTGACTTTATAATCACACATTTATTAAACAAGCAAGTGTTAAAGTAAGTAGTTCCTAGGTGAGACACGTGATACCCACAGTCCGGGTTTTAATGTGTCTCTGGTTTAACAAGTTCTTATTGGGGGGGGGGGGGGGGGGGGACAAGGAGAGAGAGGGAGGGAAGGAGAGAGAGGGAGGGAAGGAGAGAGATAGAGGGAGAGGGAGGGAGAGAGAAAGAGAGAGGGGAGGGAGAGACAAGAAGGGGAGGGAGGGAAAGAGAAGAGAGAGAGGGAGGGAGAGAGGAGGGAGAGAAGGAGGGGTGAGAGATGGAAAGAGAGAGGAAAGGGGAGACAGAGAGAAAGGGGGGAGAGAATGTGAGATAGGAGGGGGAGAGGAGAGAGAAAGATACAGAGAAGAGGAGAGAGAGATAGAGAGAAAGGGGAGAGAGGGAGGAAGGGAAAGAGAAGGAGAGAGGTGAGAGAGAGGTAGAGGAAGTGAGGGGTGAGAGAGATAGAGGATGAGGAGTGAGGCGGAGAGGTAAAAGGAAGAGAAGAAAAGAAAAACAGAGAAAAAGGGGGAGAAAAAGAGAGTGGGAAGGAGAGAGAGTGGGGGAGGGAGAGAGAAAGAGAAGGAGAGAGTGACAGGGAGAAAAAAAGAGTGGGGAAGGGAGAAAGAGAGACAGAGAGAAGTGGGAGTAAGAGGGAGAGAAAAAGAAGGAGAGAGTAGAGAGAGAGAGAGAGAGAGAGGAGACCAACTATTACCACTGAGTTAGATACTCAGTCCTTGTACTTACATTTGCCCTTTAATAAAAAAAAAATATCAATCCAATTTTTTTAATCTACATACTGTAAACATGGTTATTTTAACCCTTTCACTGGCAGAGAGGCCAGCTGAAAGAGTTAATGTGTGTGATAATGAAGAAAATTCAATGTATAAACTGTGTTTTTATCCTGTGACCTGATCAAGAACCCCTGATGTACATGAATGTGATTTCCACAATAACGGGTTTTCCTGACTCCCTCTCTCGCTCTGCTCCCACCCACACAACATTCAGGATGATTTTGCTGCTAAAGGCGAACTCTATTAATACCCCAGAAATGTGTAAATGAACGAGGAAGGAACACAAAGCAGAAAATGGTTTAGTGACCCAAAAAACTACAGAATCCATTTGTATAATTATACATCAAAACTCAACAGATTTCTGTTTGTGAATAAAAGACTACAGATAAACTCATGGATTTAAATCGGGTAAAGGGTGATAGGGGGCACTAAATGTCATTTATACCTATAGGTTAGATATTATTTAAAATTTGCATTTTCTTATAGTAAACTACGATTGACATTTCTGATCCACTCACAGAGAGCCCTATCTTTTATTAATGAGAAATTATTGGAATAAATTACTGATTGGCCCCTGGGTCTGTTGTCTTCAGTGCATGCATACAGTCACCTTGGTCTGAATGTGTCTAGTCTTTTGTGCTGCAGGTGATTGCATTCATGGATTATTCAGAAATGAATAGCAATAATCTCTACGGCACTATGTATTAGCCTTGCATTAAACATAGTACAAACTCATTTAGCTTATGGTGGGTAAAAGTTTGAGAGAAGCCTTCCACCATACAGAGTACAACAAGAAAAATAGTACATCAATGTGTTCACCTGTGTCCCAAATAATAAGTCAATAAACGTATATTTCCTGCTTAGAATCTCAAGAAATACAGTGTTTGTACTGCACCTGCAGTGTTACTGCCTTGAGTTTGGTGTTACTTGCTTGCGTTAAGTGTTACTGCCTTCAGCCTCGTTTTCATCCTGTTATGTTTTTTTGTCTGCCATTTTTTTTTCTTGCATAGGCGATTTTCGAGTGTGAAAACGCCAAATATCCCTCAAATTAGCTTGCAACCTGACTCGCAGGCTCCCTGGCTCTCCCCCTGTGCGGTGTGTGAGTGTTTAAGTTAATTTGAGGCATATTTGTTTGTTTTTTTCCATTGTCTTTCCAATTCCATCGTTCGGCCGTTAAATTTGTATGTACGGGGCTCGCGATTCCAGTTACGTGATTCGTCCGTTTTACGTGCTTCGGTCCTACAGGGCTCACGATCAGCGCCTGAGGCTCGCGAACATTGCGTGACCAATGGCCCATATATCCAAACTATTATATGTAATCCTACTTAACTATGCTGTTAGGGACAAAGTATATATATATATATATATATATATATATATATATATATATACACACACACAAACGTTTTTGTTATACAGTTGCCCTTTAAAAGGACATTGTCAAATAAGCAACAGGTTGGTATAATTTTGAACAGTGTAAAGAAATATACACTGTAATGGCCAGTTATCTCTACAGTAAATCATTTTGAGATATTCCACACGGCTTGTGCAACTCCATTATGCTACCACAGTGCATCACCATATGCCAATTTGTAGCCCAGAGTACTTGATGGGAGGGGACGAGATAATTGGGAAACATTTTGGCCACCACAGAAACAAACAATCTGACTGTTACAAATTAGCACATCAAAGTTTCTAATTAGCATTCAGGAAAAATATATTAGTATATCAATGCAGCACAAACAATGCTGAATACCTAAGGAATTATTCACTTCAGAAAAAACAAAGGCTACTTAAATCATACATTTGTAGTTTGGTGTTTTATACTTCAGCAGATCTATTTTCCCAACCCCTATCAGGTGTCCAGGAGTGGGAGTGGATTTGCCCAGGAGGCTGTCCTCATAGAAGCCTTTATCTGTTGCCATGATAACATTATTTTTCTGCATTCTTTGCTGCAGCTGCTATTACAGGAAGATTTTTGCAGTCCCTATACACTGAATAGGGGTGGAGAAAAGTAAATATGCTGGTAGAAACAAAGCTAATTTTAAAAGTAAATATTAAAAACTCCTTTTTTTCCCTTAAAATGTTTATTTAATTGCTAATTAGTAATTAAACTAATTACATTTAAGACATACTGCAGATTTTGTGTTATTAAATCCTTAACTGCACATATAGTAGTGAAATATACTCATTTAATAAGGTAAACAAATTAAGATATTTCATAGACTTTAAGTTATAGCTCATTCTTGCCCTGCCAATATATATGGACAAACATATCCGGCCTGGAAATAATTCCTTATAACAGGCATTTCAGCAAATAATATAAATGATTGCCGGAACAGGGCCCTCTTCCAGGATGGGCCCCTCACAAAATAATTAATAAATTGAAACACAATTCTGATCCATTGTTTTCAATAACTAAACTTGAAAATGCTTAGAAAGCAAAAAAATAAACATTTTCCTTTTTTTATTTTAGATAAAATTATTCTGTACAGGGGTGTCCATTTTCTTTTCTTAACTGACTCTATGTGATACTTTCTCAGGCGGATGTGTCCTTGTAAACTAATACGATTTTCGTTATTTCTGTTGACAACACTGGCAGTTTAAGCTACCCCATCCATACTAGACAGATAAAAGCTTCTTGCATATTCATGTTCCTATCACGTTAGTATTAGCAAAAATCAAGATGGCTGATTCCACTGCAGCATAATTGTACATAAAACTTAATAAATTAGAATATAGGATGTTATCATGTTATCATTTATTTTTCAGAACTGATAGGCATTTTTAAATCTAGATCTGCAATACAGAACAATACAAATATGGGACAAAATTAGACAAAAAAATAAAATTTTCTATGTAAAAAAAAGACTTATAAATTCATCTAAATTGTCAAATCCCCAGTCATAAAGAAAAATAAAAAATAATACAAATAAATAAGTGTTCTCCATTGCGTTACTTATTGTACGCACACAGATATCCACTGGTTTACGTAAAATGATTAGCAATTTCACACCAATTACACATTATATCCACATTAAACAAATTTAATAAACATGCATTTTAATTATTCCTGATCAATAAAAAAAACGTTTGAAAATTGCATTTTGTTGAAACAGTTCCCAAAACATTATTTACATGTCTACATTTTTAATCTTAAACTGAAAAATAACTCAATAGCATTTTTAAGATTTATAATAATTTTAACATTATCTATTGCACATTAAATGAACTGATTGTACACATACTGTTAATTACACAATACTAGGAATATATATTATATTATTACACAAGCAACACACACTGCAGCATATGTTTGTAAAAAAAAATCAATTGTTGCTATGGCGATGGCATGTCCAAAGATTTACGAAAAACCCAGGAATATAAACCAGAAAAAGAGCAATAAATGCATTTTTCTTTGGTATAAATTGTGCAGATTTTTTCTCTTATTTACTTATATTTATATGTTTTGTGTATTTTTACACATCTCAATGGGAATTATAGCATTGATATTTATAAGGAATTCCTGATGTTAACTCCTGTTAAATATGAATAATAATTTTAATTATATGGAGTCACATATCATTCAGCTGTGGTTCTATTGTTCCAATATTGTGTTAAATCAAATAAAAGATGCACATCATAAAAAGTAATGGTTCATTAAAATATATATATTGTCAAGGTAAGAAGGTATAAGATAGGATGTAATACTGGTACTTACAGTGATGGTGGTCTCTTTATTTTGTTTTCTCGTGGGTGACAGGGACCCCGGACTCTGTGGAGAGAGGCAAGAGGCATCATCAAAGCTGCTTTCTATATCTGACATCTTAATTATGGAAATAAATATATATTATAGAGATTTGAATGAATTCAGTCTTTCTGCATCAGTTCCAGTGAACAGGGAAGGACTAGTGTCTGTCACGGTGTCTTAAGGTAACTGAATTGTTGGATGGTTTGCCACATGAGGCTCTCGTACTGTGCCCAGTCAAGCAGCACACGAGATGGATTTAGCAGAATAATTCATCCAAAATGCAGTCACACCCCCTCCCCTCCAGATCAGGGGTCTACAAGGCTATCACCACAGCTGCTACTGACTCCGGGTGTATAAAAGGCCAACGCTGCCTCCCAATAGACATCATTATTAAGCTATTTAATTAGGGGATTTGGTGCAGTCAATGCAGGGGGAACTACGTCCGCACCACACATATCCACAGAGAAATCCCATTGGAAATGGCTGAGGGTCACACAGGAATTTTATTTGAATTTGTAAGAGATAAAATTAGTAAATGTTTTACTGTTTTTTTTTTTATCTTACTTCCTCCTGATCAATACAAGCAAATAATAATATCCTAGATAACTGGAAAGTGAAATAGTATTTACCCGTGTAAGCGATGACTGGTTTTAAAATAACACATATCTATCAATATATATACATATATATATATATATATATATATATATATATATATATACATATATACACACATAGGATCAAGCAGAAGTAACACCCTTTTATTCACAAATTTGTAATCTATACCAAATCTTTGATTGCAGAAGTAGAATTGTAGAAAATATAGAAGGACATAATTATGTGACATAACACAACCACACTCTTATAACATTTAGGTGTAATGCTGTCCATCTCATGCGCGACATTCACACACCCTACCAACCACAGTCAAGCAAGTCTTACAACATAATTCTACGCTAAGGTCAAAAAATTTGTTCTGAATTGTGTCTTTCAATTCATCAACATTTCAGGGTTTGTTCTTGTACACAAGATGTTTAAGGACACTACACACAAAGAAATTGGGGTCTCGTTAGGTCTAAGGAAAGAGCTGGCCACTCCAGTGGCCCACGTCGTCCTATCCATCTCCCTTCAAAATGAATGTCCAACCATTCTAACACGCAACACATAATGCGTGGATGCACCGTCCTGCTGGAAGCAAACTCCAACTTCATGTTCATCTCAAGGCCCAAAGGACATGTAGGCAATTATCACATATATAGTTGTGAGCATACGAGTTGTTGCTAACGCTTGCGGGCTCGCATAGCGAGCCGAAGGCGCTCCTTGCCAGCAACTGAAGCCCTCGCAAACTTTACGTCGTAACTCAAACAACATACGAGACACGTTACCACCCAGTACAAAATCGCCCGCAACCTGCGGACATGAAAAAATGAAAAACACAATAAATACACACAACACATACAAAAAAAAGCTTACCTCAGCAAGAGGGAGCATCCAGGACCTCAAAAACTGAAGTTACATCTTAATTTAACTCAAAATAAAAGAGTTTAGACACTCAAAAATTCTCTAAGCGAGAGAAAAAATGGCTGCCGAACAAAACGAAAACGAGGCTACAGCAGTCTAAAGACGCAAAACACCACAAGAAACTCGCAAAACATCCCAAAAGACCTATGGATATTCCGCTACAGACGCATACCACACATTACCCGCCATTTTAGAACAATGCGGAAGTACACCACTACGCTAACTGTTTGGTCTCGCGCACGCACACTATTACACTGTACACATTCAGCACGCTTACACAGCAGCTCCACACCAGTAATGCTGCAGCAACCTCAAAACAGATTGTCAGCTCTTCAACAGAAAGCTTCCTGCATATATTACTTCAAAATAGGTAAAGTATATTCATTTATTAATGTATTATTATACACCAAACAGCATTAGCTCACTTACAATTTCATTGCCGTCATTTTTGGATGGGCAATTCGCTGGTTTTCTATAAGATTTGGTATAGATTACAAGCTCATAAAAAAGGGTGTTACTTCTGACTGCTGCGAATTAACGGCTCGCCTCGCTTCGAGAGGCTAACGGGCGATAAGCACTTTTGGTGCTCATCGCCTAAGTGCTGCGAGTTAATGACTCATAGGCTCATAGGCGATGAGTTCCTTTGGCGCTAATCGCCTAAGTCGTACGCACCACGCAAAGCGTGACGACGTCTCGTAGTTTGACCACTATTATATGTGATTATATATATATATATATATATATATATATATATATATATATATAATATACACACACAGGGTCGAAATTTCCTGCTAAAATGTACACTTCTTGCCCCTAAATATTTTTTTAGATATTAAGCTTTATTTCTAAATAGATATTAACATATAAATCTTACATGTACATTATTTTGCAGTGAAATATATCTGTGTATCCATTATCAGCGGTTTGCTATTGATTTGTGTCTCTAGGTAGTTACAGATTACAAATTATTCTGGGAAACTTTGTGCCTATTGTTGGATGCGTGAGATAATACACATTGATCCAGTTGTGTCCTAAATGCATTCTGTAGGTAAAATAGGCCGACTAAACATGTCTGTGTAATGGTGAAAGTTACAGCCCCTGTTACATAATATATGGATTTTTACATGCATGCAAAATCCCATTGTCAGACAAGTGATATTACTTAAGAGTTACATTAATGTATTCTGATTTATCAGTAACTTCCTGGGATATATATAAGGTTATAACTTTTAGGTAGATAAAATGAGCAGGTAGAAATTATGGTTAAGGAATGACACACTGACTCTGTTTCATGTAATATATCAGGACAGAGGAGGAGAAAACAAGCTTATACTGGTTATATTTAATGTAATTTGTCTACATTATAGATCAGTTATTTATTTCAGTGCTATACTTTAGTGCAGGTGTAGACAAGATCTCAGCTGACGGACATTTAGAGCAACAGAGCTCAAGACAAACTTGCATAATCAGTATCATTATATTTTATTTGTTAACCCTTTAATATAGGCAGCACTGAGCTAGGTAGAAGTGAGACATGATCAACTATAGTCTTTTCAATACCACAATATTTAAAATGTAGAATCATATATTACAAGCCACTGTTTCTCACTTGATAATAAAAAAAACAATCTAACTCCTGTTTGTGCAAAGTAGAGGTACTGTGGATTTTTTAGTCCATCCAGCTGGCAGCTGCAGCCGTCGGTTACTTCTGTGGTTCTAGATTTGATGGCATTGCAACATCCTGAAGAAGCCCTATAGTGGGTGAAACGCGTAGAGAAATCATCACAGTGATTGCTAATACAGAGTCTCCTTGGTAAAACCAGAGATAACATCATTACATTGCATCTGGAAACACAGCAGATACCGAGATCTGTAGGTACCAATTGGATGAATGAATGGGTTTCCCAAGGCAAATAAGGTAAAAACAGCACATTTCTAAATATATGTTGGTACAACAGGAGTTGAGAACTGTTGAAGGCCTTACCATTTTGATACTTTACAATATAGAAGGTGCATGGGGTGGGAGACAGAGCCACAAGGTAAGAGGAATGCCTCAGTGTGAGGAAATCCTCAATATTATCTGTTTTGAGTATTTTTCACTCAACACTTATATTCAAGCCTTGTCAGTCTAATACATTACAAAACATTGTTACATACAGAGATGCCAAGGATATAATACACTCACACCTTGCAGAGAAGATATCTGCTTATTTATATGAAAAATATAAATCAAACTATGACAAATATTACCCCCCAGGAACCAATCGCCTGTTAATTGTAGAATTGTCTGTCTGATTTACTGTGAGGTGAATGTGATGCATAAGTGGATAATATTATGAAACTGGAAGAGCGTATTGTTTACTGCATGTTTTGTGGGGTGGGCCCAATATAGCTAGACTCACCGACACCAGTCCAGTGGGTGGCTTTCTTTAAGATTTATTGCTTCTCCAATAACTAGTGTCAAATGGAGATACCAGCAGGCCTCTTGATTGGCTTGTTTTATCTGAGCTTGTGTTCTCCTGGATGTTGAGGATATTGTGATCTGCTGGCAGCTCCATCAGCTGTAATAGACAATCTAGGTGGCCACTTAGTCTAACTAGGAGCGAGCCAGCTCTGGTCTGGTAGTTTCTGTTCTGTGACACCAACCATTTACATTTTCTTCTCTAGTTCACCAGTTTTGGGCCATTACTTATTATTATAGTTCATTTATAACACGCTGACATGTTCCGTAGCGCTGTACATAAATTAAGTTCATACAAAGATAAATACAAATTAACATATAGCAAAGTAATGGTGTAGTTTTTCCTTGAAATTGTTTATTGGCATTATATATATTTATTGGTATTTGGAGATTAGAACTATTTAAACTTGTTTTTAATTGGGTTTAGCTGAATTAATATATTTTATTTGCATTTGTATCCTGTTAAAATCATATTTAAAATGCCTTTATGGTCAATATAATTTTCTGTATGGCCTTTTGAAGGACTTGACTTTTTTCCAAAAGCAAAATAACAAAAAATGCAGCAAATAATATATTATCTTTATGGTACTTTAGAATCTACCATTTTGATTTCTGATTCAATTCCTGAGCTGAGAGGAGACTCTAGATACACAGAAAGCTTATATCTGCACAATGGGAATGTGGCAGATTTAATGGTCATTATTTTACAAGGATACACAATGGAGAAAGTAGCAGAGTCAGCTGAGAAAAGAAAATGTAACCTGTAGTAAATAATAACTACATATACAAATTAAAGACGCAAAAGGTAAAAGGCAAATTGAAATAAATTGACCACAGTGGTCCTTCGAAAATGAAAAATGTATTTCTGTCTAACTAAATAAAATATCCATTCTATTTATATAAGCACATTGTGGTATTGTGGCATCCAGGAATAAAGGAGTTAAACACTGCTCCCAGTGTAAATGGTGACTGATGGTATAATATTGATTTTTCTTAGATGTAATGATTATTTATTTCTTTGAGCCTTTGAGAGGGACAATGAATAAGAGAACTAGAGTGACCGGCCAACTGCGGAGTTATTGTGCTGTATATATTTATTGCTGAGACCCAATAATTAATAGACTGGAGTCTTAATGGTCTTGTGTTGCATTTTATGGAGGGTGGAGGAGAAATGAATCCAGGCTCCGTGATTTCCAAAGCCCAGGAATTAGAAATCAATTATCATAGGAAGGTAATCATTCCATAGCCTGGGGCAAGATAGAGGAATAATGCAGTATTCAGGAGTAACAACCCTGTAATGGATACTGGGACTAGGCATTGAGATAAGCACACAGATTGAGAGAGGAGATACACAAACTCGCAGACAAGAACACATTGTCTGCACGGTATATATTGAGACAGGTTACGTGCCAACAACACACAGAGACACGCTGATATTGTGTGCCACACACATTGAGATACACACACTCAGTAAGATAAACACACACAAACAGGTACACACATTGACAGAGGAGGCACACACACAAGCAAGCAGACCCTGACTGACAGGAATACAGTGATATACACACACTGTGTGCCAGGAACACACTGGCATATTATCTCACACACCAAGCCAGGTACACACTCACTGAGACAAACCCGCATTGAGACAGGTACACACTCACAGACCGGCAAACACTATGTGCCAACAACACACGAAGACAAAGGTACACAATCACTGAGACAAGCACATAATGGTGCCGGAAACAAAACTTGAGAAAGGTGCACACACACAGTAAGGTAAGCACACACTGAGACTTGGTGATAACACATTGTCCCTATAAATCTGCATTACTCTACTTCTATACAAAGTACTGTCTCCTTCCCCATAGTATTAGGCCTGTCTGTGAGTTCCTATCTGGTGGCATAATATATATGATGGCAGGTCCATTAGATACTCTGACTAATCCAAGGTGGCCTTTGTATTTAGCTTTAAATAGCGTTTCAGTAGGAAATTTACAAACTAGTCAGTCATAAAACTGCGTGCCTATAATGATACATGCTGATACCATAGAACGCATTTTGGTAGAGGAAAAACATTAAAAAGATTTACTAAAAAAAACATGTCTGTGGTCCCATGATGCTATGCATCATAAGCTCATTTGCATGTTGTTACCCTGATTCCTTAGCTGCAGTAAAAACTTGTACAATATTTAAAATATGCTGTGTCCCTTTTTCGAGCTCCAATGTAAAAAGCGTGTCTGAGTTCATATGAGGTAGAACAGAACCAAATAATTTTAGTCTGAGCAATCCAAAGTGGCCTTTTGATTTAGCAGTAGTAATAGCATATGAAATATAAAAACAGTTGTTAAAGGGACATTAATTAATAAACACTGCTCTACATCATCAGAAAACTGACAAATACGTGGGAAAATATATTTTACATATTTATTCTTAGTTTGCCTGTCTCTCTGCAGTGTGTGAAAGTACAGGACATGCAAGGACCAAAAACCACAAGCACCCTGCAAATTGCAATAAAACTCAATAAAAAGTGTAAGTTTTTTTTTTAAATTCTTTTAACATTCCTATCTCAAACGGAAAATGTGGAATTAATTACAGAAATAAAGAGTATTTAGAGGGAGCTTTTAATTAATAATCTATCCTGAACCTGAAGGAAAGTACCTATAAGCTCAATGAACCCTGTGGTGCAAAGAAGCTTGTTTAGGGTCAGGTTAAACAAACAGTTCGAGTGACATAAAAACGATCACAGCAACATTTTAAACAACAATAAAACAGTTAAAAGAGCCTCAAATGAAGCCTCAAGTTTTGCAAAAAAAAAATTGTTACTGTTCTAAACAATGACGCAGAGCAGTTTTAATGACTTCAGTACCCATTTAAGAAAATTGTATTTTTATAAATAAAAGTTTCCAAAGTTGTATGTATCGTAGGAGCAGAATCTAAACCAGTAACTAAAGACAATCTTACTGTGCATTCTAGAAATATTTAAAAAATAATGATATTGCATCAATATAATATGAAACTCAGGCTTCACTGCACAGGACACAAATAATTTAAGTATATGGTATAACAATTAATTTGTCCTACATTGGTTTAGGGATTTAAATGTCAACCGCATCACGTGACATATGTCTAGATAATTCATTTATTAAAAGGAATTTGCTGCAGATTTTAATGATGCACAGACACAAATTAGTGATGTGTTTTAGGTTATCTGTTATGACAAAAAGGGACAGGGCAAATAACACCCACGCAGCCAGTTCTGGAAAGCCCTTTACACAAATCAGCCCTGACACCATTTGGCAGCTAATTTTACATGAAAATGTACAGATCTAATAATTGCAGATATGTTTTCTGCATTAATGTTCAATATTACATAGTACCTAATCGTGAATAAAAATATTCAGTATATAAGGTACCTAATAATTTGGATTATGTGAATTGTGAGTTTTCTCATTAGGGAAAAATAAAAATCAGATTATTTTCTGAATAAATATCCTACCGATTATAGTTACGGTACCACTGTTTAGCTTCAAAATATGGTATAAATTAAAACTATAGATAATAACACATTATGTATTAATTGAATGTAATTTAAAAATTAACATTGAATTTTGCCGTTTTAAGCAGTTAGTCCGCCTCTCTGCTGGAAGGCTGATCCATATCTACCACTCTTTCTGTAAAGTGGTTCTTCTGTACAATACCACAATCTTCCATCATACAACTTCACATCATGACCACTTTTTATTGCAGTTTTCTTTTCCTCAAACACATTTCTCTCTTGAACTTTTTGTGACAGTGACAACGAGTAAGGTAATAATAAAAAAAAAATGTCTCTTAACCCCATCTCTGTTATGCTGCTCTGTTACTGAACAGCTAAATTGGGCAGCAGACTCTTCTGGCAGACAAAGGGTTAAACAATTAAATATATTGGACTATACTGCATTATATATCACCATCCTTTTTAAAACCTCCTTGTCCTGTTTTGCTTCAATGCCGTTATTTTGTCACTATAATACATATATTATGATAGTGGAGGCATGGAGGCAGTGACAGATTTTTTTTGGGTGAGGAAAGCTATGGTAAAGTCTGGACAAGCTACAAAAAGCAAAGATATTAAATTTTCACCAAAAGTATATATAGTTCGAACTATGGTATTCCCAGTAGTAACATACAGATGCAAAACCTGGACCATAAAGAAGTCTGAGAGCAGTAGAATTGATGCCTTTATGTCTTTAAATTGTGGTGTTAGAGAAAACTACTTAAGAGTCCTTTGGACATGATTGAACGTCTTAAGAACAACACCACACATATATTGTATATATATATATATATATATATATATATATATATATATATATATATATATACATACACACGCTGTACTTTAGGAATTCTGGACAGAGATATTAAAATAGTTATAGAATAACACAATTGTTTCTATTATATATATGTGTGTATGATAGTCTTTCCCTATTGGTGCCTTAGATGGAAATCTGGCCCTGAAACCACTGACTCAGCCGATGGGCTATTTCATTATGGGTGACAGAAAGAGACAATGGCCAGACAATGCTCACAGTATGGTCTAACATCACCCAACCCTCTATTATTGAAACTAATTGTGTACATATTAGGGAGCGTTATGTGGATATGCACATTATCAAGTCTAGTTCTTCATAAGAACATTTTATAGATATAAGACTGCAGCATAATAAACCACTGAGTACGATGAAGAAAACAATTATGTTTCATTTTATGGCGATCTAACATTTATTTTATTTGTTTCTTTTATTTAACTATATATTTAATCTAAAACTCAGCAATACTTTTTTAGACATGAACAATATGTAATAATCTGTAAATAAAGACTCCTGCTTATAAAGAACTGGTCGGGCCCTGCCCAGCAATCTAATGAGAAACCTATCAGGTGTGAAATTACAAGGCTATAAAATCAAGATTTCATTACAGAAAATAATGTAAAGAAATAGATTAGTAGGATGTATTGAAAGAGAAATTAGCAGCAGATAAAGGTCAGTACTAATGTCCATCAATAAAACCCCAGTCAGACCTCACCTACATACTGTGTTTGGGTCTAGAGACCAGCAGCCTTATTAAATTGTGATTTGGCCAATTGAATAGGGCTCTATATAAGCACAGAGCATATTTTTTTTACAGAAGTTTTTAGTTTGTGAACTTCTATTCAAAAGCAAGGTCTTTACTAACTAAAAACGTCTGTAGAAAAATATGCTCTGTGCTTATATAGAGCCCTATTCAATTGGCCAAATCACTATTTAATAAGGCTGCAAATCTCCAAAAGGATATTAGTAAAATAGAGACAATGCAAAGAAGGCAACTAAAATGGTGCAGAATCTAAAAGTCACTGTCAAGGACTGGCATGCTCTAGAAATTCCACTGGTTAGGTCCTCATATTGGATGGGTATGACTCTCCTTAGTGATGGGCTGTGCTACCACCGGTGCAATGCACTGGGGCACAGCTCTAGGGTGCAGTCTTTTTTTATTATTATTACATTTTCATTTCTGTAGTGTAGGGCCCACTCCGCCCCAGCACCTAGGAATCAGCCTCCGGCACCCATTTGACACACCTCCGGCACCTATGGCCCCCCACCACCTCCCTCCCCCTTATGATGGCTTTCAATGAGGAGGAGACTTTTTCGCACTGGGGCATTCCAGTCACTAGCTCTGCCACGGAGTCAGAGTACAGGAATTCTCTTTACTGAATAACAGAAATGTCTTATAAAAATGTTTCCTTCAACTAATGAATTACAACTCTCACACTTGTAACCGTTGACCAGAACTGACATTATTGGGGATGGGTAAGAAGTTTTATAGGGGACTGAGCAAAAGGCCAATCAGACACGAACAGAAAAAAACAAAAACACGTCCACATACCCATCTTATTAGATTGCATACTCCCATTTTGCATGCAGACACTTCCTGTATTTTACAAGTCTCCTCCCACTACAGGAAGTTGATCTGCTGATGCCAAAATGGCAGATTCCACAGCAGCATAATTGCATATAAAAGAAAATACATTAGAGGCTGCTTTTTGTTTTACAATGGTTGCATATTTTTTATTAATAATAATATTATTATAATCATAATAATATATTTAGCTATTCAAAGAGTCATATAGAAATAAAAATATATAGCAGGCCTTTAAAAACCCACACCATAGAAAAACAGGCACTTGGCTCCTCTTGGAAATTAAACCGCCATTTAATTCTAGTTGTAAAAGAGAAACTTGATAGCTCCTGACGGGGGTGATAGTGGTCTAAAACAATGTTCTCCCCCCTACCATTCCAAAGAGGTTCAAGACCCCTCAGTTAAAAGAGGGAAGATGAGTAGAGATCTTAAACAGTGGGATATAATGGGCTTTATATTTGTTTCGATTTCAAATAATATATGCTGTTTAACCATAGACTACTGCTTATATTTCTACAAATAATTCAGTGCATAATGGCTTTTTGTGTAAGTAAGTTACATTTCCTATGATTGAAAAAGTCTGTAAACAATAATATTCTAGAACTGGGTCAACAAACCCAACAGGGAACAAACATATACCATTTCCCAATGCATTTAAAGTGTGTGTAGATGCATCTTCGTCTCCTTACATAAAAACACTTGATATAATACTATCTTAAAGGACAGAAACCCTCTTACTGCTTTTGATACCAGATAGAGAGCAATTTTTCACACTTCAGGAAACACAATCAGTTATCTACTGCGTCAGGAAATAAAAAATGACTGTAGACTGAACAAATAGATTGGCTGAAAGGCACCGGGGCCTAGCTTTTACTCTTCTGAGTGAGGACATCCAGGAAATAATACACATTAAGTACATTTCTGCAGAGTTTCTAATTTTTTGCTCAGTTATAAAAGAAAATAAATTAAATTAAATTAACGAAAAAAGATGTTTTATTTTTTAAACAGTATTTGGACACCACAACAATCTAGTTAAAAATCATCATTACATCTATCTATATATCTATAGTATATAGACATATATATATATATATATATATATATATATATATATATATATATATATATATATATACCCACATATGTATCCCCTTCTGGGTCTCTACCTTTGTGTACTTCAATGCAGCTGTGAGCTATACCATGTAGGGTCACCCAATATGGGCAGATCATAGGAGAGAGGTCAGAGAAACCACGGTCCACTGAAAAAGGAATTGGCAACACACTCCAGTATCTTTGCCATGAAAATCTTATGTATGAGCACACCCAAACACAAGATTTGCCTGGGGTGATGCTGTCCATAGGGTCATGGAGTGTCAGACATAACTGAACAACTGAATATATATATATATATATATATATATATATATATAAAACATAAATATAAGCATATATAAACATATATGCAAACACTGTGTACTGTTTGTGCATAGAATGTTCCATATTGTCTAGCTTCAGACCTACATGATAGCTTTAAACCTGAAGGGCTCTGCTTATTTTATCGATCAGTGGAGGGAGGGATAAGAGTGGAGGAGAACTTCTTACAGTATATCATAACTTTTAGTATTTAGCACCCCCTCACATACTCAGAAGCAGGCAGCTCACAATAATAACTACAAGCCCTGCTCCTGCTGAAATCTAACTGCGCCCTGTCAGCCAACGTGCAGGGACATAGATGTAAAAGTCATACTGCTCTGCCAATGAGATGTACAGTATGCTCTGTGTATTTCCAATTGGTTTCTACTTTTCTACTATAAATCTTTACTCAAAAAAATACCTATTTTGGAATGTTTAAAAAAAATAAACTATTTCAAAAACAAGAAGAAATATTGTGTTCCATAACATTTTAAACTAGCAATGATGACTGGACTCAGCTGCAAACACAGACAGAGCTAAGTTATGCCAGCAAATATGGCCCATGTTGGCAGATGTGCCCGTCTGTTTTTAAGGCTGCCTGGCTCTGTTCCACCACAGGAAATGGCACAAATTCATGCAATATAAAAAAAATCCACCCGCACATGAATACAATATATTTATATAATATACTTACAATCAGAAAAATAGAAGAGCAATGTGTGAATACAATATATATATATATATATATATATATATATATATATATATATATATATAATGTTTTTGTACAATATAAGCTTGCCCTGAAGAAGCCACACAGTGGCAAAATCCTAATGTTTGCTCTGCCTACTGCCAGTTGACATGCATTGTGACAATATCATGGCCCGGGTCTCAGATTGATTGAAATGGAATGATATTATCATTACATGGCAGAATGGAAGGTAAAACCATTTACCGGTATTTACTTTACTACACTGGTTCCTCTATTTTATAGATATTTGTACTGGTTTGATGGACACAGTATCAACTACATGGGAGATGCTAACTCCACCCTTACTAAATACGCCATTACTTTCAACTGTATGTGGACATTGGATGCAGATAAGATTACCATGGAGTTATACAGAATTCTATAGCACAAAGGAAAGCAAACTATCAACAGCATTATCTGCATCCAGTGTCTCCTCACAGATGGCAAACCTGGTTGCCAAATATAACAATGGCTGCCAACACTACCGAATACTTGCATATACTAATTAATATATTACTGGCTATATAAATGTGTGTGTGTAAATATAAACATGATTATGACCTATTATTGAGATTTGTGGGTGGAGATTTGGTATGATTAATCCTCATAGTAATTAATGCTCATATTTCTCAACAAGTGCTATGTCCCCTACTACTATTTGTCTGTTGAATTCGGCAAACATGTAGATTATATTTATATTCTTTATTTTA
Organism: Discoglossus pictus; assembly: GCA_027410445.1. Taxonomy (NCBI): domain Eukaryota; kingdom Metazoa; phylum Chordata; class Amphibia; order Anura; family Alytidae; genus Discoglossus; species Discoglossus pictus. The sequence continues at coordinate 149,260,529 of CM050168.1, forward strand.
TTTATTTTTACTTTCTAAGAGCATTTCCAATCTATAGATTACACAGCCACAAAGCGGTACTTTTAGGCGCTTACCTGAGGATCATTGCTATGTTTTCGTACAATTACATTCCCAGATTCTGGCTGATGTACAGGGGATCCTGACGAATGGAATCCATTTACTGCAATGAGTAAGACAAGAAGTAGTCAGCCTCATTAACCCAACTTTACCAACAATCAGTTGCCATTCACCTTTAAGAGGGAACACATAAAAAACACACCAGAGGACTGCTCTATGATTGGTGAAAACCGTCGGGTTTAAGGCAAACCTAAAATTTGCATTTTTAACTAAGTTGATAAATTTCACAGCGTTGGTGGCAGGGTGATAATGAGGAAGAGCATGCCCTGTTGGTTAAATCATTCACAGAGGCAGGTGTTTTAAAGCTTCTTTTACTATAATTATTTATACCAATTGGGCATGCTATTCCCGCTGATTACCTTCTGAAAGTTAATTAATTAATAATGGGGAAGTGATAAAGCTATTAGCGGAAAGGAATGTCTTTTAACAATTTCAATAAAATACATGCCATCTAAAAGTGACACTCTCATAATTTCAAATACAAATTATTATTATTATCTTTTATTTGTATCGCGCCAACATATTCCGCAGCGCTGTACAGGGGATAAGAACAGGGGAAACACAAGTTTAACAAATTCAAAAGTTGAAGGGCCCTGTTTTGAGCTTAGAATCTTAGCAGAAAGTGCTTTATCCCAAAGCACCCTACAAGACTGGAAACTCACTAATTTACAATCTAAAGGGAATTAAAGGGCAGAGAACTGGGGAAGAGTAACAAATAAGAAATAGCAAGGGTCAGGAAGCAAGTGAAAGACAGAGTTTTATTTTAGAGGGAGAGGGGAGGGATCTGAGGTGACAAATGTAACACAGATTAACTGAATCCTGACTTGCAAAATAAATTAGTGCTTAAAGGTAGCTGAAGCATTGTGTTAACTCTATATAAGGCCTCTTATATCTGCCTTCGTAAACAACTACTTTATTATACCTCCCTAGACCGTGTTCTACTCACACAGATAGCGGTTCTGACCTAGTGAATCTCATGAGCCTGCTTTAAAGAACAAAGTAGTAGACTATATATATATATATATATATATATATATATATATATATATGTTCATTTGCGATTTGGCCAATTGAATATTATTATTATTATCGTTTATTTATAACGCGCCAACATATTCCGTAGCGCTGTACATAAGATACGTTCAAGACAAAGATACATACAAATTAACACATAGTAAAACAAGGAGGGCCCTGTCTTTGAGTTTGGAATCCAGTGTCCATGGTGCTTTCCCTAAAGCACCTTGTGGGATTGAAACTCGCAGACTTACAACCTAAAGGTATTGTGTGAGGAAAAGGAGGGAGAGAGAGGTGAGAGTGTATTAGGGTGGAAGGTGATACGCTTCTTTAAAGAGATGTGTTTTTAGAGAGGTTTTGAATGTTTTGAGGCTGGAGGATAATCTGGTGAAGCGAGGCAAGGAGTTCCAGAGAATAGGGGCAGCACGAGAAAAGTCCTGAAGGCGGGAGTGGGAGGAGGTGACAAGAGTTGTGGAAAGAATTAGCAGAGCGAAGAGGGCGGGTGGGGGAGTATTTGGAGATGAGACCAGAAATGTATGGGGGAGTGCTCTTGTTGAGGGCTTTGAAAGTTAGGGTCAGGATTTTTAATTTATATAGAATAGGGATCTATATAATTGTTCAGTCATGTCCAACTCTCTGTGACCCTGTGGACCTCAACACATATAACATATAACCTTGAAACAGCTGTTTGATACAGTGGGCATATGTTTAAGGGAAGCCATGTTTGATATGGTTATGGATTGCAAGAGTGAAGCCTTTCTGGGCACATTTGCATGTCCCTGCCCAGGTTCCCAGAGTGCAGTGTAATAACTGTATTTCTCAGAATTCTGGGCATGAAAGAAGTTTTTTTAACTAGTTTTAGACATTCAAATGTGAACACAAATTTACTATTTATTTAATATATATATATATATATATATATATATATATATACACACACACACACACAAACATATACATACATACATGTGCGCACACACACAGAGTGGGTATATCACATTCTTCCTGCTCTATTCTGCCTTTGTCCATATGTACAATGTGGCTGGGACACAGGGCCCCTCTAGGCATGCTGACACTTTTCCTTTTTAATTGAGACAGCAAAAATCTTAAATGAAGAGCATTTCCTCCTCAGATCCTCTGCTGACAAGACAACAACTACAGTCTGACAGCCGGTGTTAGGAAACACAGATTTGTCTGCAGATAAGAACCAAAAGGCTAATATAATCTGACCATTCGATCTACCTAAAAGGTTTGTCTTAATCAATTCTCAGGATAACCTGATGTTTATCCCAATTCCTTAAGTGTGCTTGTTCCTACCACTTTAGCCAGAATACTGTTCCACTCATTCACCCTTCCTGATCCTGCTCTGCCTAGACTCTAGGGCCTCATTTATTTGCGATTTGGCAATTGAATAGGGCTCTATATAAGCACAGAGCATATATTTTTTTACAGACGTTTTTATTTATTGAATATCCATCAAAAAGCAAGGTCTTCACTAACTAAAAACTTCTGTAAAAAAATATGATATGTGCTTATATAGAGCCCGATTCAATTGGCCGAACAGGAATTGAATGAGCCCTAGAGATGTGAGAGGTAGAATGGTTAAGTGCTCGGGGAAATTCTGTCATGCAATTTAAAGGACCACTGTAAATCAAGAAAACCTGTTTATGAAGTGTGTAACAAACTAACAGCAATCACAGCTGTGTAAGCCCTAGATATATAATAATTTTAGAGAAAATTAGAACCTTGCAGATTCTATTTATGAATAAAGGAATACATATTGTTTTTGTTAAATCAGTACCAAAGGGTGTGCTTTTTTATCAGTGAAAGGAGGAGCAAAGAGGAAGAGGTCAAGAGTCTTTGCTACATAACTGATTGAATTTAAATTATATCATTCCCCGACCCCCACCTGCCCAGACAATGCAAACACCCCTCTTTCACACACACAACTTTCGCCAATGTATCATGGGTGCCTCCAGGGTGCAGCAGATGCATCAATATTGCATTTTTTTCTAATTGATAACTAGATGTATGACTTTTCCCTGCCTAATTATGCTCATTTTTACTGTACAGTGTTTTTAGCTGTTTTAGAATCTACCACAATGGCTGCAAGATGTTTTAGAGGAGGAGTCGGTGAGATGAACCATAGGAAGCATTGACTATTATTATTATTATTATATTCTGTTTAATTAAAGAAAATTGTATGTATGTATGTTTTGTAAAAACTGATAAAACATAACTTGTATTAATTCTCATAACATTTAATATATATATATATATATATATATATATTTATATATAGATGAATAATCAGAGTATTGCAGTATATAGTGATACCTTTTTTATTGGACAAACATATTCATAGGTTTCATGACGAGCTTTCGAGAGCGTTCCTCTCTTTGTCGAGTCAGAGTCAATACTGACAAAGAGAGGAACGCTCTCGAAAGCTCGTCATGAAACCTATGAATATGTTTGTCCAATAAAAAAGGTATCACTATATACTGCAATACTCTGATTATTCATCTGGATTACTGGACATTCACGGCTACCTCACTCTTCATATTTATATATACATATATTTAAGATGTGTAGAGGTGAGAGAGGATCACGACCCAGAAGACTCTCCTGAGAGGGGTCTTTATCAGCCTCCATCCTAGCAGTGGCCAATGCAGGCAGTCCAAGGGCAATCGAAACAGCCTCCTTGGCAGATCCTGTCCCACTCCCTAAACATCTAATAGGGGGTCTAGGGAAGCAGATCTGTTACATACTAAAACACTAAAGTTCAAATGTCAATTTTAAAACCGAAATGGAATTCATTGATTTTACTGCTAATCAGGTACTGAATAATAAAATGAAACCTTGTTGTATGAGCACCGTAGTGGCCCTTTCAAGGACCATGGAGTTGTCATGTTTATAGTATGTTCTTCTGAAGGACTACACTTTCATATACAAAACAACATTTTAAAATAAACCTAGACTTTCATTTAAAAAAAAATAATAATTTAAGTTTGCTTTTATATTGACGGAAATCTGTGAAGAGTGAGAGAAACTGTGGAGGTGGATGAGATCTCTATTTATTTCTGTTGAAAGACTGACATTCTTCACATAACACCTTGACAACAGAATTCAATATAAGAGTAAGATCACTTGCATGATAACAATCCCCCTCAAGCTACAAGTATACTAATAGTGCAAGATGAAATCTGCCATAACACATATAAGATAAAAAAAATAAAACATCTTCTGTTCCGGTCAACATAGCTGAATATGTTGTTACACCATGTGAAGTTGTAGTCCTTTAACTTAAAATTATATATTTTCCGTTTTTCAGAAATTTCTTCATTTCCCCAGTATTTGCTAATGAACCAACATGTTAATTACACTTTTTGCACTTTATATAATAGGTGTTGATGGGTACCCATGGGAACTTCAGTTTTAGATGCTGCTGGAGTACGGACAGTGAGGAATATCCTATATGACAGCAATTCTTCATGCAGCATTGATTTTTTTCTTCCAAGTTCCCGCAGCTATGAGAATATGCTATTTCCATCCTTTAATACACAAAAACAAATACTGAGCCTTCCTTTTTCCCTATATCGTACAAACTCAGGATTTTGTCTCGCAGTAGGTGCCAAATTTATGGTTCGATTTGATTTCAGTAAACGTAAAAAGAAAAAACTATAAATAATTTCATCGAGAAAGAGGTATTTCTTGCTAAACAAGCAAAAAACATAAAAACGATCTGTCCATTCGCACATCTTTTGAAATGTTCTGCTATTGCACCGTTTCCATGGCAACTGGTTTCAGTTTATTATACACTAGGAAACAGTAGGAGTTGGATAGCTACTTGAGAAAAAATAGGATATACTGGGTGAGAAGAGAGTATATATTTATGAAAGGGTGAAACGCAATATGAGTCATTACAAAGATCAATTTTCCACTACTTCTTAGCTTAATGAATAATAAAAACAAATGACTTCATAAGTAAAATTATATAGGGAAATAAATGTACTTATTTGTCAGGTATTGTATACAGTTTCCTGATCTTGTATCTAGCTCACAGTGCCCAGTAAAACAAATCCCTTCTAATTAATTCCTAAGTTAATACATAATTAGACATCTTATATTCATTAAAAAAGAAGCCATAATTTAACTTAGAATAATAATTTATATTATTTAAATTTTTGTTATTATATAAATGCCATGTGGTAATAGGGTAATTTACCTATGACTAAATGCCTTTTTTTGGGCCATATCATGAGATGGCAGGATTCCCTGGAATAGACAAGAAGAAGGGGACGGTAGAGATGGATAGATGAGGTCACTGAAGCAATGAACATGAACTTGATGGAGCTCAGAAGGGGCAGTGACTGAGCAATGTACCTGGCATGCTGCGGTCCATAGAGTCACAGAGAGTGGGATGCGACTGAATGACTAAACAACAACAAAACGCCTTGTATGGCACAAAGGGACCCTTGCGGTCATCTTTTAACCTGTTCGTCAGTACCACTTGTACATACATTGTTTTTAAGAAGATGTATTATTAATAATCCCCTTCTGTATCGCTACCTTGTCATGGTGAAGGGGCTTGAGTAATTCAATTAAGCTGCCAGCTATACTATGTAGGGTTACCCAAGATGGGCAAGAGAGCTCAGTCATATTGTGGTCCAGTGAAGGAGGAACTGGCAACTCACTTCAGTATCTTTGTCATGAAAACCTTATGGATAAGCACAACCAGAGACATAATGATAGTTGTGACTGAATGATTAAACAACAACAAATTATTAATAAAAAAGTTAGCGATAACGGTTTTTGTGGTGCCCTAAATAAATACATTTATACATTAATAATGATTTATATATTATTAACTTTTTTTTTCAATGTAACACTTACATAAAAATTGCAAATACCTACACACTAACTTACAAGAAGCTAATGGCTACAAGTTCTACCCACTAACTTCCTGATTTTGTACGCGTGAGCAATACCAATACCTAGCATAGCTGTGCTAGAAAGAAAAGGATTTGCTCATTCACACACAATAGGAAGTTAGTGGGTGGAGCTTATAGCGTGTTGTTGTTTTTTTAAGAAGGTTATTAAATATTTTCTGGTGTTCAGTCATTGGCTGAATCTGTCACATGATGTTTTACACATCTTAAGTCCTTGTGAAACAGTTGCTATGATATGGATGCTCATCTGCTATCGCTGTCTCTCAAGGCTTTTATATATATATATATATATATGCAAACACACACAGTATCTCACATCACTTATTGAGATGTAATGAGATATATATGTACACATATATAGTCAGCACCCTGTAACTGCCTAGTTACAGGAGCATTTTGACCGGGCTGGGTGCTGGGTAGCTATTGGATAGGTTAAATTAGGGGGAGGGGTTTGTCAGTTTATATAGGGGGGGGTAATTTCCCGCCTGGGAGCACTTAACCGTTAATCAGAGCAGAGCTTGCATCTGATTAACTATGGCAACACCAAGTGTGGACTCTTTCATAGCCCAACTTAGGAGCCAAGCAGAAGAAAATGGCCAGGGATGGTTGGAGGAGCTGATGGCCAGGCTAGATGAGAGTGGCCCCGCCAGTGGCCCAGAAATCAGTGCAGCATTGGACACCAGGAGTCCAGGTGGCAGGGGAGGGCGCCCAACAAGATCAGCAAGGCCTCCCATGAGGCTCAGCCCTGACATGGCGACCCCCAGGAAGAGGGGGAGAAATGGAGCAAAGAAGAAGATGGTCGCAAGGACAAGAGGGGCGCAGCCTGCAGTGAAGACCCCAAGACAGAAGCAGAAGGGAAGAGGTACTTACCAGAGTCCTGCCGGCGCGTCAACAGGTTCCTGTAAGCAGTTGCAGCACCAGGAGGCATCCAGAAGAGCTGCGTCGGCGGAAGAACACGCTGCAGGGAGAGAAGAAGCAGCGGAGATCACTGCGCCGATGAGGAGCCGCCGTGACGTCATCGGGAGGAGGCGGCCAGCGGGTAAGGAGCTGGCGCAGGCGTCTGACGGGAGGTCTGAACAAGGAGCAGCTGCAGGGACAAGGTCGGCGTCGCTGAGGTCTGCAGGGCGTTTTATAAGCCCAGGCAGGAGAAAGCCAGGTGAGGAGGACATAAGCCCAGACAGGGGACAGCCAGGGGGGGATGAGTGGCACACAGGGGATAGTTCAGAGGAGCCAGTGGTTGGGAAGAGGAGAGCTGGCTGCAGAAGCACAAAAAGAAAGATTCAGACAGGCAGTAGGCAGACAGCACAGCAGGGGAAGGAGCAGTCTAGTGCTCAGGACAGTGTGAGTAGAGAGGGGCTCCCTGCTAATAAAGACTTGCCAGCTAGGGAATTTATGGAGGTTGCAGGTGGCGCAGAGTTGTGGGATTCCAGCAAAACAGGGGTTGATGGATGTAGTTTTTCTGGCAGCTTAGAATTAGCCTATAGTATGGAGGAAGTGTCAAGTGAGAGCGAAGAGGAAGAGGATTTTCAGCGGGAAGTTAGGTTTGTGTCTACGGCTGCTGTTCCTGCTTTGTTGTGTCCTGTTTCCACATATGCTGATCCGGAGGAAGGGACATCCGCCAGGAGCAAGTCACAAACGGGCGTGCAGAGCAGATGGCATCAGGATTTCGTAAGGTCTTCACTGGCACCTGACCGGTCCCTGTCGTCAGTCCCGAGGAGGCGGGTAGAAGCAACAGGAGGCAGAGTGGACAAAGAAAGGAGTGCAAGTAGACCATCTGACAGCAGAGATAGGAGGTCGCCGGCGGGTACATATTGGCAGAGGAGAGGATATATTTCAACAACTCGCAGGAACAGAGGAACGCCCTCCCCCAGGCGGAGGTCAAGGTCAAGACAGCGGTCGCCACCGCACGCTCGCGGTGGAGGTGAGCATGAAAGGGATGAAAGAGGGAGGAGATCTGTTTATCCTCGTTCCAGGTGCAATAAGGATACAAGAGGAAAGGACCAGAGACTGCCTTCCGGGGAGGACCGGAGGGTAAAAAAGAGCACAAGAAAGGAGGCGACGCCAAACAGGAGCAAGCAACTTCCCTTCTCCAGACAAACAGGAGAAAGGAATGAGACGAACACTTCAGCGGTCCCGGCAACCTCTGTGTCAGCAATTGACAACACACGTACCACAGGTGAATTGATAGATACGCTATACACACATTCTGACAACACACAAGTTAGCTTAGTAAATTTGGTAGATCAATTACAGAATTTATTGTCGCAGTTGGGAAAGGAGAAAAACTGTGGACCCGAGTTAGCATGGGTAGGTCCTGAGTTGGCTATCAATACAGGGATAAGGGCGGCTCCATCAATAGGTATTACTGACACGGGTACAGGTGTGGGGCCAGAGGTTACTGGAGGTGAGGGAGTGCAGGAAAAAGGTATTTCTACAGCAGGCATTAGGGTAGCTGACACAGTAATGAACAAATCAGCACTGTGTTCAATTGGTCCTATTGGTGAGCATGTAGCTAAAGAATTGAAGGAAAGGATTTGGAAGCGGGAGTTTATAGAGATATTCTCGCTTCTCCCGCTGGATAATTTCATAGAAGTCAAGGCAGATGATAAGAAGGATGAGGGAAAGAAAGAGGAGGATGAGCGTAAGCGCAGATACAGGAAGATTCCCAAGACTTTTAGTAATTGGTTGCAGGCCTATGTTATATTTGCCAGTATAGTGGGGGAGCGTAATCCGGAATGTTGTTCAGCATTGTTTTGTTACCTGGATGAAATTGAAGGCATCCATAGGACTTACGGCGGCTTAGCTTGGTGGGCGTATGATGAAAAATTCCGTCAGAAGTTGGCTGTTAGGCCATCCATGCAGTGGGATGATAGGGATATGGGTAGTTGGTTAAAAATAGTAACACCTTTGCGGCCGGCGGTTGGGGCGGCCCCAAAACCGGCGGTAGCTGCTAGTGGTAAAAAAGGGTATTGTTTCGCTTATAATGAAGGATCTTGCAGTTGGGGTGGTTCTTGTAAGTTTAGACATGAGTGTTCTGAATGTGGCACGGGTCATCCTCTTTTTCGCTGCTTTAAGAGATCAAAAGGTCAAAAGGCGGGTGAGTTTGGACAAAAAGGGGGAGAGCCCGGTCCGGTTAGAAAGGATGGAGTGGTGGTTAAGGCGCTACGCCAGTAGGGTTTCTTCATCAGAGGACGCTAGGTTGTTGCTTAGGGGTTTTTCGGTAGGTTTTTCTATCCCATCGTTGTTTTCAGCCCCGTTGGGGTGGCCTAGGAATTTAAGATCTGCTAGGGAGAATCCTTCGTTGGTTTGGAGCAAGTTAATCAGTGAAGTTGAAAAAGGTAGAATGGCAGGTCCTTTTGATGAGGTTCCGATAAAAGATTTGAGGATATCACCGTTGGGCCTGGTTCCTAAAAAGGAGCCGGGTTCCTTTCGGCTTATTCATCATTTATCATACCCCAGGGGCCTATCAGTTAACGATGGGATTGACAGGGAGTTATCCTCGGTTTCGTACGCTTCAGTTAAACAGGCGGTTCAGTTAATTAGGAGGGCTGGTAGAGGGGCTTGGTTAGCAAAGGTTGACATAAAGTCGGCCTTTCGGTTACTCCCGGTCAACCCGGATTCCTTTCATTTGTTGGGATGCCAGATTTGGGGTAAGATTTTTGTGGACCAGTGCCTTCCGATGGGCTGTTGTATATCCTGCTCATATTTTGAGAAATGTAGTTCATTCTTACATTGGGTCATCTGCGTTAAGACGGGTTTGTCTTCGGTCGTGCATTATTTGGACGATTTTCTTTTTATCGGTTCTGCTGAGTCCCGGGATTGCATCCGGTTAATGCAAGGTTTTCAAGAGTTGGCGGGGGACTTTGGCATTCCATTGGCAGAGGATAAGTCTGTAGGTCCGTCTCACATTTTGTGTTTCCTTGGTATCCAGCTGGACACTGTCAAACTAGAGTGTAGTCTTCCGGGAGATAAAATAGCAGATTTAAAGTTAAGTGTTTCAGTGGTGTTGGGAGCTAAGAAAGTTACGTTGAAGTCTTTGCAGTCCCTGCTCGGAAAACTTAATTTTGCCTGTAGGATTATTCCAATAGGGAGGATATTTTCCAGGAGATTATCATTGGCTACGGCGGGTGTAAATCAGTCACATCATCACATTAGGATTTCAGCAGATCATAAAGCAGACCTACGCATTTGGCTCGAGTTTTTGGAGCATTTTAATGGGCGTAATATGATTATGAAGGAACCAGTTGCCAATGAAGTGTTGAAGTTGTTTACCGACGCGTCAGGATCTCTGGGTTTTGGGGCTTACTTTAGGGGTTGTTGGTGTGCGCAGGCGTGGCCCGCTAGCTGGAGGGAGAGTGGTTTGACAAGGAATTTGACGTTACTGGAGTTGTTTCCTATTCTGGTATCAATATTGTTGTGGGGTGATGAGTTAAAAAATCATCATGTTATCTTTAATTGCGATAACATGAGCGTGGTACAGGCAATTAATTCTATTACTGCCTCTTCGCCTCCAGTAGTGAGGCTACTGAGGCAATTGGTATTGAAGTGTCTTCAGTTAAATATATTAGTTAGAGCATCGCACATACCAGGGGTTAAAAATGTGATTGCAGATTCCTTATCAAGGTTTGAATGGCAGCGGTTTAGGAAAGAAGCACCGTTAGCTAAGGTGGAGCAAACACCATTTCAAATGGAGTGGTGGAATTTGATCCTATGAGCAGGACCTGGCAGAAAAAGGGGTACGGGTCAGCTGCCCGAACAGAAAAAGTTACAGTGCTGGGGCACTGGGTAATAGGACTGCCCAGATGTCAAAAAAAAAAAAAAAGCTGTAGTGGGTATAGAGGACTGCCCCTACGGCGGTGAGTGGTATGAGTATTGTGGATGAGTTGAAGAGATCTGCCGGCAAACAAAGTTAGAAATTATATTTAAAGTATGGGCACGGAGTAGGAGCTGCTTCAGTGTCCCTAACATGTTGGTTATTGTGAAAATCAAAGTTTGTGATATGTATATTATGTGTTTTATTGCAGGAAACCCCATACAGTTATGGATCGTAGGCCATTCATTCATTTATTGGGCCAGAAGGGCAGCAGGAATAACTGATCAGGGCCGTCAGCTGGGTTTCCCAGAGGAAGCAGTAGTAATTAAGTGGTTTGGGGTTAGGGGGTTGAGATGGGAGCAGGTGTTATTAACGGTATCTAGTCTAGCTAGGTCATCTCCTCCGCCGGAGATACTGCTGATCCATGCAGGGGGTAATGATTTAGGTTCCATGCCCATGCGGGAGCTTATTCGGATAATGAAGAGGGATGTCCTCAGGCTTCGGGAATTGTTCCCAGATTTATTGGTTATTTGGTCCCACATAACTCCAAGGTTACGCTGGCGGGGGGCATTTGATCATGCCAGGTTGGACAAGGCCAGGAAAAGAATAAATAAGATCATGGCATCTTTTGTTAGGCGTTTGGGGGGGTTTTCCATTAGACACAAGGACCTAGAGACCCCGGAGGCTCACACGTTTTTTGGGGAAGATGGGGTTCACCTAAATGAAATTGGCCTTCAGTTATTTAATTACACTTTGAAGGAGGGTATTATACAGGCCATGGTTTCGTTTGGCGGTGCTTAGCCCGTAGGGCTTGCGGGTGGCGGGGATGCTGCGTCACCTTAGGGCGGAGCTCATTAGCTGGGAAGGTATCCGGTATGGGCCAATGCCAGAGGTCTCTTGGGCACGGGGTTCCATAGAGCCTCTGGCTGGGTATGAGCTCTGTCCTGGGGAAGGTATGCAGCCCCAGGTTTTGGGCAGGTTATGGTACCTGCAGGTTATGTTAATAAAAGCTGTGGCCTGTATTTTACCCATACATCTGGTGTTGTGTGTTTATTGGGTTCTGGGATTTTAGTTTAGGCGGATCAAGTCACACATGCAGAGGTCAAGTCAGCACCCTGTAACTGCCTAGTTACAGGAGCATTTTGACCGGGCTGGGTGCTGGGTAGCTATTGGATAGGTTAAATTAGGGGGAGGGGTTTGTCAGTTTATATAGGGGGGGTAATTTCCCGCCTGGGAGCACTTAACCGTTAATCAGAGCAGAGCTTCCCTCCCTCCCTCCCTATATTTATATGGTTTATGTATATGTTTACATATGTGTAATGTTATATTGTCACAGCTTGGCGGGGGTGCTGCATCACCTTAGGGCGGAGCTCATTAGCTGGGAAGGTATCCGGTATGGGCCAATGCCAGAGGTCTCTTGGGCACGGGGTTCCATAGAGCCTCTGGCTGGGTATGAGCTCTGTCCTGGGGAAGGTATGCAGCCCCAGGTTTTGGGCAGGTTATGGTACCTGCAGGTTATGTTAATAAAAGCTGTGGCCTGTATTTTACCCATACATCTGGTGTTGTGTGTTTATTGGGTTCTGGGATTTTAGTTTAGGCGGATCAAGTCACACATGCAGAGGTCAATATATATATCTAGTATCTCACAAAAGTGAGTACACCCTCAAATTCTTGTAAATATTATATTTTTTCATGTGACAACACTGAAGACATGACACTCTGCCACAATGTAAAGTAGTAAGTGTACAGGCTGTATAACAGTGTACATTTACTGTCCCCTTAAAATAACTCAACACACAGCCATTAATGTCTAAACTGTTGGTAACAAAAGTAAGTACACCCCTAAGTGGTCAATATAGAAGTGGGGAGGGAGCTGCACATAGCAAGTTCATAGAAAGGGCGATATGTTTTGAAGGAAACTGAAGGAGAAAAGGAATAGTTGGAGGCCCTCCTTGCTTTGCCACAGTGGCTTGCAAAAGTATTCACCCCCTTGACTTTTTACATATTTTGTTACATTACAGCCTTAAATTCAATGATTTGTTAATCTGAATTTTATGTGATGGATCAGAACACAATAGTCTAAGTTGGTGAAATGAAATGAGAAAAATATATACATACATTTTTTTTTAGAAATAGAAAACAGAAAATTGGCATGTGTGTATGTATTCACTCCCTTTGTTATGAAGCCCATAAAAAGCTCTGGTGCAACCAATTAACTTCAGAAGTCACAGATGTCCACCTGTGTGCAATCTAAGTGTCACATGATCTGTCATTACATATACACCTTTTCTGAAAGGCCCCAGAGGCTGCAATACCTAAGCAAGAGGCACCACTAAACAAACATTGCCATGAAGACCAAGGAACTCTACAAACAAGTAAGGGACAATGTTGTTGAGAAGTACTAGTCAGGGTTAGGTTATAAAGAAATATCCAAATCTTTGATGATCCCTAGGAGCACCATCAAATCTGTCATAACCAAATTAAAAGAACATGGCACAACAGCAAACCTGCCAAGAGACGTCCGCCCACCAAAACTCACGGACCGGGCAAGGAGGGCATTAATCAGAGAGGCAGCACAGAGACCTAGGGTAAACCTGGAGGAGCTGCTGAGTTGACTGGAGTATCTGTACATAGGACGACAATAAGCCGTACGCTCCATAGAGTTGGGCTTTATGGCAGAGTGGCTCAGCAAAAAACAAAATGGCACGAAAATGCATGTGGGAGACTCCCAAAATGTATGGAGGAAGGTGCGCTGGTCTGATGAGACTAAAATTGAACTTTTCGGCCATTAAAGAAAAAGCTATGTCTGGCGCAAACCCAACACATCACATCACCCAAAGAACACCATCCCCACAGTGAAACATGGCGGTGGCAGCATCATGCTGTGGGGGTGTTTTTAAGCAGCCGGGACTGGGGAACTGGTGAGAGTTGAGGGAAAGATGGATGGTGCTAAATACAGGGATATTCTTGAGCAAAACCTGTCCCACTCTGCGTGATTTGAGGCTAGGACGGAGGTTCACCTTCCAGCAGGACAATGACCCCAAACACACTGCTAAAGCAACACTTGAGTGGTTTAAGGGGAAACATGTAAATGTGTTGGAACGGCCTAGTCAAAGCCCAGACCGCAATCCAATAGAAATTCTGTGGTCAGACCTAAAGATTGCTGTTCACAAGCGCAAACCATCCAACTTGAAGGAGCTGGAGCAGTTTTGCAAGGAGGGATGGGCAAAAATCCCAGTGGTAAGCTGTAGCAAGCTCATAGAGACTTATTCAAAGCGACTTGGAGCTGTGATTGCCGCAAAAGGTGGCTCTACAAAGTATTGACTTTAGGGGGGTGATTAGTTATGCACATTGACTTTTTCTGTTATTTTGTCCAATTTGTTGTTTGCTTCACAATAAAAAAAAAAAATCTTCAAAGTTGTAAGCATGTTCTGTAAATTAAATGATGCAAATCCACAAACAATCCATGTTAATTCCAGGTTGTGAGGCAACAAAAGACAAAAAATACCAAAGGGGTGAATACTTTTGCAAGGCACTGTATATGTTAATTTGTATTTATCTTTGTCTGAACTTAATTTATGTACAGCGCTACGGAATATGTCGGCGCCTTATAAATTAACTATAATAATAATAATGGGAGAAGGTACAAAGAAAAAGGGATGAAAATGGAAATCTAAGGTTTAAAGAATGAAAGCAAAATGCATGAGATGGAACACGGGGAATATAGACAAAAAAAAATCTATATACCGTAGATGGAAAAAATAACGACAGAAAAAATCTGCCCTTTGATGATCTGCCAACCTAGACCATGGCTTTCCACGAAATGCATCCCAGGCTCATTGACAATACACTTGACATGCTGTAGAGGGGAGCGATCACACAGCAGGGATTTTCCTTATATTTACACACTGAGCATCTTTCTTCAGACGACTGAAGTGCTTGTGTACTCAGTGTGATAATTAGTTGCTCTGCACACAGGTTAGGATTCAGGGATGTACTTTGGATCAAGCTTAAGTGGGGTTTTATCTGTTATGTGAAAATAATGTATCTTGTACCATCCCTTAGATTGTAAGTTTGCGAGTTTTCAATCTTGTGTCAGTGCCTTGGAAACAAGCTCTGTGTACATTTGATTTTATGCTCAAAAAAAGGGCCCTCCATTCTTTACAAGGTGTTTAATTTGTTTTCTGCTATGTACTCAACCCCTGTACAGCGCTACGGAATATGTTGGCACGATATAAATAAAGATAATAATAATAATAATGCATGAATATGGCTAGATCACAGTATACAAACGAAAAACCCCATGGGACAGATTCCTGTGTTATTCTATTGAGATAAGATACATTCCTGAATGTCTAAACACTTTCTCTTCACATTGAAGACAAGTTTTTGCTCAAATGCTCAAATCACTGAACTACGGGCTTTTGCAGTCACCTTAATACTGGTGGTATTTACATTTCTACAAAATGTGTCATATGTTTCCTAGTTGATAAAAAAAAAAAGTCACATTGAATTTATCAGCAGATTTGGAAAAACATATTAAAATCAGTAAGGGAGGGAGAAAGAGATTGAGGAAAAATAGAGGGAAGGAGAAAGAGAGGGAGAAAAAGACAGAGGGGGCAGAGGGCATGGGACACAGAGAGAGAGAGTGGAGGTAGAGTGAGGGAGGGAGAAAGGAGGTAGAGAGAGGAGGTGAGGGAAGGCAGGGAGGGAGAAATAGAGGGGGAGGGGGATGAGAGAAAGGAAGGGAGAGAGGAGAGGGAGAGAAGTGGGAGGGAGAGAGCACACAAAGTGCAGGGAGAGAGAGAGAGAGGACACAAGGAGAGAGAGAGGATACAGAGAGAGAGAGGACAGAGAGAGAGATCACACACACACACACACACACACACAGAGAGCGAACTAAGAGAGAGAGAGGGTACAAAGATAGAGAGACGGCGCACAGAGGGCAGACTAAGAGAGAGAGGGCGCACAGAGCAAGAGAGAGGGCTCACAGAGAGAGAGACAGAGGGCTCACAGAGAGAGAGGGCACAGAGAGAGAGGGCACAGAGAGAGAGAGGGCACAGAGAGGGAGAGGGCACAGAGAGAAAGCACAGACAATTGAACTAGATTACAAGCAAAAAGTAACTTGTAATCTAGATTGAACTGAATTACAAATTACTTGTTATTTATAATCCTCAGTGTAACTGTGATACAAAATATATACTTTGCTTACTTCTAAGAAGCCTCTTGTGCCAATGCTTCTGTAATTACCCATTTTCTTCATGTTCTCTCTCATGGAGGGTGCCATGTTTCACACTATAACCTAAAGCCACAACCATAGGGAAGGGCTTCATATTATCAGTGCAATGGTGCTGCATGCAGACACATGGCATGTCATTGGTTACACTGGTAGTGAAAAGCCCCTTACGGTGGGTATGGCCTCAGACCACATTTGTGAAACATGGCGCCCTACATAAGTGAGAAAAGGATGAAATGGAGCAGCTTCATAAAGTGAAAAACTGTTACACTGGTGTCTTCTTAAAAGTAAGAGATTTGTATAGTACAATTGTATGAGGGGAGATAGACAGATAATACATTTTATAGAAAAATAATTTGACCACCTACATGCATTTTTGACTTTTAATGACCCCAAGAGGCACCTACCTAGTTGCAAAGGGGCCCCCATTTTTTTTTATACCAGGGCCCTCCATTCCCTAGCTCTGCCACTGAAGAGGATTAAATTAATTAATTATCCTAGTCAAAACATTTTAAAAACAGACTAAATAGCCTTTCACGTAATATATTTTACAATAGGCTCTTCTGCATAATTTTAGAAAAATACAAACAACTTTATTTTAGGGTGACAGGGTCCCTTTAAAATAACTTACCTGTAGGTAACGATGTCTTCTTCGTTAATGGACTCTTCAAACTCACTGGTGAATTGTTCGGTCGCTCCCAGGTTGTCTCTTAAAATAAAATAAAAAAATTACTGTTTGATCACAAATAATGTATGGACTAAATATATATGATAACAGTACAATATATTGCAATTTCACCAGTATCCAGTATATATCTGAATCTAACTGCTATTTTCTCAGGAGGGTGATAACAGTACAATATATTGCAATTTCACCAGTGGGTTATGAATGCATCCTGTAGAATGCATAACCCACCTAGCAAAAAATGTTTGCATGAAAAAATGCAAACATTCTTTGCAGAAAAGAAAAAAATGTACTGGGGGTGATGTAGACACTCCCATCAACTGAGATTTGCATATTGGATATCTTATTTTAAATGAGATATCCAATATGCAGCACATGCGCATGCTGATTGGCTATAGAAATAATGGCTGAAATCACTTGATAGGGCAGACTACAGATGCTAACTGAGCATGTCTGCACAATCCCCAGGCCAAAAAGAAACATTGTATAAGTTATGCTAATTATTCCAGGCAATTTCAGGGGGTGTCAGCATTAAAAGAAAACAGATTGCAAAAGAACTTCAGCAAACTTCAGGTTAACGGTTTAACTGTTTTCTTTTGAATTTTTTCATGCAAACAATTTTTTTCAGTACTTTTAAATACTTTACTCACTGGATAGCACAGTGATTAAAGCCTCAGCCCTTGAAATAGTAGCTTGTGAGTTCAAATCCCAGTTCTACTTTTATTTATATTTAGTTCAAATAATTAATCTTAAATCATTACAATACGTTTTGTGTGTGTAATACTCCACCGTTACAGTTTATATCCATTTTCTTATAACATAAATACAAATTATAATGAAATGGTCAAGGAACCGTCGGGATGAGATCACAACCAACCCTTTGTTTCAACTACCTTAACCTTGAAGCCATTTACTACATGTGTAAAAATTATAACTACTTATAGGAATGCATCTCTTACTCATTCAGCCTGCACAGCTGGATCTAAGTAGTGTTATCATTAAGATCACTATGTATATAGGGAAGATACATGCAGTATAAAACGACTTACTAAAAATGCTTATAACATAAATAAAAAAGTTTATTTAGAAGCATTTCCACAAAATGAATATATCTTTCTACATGTTTTTAAACCCATAACTGCTGATTTCAAGATTGACATGTAGTTTTATTAGAATCACTGTATTATCGCTATTTTATTTGAAAACAAAGAAAGCTGTTATTTTGTAGAATGTAGATTAATTATAGTTTCTGGCTACAAAGCTGACATAAAATAAAATAGTGAAGCATTAAAAAGTACAATAGATTTGAGCTGGAGGGTCGATAACCTCATTTAACACATTAATCTAAAAGCCCCAGCAAGGGCCATCAATCACATTCACATCTCTCACTGTATTTGTTCCCTCCATGTAGTGGAACTGTATTCCCCTAGTAGCCAATTTGAACTGTGAAGATCCTCAGCCTTAGAGTTGCCCGCACCTCCTACAAGGACTGCCCAGCCATTATAGCTACAAAGTTGATGTTCCAAGGAGAGTGGTCATGCATTCCAGGGAAAATGTGCAAGTCCTAATTAAAGGTCAGCAGACCACTGTGGCCTAGGACACTCCTTGAGGACAAAGCATCATGGCAAGTTAACCCATTTATTAGTGTTTTGCATCAGCGATTCACCTACTCACAAGTCTTACCCCCGCCAGTATAGTCATACACTCTTACTAGAGTCACGTAGACTAACCATTGTTAGGACAGACCTTCTACCCCCTGGGAATCCCTGTAGCTCCCTCCCTGGTCCTATACTTGAAAGTATGACCAATCATAAAATCAGATAATGAAGCCTGATTGGTCAACCAGACAGGTAAAAGGCCAATCAGAGCAGCACCTACCAAACTGCGTTCTAATTGGCCTATACAGTGACAGGGAGGGCAATATAAAAATTCCTCAGTTTGCGCAATATTGGTTTAGTGGTAAATCTTTAACTTACATTGTATTGTTCTGACATGTATAAAGAGGTGTCCAAGAAATAGTTTCATGCCCTCTATGACAGCGGTTCTCAACCTTTCTAGTGCAGCGACCCTTTGATAACATTTCCCAAGTTGTGACGACCCTAAACAGTAAAATTATTTTTGTTGCTCCTTCATCGCTGTAATTTTACTACTGTTATGAAATGAAATATAAATATCTGATGTGCAGGATGTATTTGTATTCTTACAAATTTAACATAATTAAGGCATAGTGATTAATCACAAAAACAATATGTAATATATATTGTGAAAGTGAAAAATAGTAAAGTTACGCGAATTGTAACGTCTGTAATCATTATGATTAAATTGTCTGCCAACCTCTATCGAATGACAATGATAGTAAGAAAGTACTAACTACCAGTGGAAAAAATACAATTACAAGTTTTACAGATTAGAATAGACAAAAAAAACAAATTTTTGATGATTTTCGGTGACCCCTAGCAAATCATCCTGCGACCCCCTGAGGGGGTCCCGTCCCACAGGTTGAGAATCGCTGCTCTATGGGGACATATCTTTAAAGTGTGTTCTTTTGTGAGGGTTAAGAGGTGTATGCTGCAAAGCCTTATAGGCTCATCCTGAGGGGGGGGGATTTCAGAACCTACACAAACCTATGGGTAGGATTGGTACAGTTAAGCCGATTCAAGCCCACTGGAAGAATAGGTTATGACATTAACATTTATCCTAATTGCCCAATCACTGAAATCCCTTGTCAGACAAGGGTGACCACACTTCTTTACGAGATAACTTTAGTTCAAGAAAAATTACACGTATTTACAAAGTATAACACTAGCAGTTGTGCAAGCTATGTACATAATTGTATTTTTAAGAAAATGACATTTCTTGAAGACCCCATTTACGTATAAAAGATTCCACATGAGCAGCATGTGTTTTTTGTGAGGGGTGGGAGGGAAGACGTTATAGACATTCCATAGATGATTATAACTGAAATTGACATCAACAACTTCCCCATACATTCTGAAAAATGCAACCTGCTAAAATAACACAAACACATAACTGTTGTTTTTTAGAATTCCTATATTCTATTATTTTTACATAATTTAAATTACACGATAATCTACACTGTTCTCAAACTTGGGTCTTACATGTATTATAATCTTGTTATTATATTTCTCCTGAATATAGTTACAGGTGCTCTTGAACACGTTTGGATCACAACCTGTTTTGATTCTTTTGTGTAGAATCAGATTGGAAATCCATTTCTTACTGTGACTGAAATGAAGTTGGTTTAGATTTCATCCTTGGCTGGCTTTATTTAAACCCGGTAAAACAAACTGAAAATGTCTTTTATTTATAGTTTGGTCAAAAAAATAATAATAAATAAATAAATAAATATATATATATATATATATATATATATATATATATATATATATATATACATACACATATGCATCTATATTTTTTTTTTCCTGTAAGTCTCCTGAGATCTGAGATCTTATAGCCTGGGACTATAAGTGGATGTGCTCTCATGAATTTTTTTTTTTTTATAACAATGAGTTTTATTGTCACCACATGTCATATATCAATTTACACATTGTACCTTGGCTCGCAGGCCTTTCTGGTTTTCGTATATCCATGAATCCCAACATACATGTATTTGTATACAGCAACATAAAGAAAACTCTGTGACACCGCAGCATGTACAGTCAAGATGAGTGTTCACCTGTTGCAAATCGAGCCTTAAGGCTATGGTACATATAAAGTGACTATCTCTTTTTTTTTTCCATTTTATTTTGAACATAAATATTTTAAAAACGTGTTTCAAAACTGCAAACTTAAACTGCTTGCTGGCCTGTCCTGTCCTGTCCCTTATGGAATCCCCTAATCCAGGTAATTTATAATGAGGATGTCCCCCACTCCCTTCCCATATTTCCTCCCTAGGCCTTCAGTCCGACCTATTTGAGGGAAAGCTTCTACTTTTTAGCTAGACATTAGTCCTAACAGCCTAAGGCTAGGCCTATGTATATTATCCATGGGTCCCATATTTTCCTGAAGTTGTCCATAGAGTCATCCAGTAGGTGGGTGATTCTTTCGTTGATGGCAATATAATTTATCTTATGTTTGATCAGCTGGAAGTTTAGGTTACTGGATTTCCAGGATTTAGCAATATGGCTCTTGGTTGCCAGGGTTATGTATTGCAGCAGCCTGTTTTGGGGAGGTGTAAGGGTGTTAAAGGGGATCCCCAGCAGCATGTTGTCTATAGACTTATCCACCTGGGTACGGAATAAATCCGAGGCTAGTTCCGAAACCAGGTCCCATATCTTTGCTACTTTGGGGCAGGACCACCATATGGGGAAATGTCCCAACTACCTGGCATCCCCTAAAGCACAAATGGTTTTCTGACTTTTTCCATTTAGCGAGTTTTTCCGGGGTTATGTATACTCTGTGTAACACCTTGATGGCAGTTTCTAAAATGCTATAGTTCAGGGAGCCCCTATATATGTTGGACCAAGCTATCCTCCATTTACCTAAATCCCAATTCGTATTCATGTCAGATTCCCAGTCTACCATGTGTTTAAATTTGAGACCTACCGGTCTGGCATTAAATGTTTTGTAAAGCATCCCTAGGGTGCCTTTCGTTAGAGGTGCCACTTGGCACATTTTTGATAGCCAGTTCATTTCCAGAGTTTTATGGTTCTCTAACAAGGTTATCTCATGAATTTTTTAATGCAGTTTAAAGGAACACTGTAATGCCACCTTTTATTTTCGCTCTTTTCTGTCCACCTACCCTTTGCTAGGTTCTCTTTTTTCTTTCCTCACATCTTTTCTGGTCTCCTTTTGCTCTCGTCTCTGTTTATATCTCCCCCTTTTATATTCTGTGCCCCATTTTCTTCTCTCTTTTCTGTTCCACCCTTTTATCTTCCCACTCTGTGTTGTTGGGCTATTTTCTCTCCCCTTTTCTCTTCTGTTCACCATCTTTTCTGCTTCTTTTCACTGTTCTCCATCTCTTCATTTCTCTCACCCTCTTCCCTGTTCTCTTCCATTCCTGTACTCTCTTTCTTACTCACCCCCTCTCTCTTTGCTGGACTCTTCCCTCTCCTTCCTGTTCTTCCTCTCTCCTGTTCAACTTCTCTCTCCTTCCTGCTCTCCCATTCTCTTTTACCTCACCCCCCTCTTATCTGTTCTTCCCCTCTCCCTTTGCTGCTATCCCTTTTCTGTACTCCCCTCCCCTCGTTTATGATCTCTCCTTTTTCCTGCTCTCCCCTGTCATTCCTGCGGTCCCACGCTCCACTTCCTGCTCTCCCTCTCTCCTTCCTGCTCTCCTACTGTCTGCTTCCAGTTCCTTTCCTCCTCTCTCTTATCTGCTTTCCCCATCTCTACATCCTGTTCCTTACCTCTCTTCATTCTCTTCTCCTCTCCCTTTTCTGCACTCCCCCTTCCATCCTTCCTGTTCTCCTCTCCCTAACCTGTTCTCCCCTCTCTCTGCTCTATTCTCCCCTACTTTGGGGCATACCTAATAACATTCCACATGTCTCTAACTTCACCATTAATTTCCCATGATATTGTCCCATTAACAGGAGTTTGAGGTGTCAATTAGGCATTTAAATTGTAGCTAATAAAATCCATATTCAATTATTTAATTTAACAAGTCAAAAACAATTTTAACACAATGCAAAAAAAAAAATGGAAGGCTCTGTTATTGAGCTTAAAATAAAACATACACAGTGCTTTCCCTACACATCCTTACAAGACTTGAAACACACACAGTGCATATTAAGATTGAAGGTGAAAAGTTTTTTTAAACAGATGCATTTTTTAGTGAGGTTTTAAAGGATTTGAGGCAGGAGGATAGTCTAGTGGAGCAAGGCAATAAGTCCCATAGAAGTTTCATAGGGGCAGCACAAGAAAAGTCCTGAAGGCGGGAATCAGAGGAGGTGATAACAGCGGAAGAGAGAAGAAGGTCATTATCAGAGCGAAGAGGGCGGTTGGGGGAGTACTTAGAGACAAGAGCAGAGATATAAGGGGTCCGTTATTGTTGAGTGCTTTAAAGGTCATGAGTTTAAATTTTATTCTGGAGGCTACGGGAAGCCAGTGGAGTATCTGAATCATTCCTGATCAGTTGAATATTGCTTGTGCTGCATTTTTATGCACTTAAGCCACTCCCAAATACTAATTAGCTGTTTTGATGTGCTAATTTGAATCACAGTCTGCTTGTTTGCCCGTATGGTGGCCAAAACACCAAAATGATGTCTTTCAGTTAGATCCCCCTTCTACCCTAATCAAGCACTCTTAGCACAAATTAGCATACTGAGCCCTACATCAGCTGTTAAAGCAAGACTGTTTATCTCAGCAATGCTTTACTATAGAGAAAAAAGTTTAGTACAATTTACAACCAGTTTTTAATGAGCTTTAATATGAAATCAACTTCCTAGGGTGAGAGTGTATGTTTAAGTACACTTCTCATAAACCTGCCCAGATATATTTTTCTACACTACCTACCCTCATACATTTACCTAGCAGACTGTACTTTATATCCCGTTATTTCCAGTAATGTCCCCTATCACCTACTAAATTATGTTACTAGTATAATCTCCCAGCAGTGGGATCCTAATTCCAAGCAGCGTAAAATCTGTTTTTCAGATCTTTTTCTAAACTAC
The DNA here is from genome assembly GCA_027410445.1 of Discoglossus pictus. NCBI lineage: Eukaryota > Metazoa > Chordata > Amphibia > Anura > Alytidae > Discoglossus > Discoglossus pictus. The sequence goes on from CM050168.1 coordinate 149,283,978, forward strand.
ATGTTGTCTTTCAAATGTCACCAGGCAAATAAAAATAAGCAGAATGATAAGATGCATTAATCATTTTCGCTTCTTCCAGACATCCTCTGAACCCATCTGAGGGGAACCGTAATTAGTAATAAATTAAAACAGAAGTGACATTTTATCTTTTACACTTCACGGTTTGCCTTTTTAATTTTTCATTGTGTGTACTAATGAGCTTACCTGAAATTTAGTTTTTAGACTTCAACAGATCCGTTGCTTTCCACCTCTATAGGGTGTCCAGAAGTTTTATATTGTGACCCACAAGTACATAATTAAATGTGTAACTCCAACTAATTTATTGCTCTTTGTGGCATTGATTTTTAATCAGTTTCAGAAAGGGAATCTGACTGTGACTTTGCCTTCAGAAAATGGAAGAGGTTAGTATGGTAATTACCACTTAGATCAATGAAACTGATAGACTGAATACAAGAATATGGGAATGAGATTGACAATATATAGTGTATTGTTTATGTTTTGGTAGTAATATGGTAGCAGGACAATATGGCAGCAGGACAATATGGTAGCACGACAATATGACAGAAGGTCAATAAGGTAGGAGGACAATATGGCAGCAGGACAATAAGGCAGTAGGACAATATGGCAGTAGGACAATATGGTAGCATGACAATATGGTAGCATGACAATATGATAGTAGGACAATATGACATCAGGATAATATGGTAGCATGACAATATGACAGAAGGTCAATAAGGTAGGAGGACAATATGGCAGCAGGACAATAAGGCAGTAGGACAATATGGCAGTAGGACAATATGGTAGCATGACAATATGGTAGCATGACAATATGATAGTAGGACAATATGACATCAGGATAATATGGTAGCATGACAATATGACAGAAGGTCAATAAGGTAGGAGGACAATATGGCAGCAGGACAATAAGGCAGTAGGACAATATGGCAGTAGGACAATATGGTAGCATGACAATATGGTAGCATGACAATATGATAGTAGGACAATATGACATCAGGACAATATGGTAGCACGACAATATGACAGAAGGTCAATAAGGTAGGAGGACAATATGGCAGCAGGACAATATGGTAGCATGACAATATGGTAGCATGACAATATGATAGTAGGACAATATGACATCAGGATAATATGGTAGCATGACAATATGACAGCAGGACAATATTTTAGCGGGACAATATGGTAGCAGGACGATATGGCAGCAGGACAATTTATCTGAAGAGACAAGGTTTGAGGTGCAGTATCCTCAGATCTGTCTTTAGTACAGCTAACTGACATAGTTACACTCTCTATCCCATTTAACAAAACCGTTGAAAACTACCAGTTAGAAGAGATCTTATAGCCCACAATATACCGTACCTAAAATAGGTAATGAATACAACTTTTATTTATATGAACTAATTCGGTTTTGATAGTTAATTCTAGTTCTTCAAAAGAGTATATAGAATATATGAAATGTAAGACTGTACATTTAAAGCACAAATATGGTCAATTGTTTCTATATTATATTTTGAATTATTAGTTTGATAATGGACAAATGCTTACATTATTACTTTTTGTTTTTACCTTTTTTCATTTACATTTAAAGTTTTTATATTTACATTTTTTAACTTACATTTTTAATTTCTTTTTACAGCAGGGTTCCATTTTAATTTTTCTCAGCTGATTCTGTCTGCTGCTTTCTAAGAATGCTGTTCTAGAAAAATGAATGAGATTCAGTCCAGTTGAAAGGATTGGGACTTGTATCTGCTGCATTCTCATTGTACAGCAAAATGGTAGCTTCTACAGGTGTATTTGGTAAGTAACACTGTGAAAACATTTCACAATTTTTTTAAGTTTAGTTCTTCAAAAGTAATATTGGTGGTGAGAAATTTCACAAATTTCCCACAAATGCATAACATTTTAGAGGAGTTTAAATCAAAGCCAATTAGTGTAATAAAAGTAAAACTTTCCAAATGCCTGTATTAGCAGGAAATTTCACAGTATAACAGATTCTTCATAGCTTCACTAAAAATTGTTAATCCTCTGATCTTTATAATTAAACAGATATCTAATGAATGCTCTAATTTACTATCCAGAAGTGTAGAGAGATAATGAAGGGTTTCACAGGTGTAGGATAAAATAATGTAAAAAAAATCAGGACTATACAAGTAATCAGCGCCTGTTCAATCAAGCGGAGCGACGATCCACAGGTGCACATCCAGTTGCAAACAATTACGCGTTTCGCTCAGTTGTAATTTGGGGATTTATGCAGATAATTAAGCTTTATTCACACGCGGAAAATGGATTAAGGGCTGCATTTATGTTTTTATTAAATAAGCAAATGAGACCTATTGCATGAGTGCTATATTGGTCATTGAAGGGTCACTTTTACTTTGTTTTAACTTAAAGAACTGCACCCTTTCACTTTTTAACTATTCCATGCAATTATGTTTTACTAGGGTCAGCCATTGCCTTTTATTAACTGTTTCATGGAGCTGCTTCCATGTAGCCAGTTGAGGTTTTCACTAGCCCAGGTGAAAGCACTGGCACTAAGAAATGACATATTTCAGTTGAAGCAGCTGAAAACTTTGTTACATTCAAAGTCCTCACATATAGAATAAAAAACGGAATAACTGCATATATTAAGCTTTTTTACAATAAATACAGGACTACAATGCAATTTTAACCCTTTGTTTCAGATTTCTTTTGTTGTGTGCCTAAGGTTCTCACAAAGCTATAAGACTGCAATAAAAAAGTAGAGATTCACTGTAGGGTTATAATTTAATGTGCAGAGAGGATAGGCCAAGCTTGTCTTATTTGCTGAGATATAGTACATTTGTATTTAAAAGTTCAATCTCAATTACCTTTTACAAAATGGTAGGAAGTAGCAATGATACTTGCATGGCTGGGTGTGATCATTAGTGGGCCCATGTATGAGAATAACCCATAATAAGGACATTACACAACATCTCAACAGTGGCACCTCTACTACCCAACATCTCCACAACTGTATCCCAACTGCCCAGCATCTCCACAACTGCACCTTAACTGATCACCATCTCCACAACTGCACCTCAACTGATCACCATCTCCATTACTGCATCTCAACTGCCCAACATCTCCACAACTGCACCTCAACTGATCACCATCTCCATTACTGCATCTCAACTGCCCAACATCTCCACAACTGCACCTCAACTGCCAAACATCTCCCAATTGCACCTCAACTGCCCAATATCTCCAAAATTTATGGACTTACGTCACAAAAATACGCGATGCGTTACGACCCATTACGACCTCGCAAAAATACGACCTTACCGCCTGAAACCCGCGCACATGAAAACATGAAAAACACAATAAATACACACAACAAATACATAAAAAGATTACCTACAGGAAGGGGAGGCAGCCAGGACCTCGAAAACTGAATTTACACCTCAATTTCACTCGAAATAAAAGAGTTTAGACACCCAAAAATCCCCTAAGCAAGAGAAAAAATGGCCGACGAAAAAAACGAAAAACGAGGCTACAGGACTCTAAAGGCGCAAAACACCACCGAACACCTACGGATTTTCCGAAAAAGACGTACGAGATCCGAAAAGAAAGACGCAAAACGCGCGACTAGAAAAATATTAGAAACACAATAAATACACACAACAAACACATAAAAAGCTTACCCACAGCAAGGGGTAGGGGGCACCCAGGACCTCTGCAAGTGAAGTTACACCTCGATTTAAGTCCAAATTACAGAGTTTAGACACCCGAAAATCACCTAAGCAAGACAAAAAATGGCCGCCGAACAAAACGAAAACGAGGCTAAAGGACCCTAAACACGCAAAACACCACCAAACACCTACGGATTTTCCAAAAAAGTCGGACGACATCCGAAAACAAGGACGCAAAATCAGCCACAGCCACATACCACACATTAGGCGCCATTTTAGAACACTAACTTAAACAATCCGGAAGTACACAGCTACCCTAACGGATTTGCCTTGCGCACGCACACTATTACACTACACACTGCACACATTCATCACACTTACACAGCAGCTCCACAGCACTAATGCTGCAGCAACATGAAAACAGATTGCCAGCTCTTCAACACAATGCTGCATATATTACTTCACAATAGGTAAAGTATATCAATTTCTTATTTTATTAATTATTCATTGCCATACCAAAAAAAACAAACAACAATGCTCCTCAGAGCACACAAACAACCAATAGCCTAGCAATGAGCGCCGAAGGATCTTGGAACACCAACAAAATTAATTTTGCACACAAACAACATTACCTGCCTTACAATCTTATTGCCGTCATTTTTTGACGGGCAAATCGCTAGTTGTGTAATATCTTTCATGTATGAGAACATGCAAGAACATTAACACATTTGCCATGTACAAACACACACTATATAAATATCTATATTGATAGTGCCAAAGTAGAGACTCAAGTGACCTTGAACATTTGCACTTTTTTGTTCCTTAACTTCAGTTTACTATTACAGGAAGTGACCTGCCTTGTATGCAATCCATCCCGTTTCTCAACTCCGTACCATCCTGTACCAAGGTTAATAATAAAGTTATCTATGGACTGTGTATGAGGAATAAAACACCTCATAGTGTGTAGTGTTAATTTATTACAGGATATAGCCAGGTACCAGCATAGTAGGTAGAGGAATTATACAGAGTATAAATGTAAGAAGAAATATATTATGGCGGAGGCTTGGCTATTTAAACTAAAAGCAAATGAGACCTTGTTTTTTGTTTTTCTGTCTTGGGCTGAATGCTGTACCACTAGTCTCTAAATGCTGAGACAGAGACACTGTCTATATCCATGTTTTACAATATGTACAACAAAAGGTATACACACATAGATTTGATGTCAGATACCAAAACCCATGCCTGTTTTGCCTATTCCATCTGCCTAAAAGTTTGGCTTACTTAATCCTCAGGATAGCATTTTGCACTTCAATCTGGAAAACTGAGCGTGTTCATTATGGATTGGAGTGGAGACGGTATTGGGGAGGCCAGCAAGGAGTGAGTTGCAGTAGTCCAGGCGAGATATGATGACAGAATTTATTAGAATATTAGTTGTGTCTGTAAAATAGTGACGGATTTTGGAGATTTTTTTTAGGTGAAAATTACACGATTTTGTTGTCGATTGAAAGTGAGGAATGAAAGAGACACCAAGGGAGTAAGAGAAAAGGAGATTGTAGACAAGCCTCTGAAGCAGTTTTGAAGCTAGGGGAAGTAGAGAGATAGGGTGATAGTTAGATGCAGAAGTTGGGTGTAATAAAGGCACGATATAAAGATAAAGATGATGGAAACTTGCCAGGGAGAGGTTGAATAGATGTGTGAGAGCAGGGATAAGAGAGGGGAGGTATTAGCTGTGATGGAATATAAATCTACATATATGAGATTAAACTCTCACACACGCTGATCAGGAATATGTTACAATTGACCGATGCCTTTCCGTTGTACATTTGACAGACAACTGCTAAAGTTTTCTAGGTACATTAATAACTATTCTATTTTCCATAATTAATTTAAAAAAAACAATAACACACCAGCTCAGTATACGAGCGATTGAAAATCAGTTTTCTTTTAACCCTTTCACTGGCAGACGTGCTCAGGATGGTCTCTATCAGACTTTAACCTTCCCTAGTCACAGAATGAAACACTTTTTGAGAATCCATCTATTCAGACAATCTTACTACCATGCTCCCTAACATCTACTATAAAATATCTGCTATAATACACAGTAAATTACTCAGTTCCACTGAACCACTTCAAGCAGTTCCCTCTCTAGAACCAATTTCACCAACTTGGGGCCCTATGCGGATCAATTACAAGTTCCATAGTAGCACAGAAAATCTAAGTTAATCATCCCTAAAACATTGAGAGAGAACTGCTACTAGTGAACTTCCCGACAAAGTCGAAAAGCAATGCAAAAATCTCCATTGAACATTTACATTAGCACTCAATTAGCATGGAGGCCTTAGATTGTGAATTCGGACAAGAGCAGAGCAATTAACTCTTTTAGTACATTGTAGACGCTCTTCTTCTGTTTTTAGCGCTACAGAGTTTGTTGCAGTCTATAAATAAATAATGATCTCATTTGGAAGGTTCCCAGGTAGATATATCATGTCCACAATACAAAATTGTACAAATATTTTGAAACCAGTTTTATAACAAGGGCGGTTTCCAGCAAGAATGTTACATTTCATGGGAAATGATAAGGAAAGAATTAAAAAACAATGAGGCACCTGGCAAAAAATCCAAAACCCATAACAATAATTAATCTAATTATCATACTATACAAATGAGTCTTAGCCCAGGAGCTCAGGAGAATGTTATAATAACAGACTATTCGCTCCCAGATTAAAGAAATGGATAATTATTGTACTTGCAGAGTCTTGTATCTGGTTCATATTTCACTCATTATCACTGCAGATCTCTATTCAATGTACTTAAATCTAAGGGTTTGGGGTAAAAACAACGTATTTAGATTTTTTTTTTTTTTTAATTGTCCAAACTATTTGTGGTTGAAAAATAAAAGACAAAATTCAAATCCAACCCTCTTAGGGACTGTAGCAGTTAAATAAGTCAGGGCCTTTTAGATGTATACCAGAGGATAATGAGCTATTCGCCTAATTTATAGAAAGTTATGAATTTTTAGTATATTTTTTATTTCCCTCTCTTCTTCTCCAGAAGACTTCCATGTTGGCCTTTTTCACTCCTCCCATCCATCACTAGCCAGTATGTTGTGGATCTCCATATTGCATTTTCTAACATACATGGCACAGAGAGTAGAGTACTATTAGTTTGCACAGTCATTTGATACTGGCGTCTGTACTAGAAATAACAGGTGGAGCAATGAGAAGTTGCTGGATGTGCTTTGTTGCATTATAAGATGCAATATGGTGATTTACAGCTTGTTCTCTGCCTATCTCACACAGTGACCAACGCTGAGGAGTGGAAAGAGGAAGAGAAGCCAACATGGCTGCCTTCTAGAGAGGAGAGGAACAGCATTTTAAAACTGGTAATAATGTGTAAATGTATGTTAATTTGGTATCTTCACTCTGCATTCAATGAATACTATTAAAAGGCCGCTGCTCATTTAACCATTACAGTGCCACTTTAACGTTATGGATAAACAGTTCATTTAAAGGGTAGCCAACACACTGACCCTTTCTGGATCTATACCTAGTTGTGGTGAAGGGGCATGTGTACTTCAATGAAGCTGCGAGCTATACCATGTAGGGTCAGCCAAGATAGGCAGGTCATAGTAGAGAGGTCAGACAAATCACAATGCACTGGAGAAGGAACTGGCAACCCACTCCAGTATCTTTGCCATAAAAACCTTATGGATAAACATAACCGGGCACGGGATGTGACTGTCGTGCTGTGGTCCATGGGGGCACGGAGAGGCTGACACGACTGAACTACTAAACAACAACAAACACACTGGAGCTGCTACTTCATTTTGAAGCCACAGTCCACAAGAAGTCATGTTATGGGCCAAACTGAAGTGTGCTTCACACAGATTAATAGCCCTAAAAATTGACAAAGAGCCCTCTAGGTTCAAATGACCTGAAACATGTTCTTAAATGTTATTTACCAAGCATGTCAGAGGATAAAGCTAAAATCATTGCATATAAATTACAAGAAAATTAGAAACACTGAATTGAAGACTCAGAAAGTGTCATGTGTGGCTACAAGAGTGCACAGTGCATTACGTTATGTAGTCACAAGACAGGGGCAGGGTGCCCTCTACCAGCTGAACAATGCAATGCTATTAATTACATTTGTCTCAGTAAAAATATATATCTATACACACACACACATACTGTAAAGAGAGATAAATGAGACAAATATGAGAATTTCATATAAATAAAAAATATTAATGTAAACAATAAAAATGGAAGAAGGACCAGGAATAGAATCCTCCCCGGAGCTTGGGAGCCCGGGCTCTTAGTGCTTTCCCCAAGTATAATGCACCTCTATGATGGGCTTCCTCCCAAGCTCCTAGAAATTTGGCTCCTAATAAAAACCTCCTGGCTCAAAATTTTTAGTAATGATAATAAGGATGTAAACTCATAAGATGAATATAAAAGAAATGTAAACATGATGATTTTACCCTCTATCTGATTGTGTAGTGCCCATACACAATATGAGTCACTTAAAAAAAGCTTGGAATAATAGAGATTTTTCCAGCACTTAATTGTGCAACAGGGGACGTAGCTGTGATCTAAACCTCACATGACCTTGGAGGCAGCAGACGGATTGAGATGTAAACCTGGGCAGAGAGTGATGTTTGTCTGCATTCTTCCAAAACCAAGTGGGAGTAAAAAACAACAAAGCAAAAACAATTATCATTGAACATAATCAAAACAAGGACCGTTGCACAATTAATATATATATATATATATATATATATATATATATATATATAAATATATTGAGTTAAGAAACATAATTAAGCTGAAAAAAATTTGATAAAGTAGTGATCCAGAAGAGGCCCCTCCCTATACTGATATATATATATATATATATATATATATATATAAAATATATATATATATATATATAAAACACGCTCCTCATGATCAAGCTCTCATGCAACAAAGACAAGATGGAATCTTCTATCTTCCTGTTGTGAGCCAGTTGCATAAAGAGGATCCTTTAAACCAGATTGTTATTGTCATCTCTAATTTTTGTATATAAGCTCCTTGGTTCAATTGTAGAAACACACCCAGATCCAGCTGTGGGACATCAGGAGAATGGGCGACGTTCAGCTATTGACAAATATCTTCCTGCTGGAGAGACGTTCCACCCACACAAAAATCAGAATGTATTGTGTATCCAGCTAGTTTGTGCTGGATCCCTCTAAAGAGCCCCCCTTTACATGGATTCATGTAGTGAGAAAATTCATGCTTTAACAACCAACATGTTGTATAAAGTATTTAAATATATATACTGAAGCAATGTATACATGTGACCTCCAGTGTCCATTTACAATGAGAACCCCATGTTAGCTTTTCAGCCAATTACAGTTCACATCCTGGGATGCATTTATTTTGGTTTTTTTAGTAATAAAACATAATGTTCTAAAAATGCCAGCTTGCTTTATCAGGGTAATCAAGATCTAATCCAAGATATTACTGAGACACATCAATCATAGAAAAACTATACCTAAAGAATTATAGTGCGTTGCAAAAGTATTCACCCCCTTGGCATTTTTCGTGTTTTGTTGCCTCACAACCTGGAATTAACATGGATTGTTTGAGGATTTGCATCATTTAATTTACAGAACATACCCACGTTGAAGATGTTTTTTTTTAATTGTAAAGCAAACAACAAATAGGACAAAATAACAGAAAAAGTTAATGGGCATAACTATTCACCCCCCTAAAGTCAATACTTTGTAGAGCCACCATTTGCGGCAATCACAGCTCCAAGTCGCTTTGGATAAGTCTCTATGAGCTTGCCACATCTTACCACTGGGATTTTTGCCCATCCCTCCTTGCAAAACTGCTCCAGCTCCTTCAAGTTGGATGGTTTGCGCTTGTGAACAGCAATCTTTAAGTCTGACCACAGATTTTCTATTGGATTGAGGTGTGGGCTTAGACTAGGCCATTCCAACACATTTACATGTTTCCCCTTAAACCACTCAAGTGTTGCTTTAGCAGGGTGTTGGAGTCATTGTCCTGCTGGAAGATGAACCTCCGTCCTAGCCTCAAATCAAGCACAGAGTGGTACAGGTTTTGCTCAAGAATATCCCTGTATTTAGCACCATCCATCTATCCCTCAACTCTGACCAGTTTCCCAGTCCCAGCTGCTGAAAAACATCCCCACAGCATGATGCTGCCCCCACCATGTTTCACTGTGATGATGGTGTTCTTTGGGTGATGTGATGTGTTGGGTTTGCACCAGACATAGCGTTTTCTTTGATGGCTGGAAAGTTTAATTTTAGTCTCATCAGACCAGAGCACCTTCCTCCATACATTTTGGGAGTCTCCCACATGCCTTTTCGCAAACTCAAAACGTGCCATTTTGTTTTTTTGCTGAAAGTAATGGCTTTCTTCTGGCCACTCTGCCATATAGCCCAACTCTATGGAGTGTACGGCTTATTGTCGTCCTACGTATAGATACTCCAGTCTCTGCTGTGGAACTCTGCAGCTCCTCCAGGGTTACCTTAGGTCTCTGTGCTGCCTCTCTGATTAATGCCCTCCTTGCCCAGTCCGTGAGTTTTGGTGGGCGTCCGTCTCTTGACAGGTTTGCTTTTGTGCCATGTTCTTTCCATTTGGTTATGATAAATGTGATGGTGCTCCTGGGGATCATCAAAGATTTGGATATTTTTTATAACCTAACCCTTACTTGTACTTCTCAACAACATTGTCCCTTACTTGTTTGGAGAGTTCCTTGGTCTTCATGGCAGTGTTTGGTTAGTGGTGCCTCTTGCTTAGTTGTGCCAGCCTCTGTGGCCTTTCAAAAAAGGTGTGTATATGTAATTACAGATCATGTGGCACTTAGATTGCACACAGGTGGACATCATGTCACTAATTATGTGACTTCTGAAGGTAATTGGTTGCACCAGAGCTTTTTATGGGCTTCATAACCAAGTGGGTGAATACATACGCACATGACAATTTCTAAAAAAAAAAATATGTATATATTTTTCTCATTTCACTTCATCAACTTAGACTATTGTGTTCTGATCCATCACATAAAATTGAGATTAACAAAACATTGAACTTAAGGCTGTAATGTAACAAAATAGGTAAAAAGTGAAGGGTTGTGAATACTTTTGCAAGGCACTGTATGTCTAACAAGGGAGTACAATAAAAAGGTAAAGGTAAATACAATGTGTAGAATGTCTTAGAGTAGATAAAAAAAAGGAATCATTTAAAACAAAAACATATAATAATATACTAGGGCTGATGACACAATATATATATATATATATATATATATATATATATATATATATATATATATATATAGTGGGTGTTTAAATTAGATTTTATAGGTTCCTTTTTTTGCTTTAAATACTTTTGACTGCGTCCTTTGTTCATTTGTAGCTCTGTTTAAATATTATTAGTACAATAGCTTACCATGATTAAGCTGACAGACTGGTAGTCTGATGGATTCAAGCATCACTGCTAATTGCTTTTACTTTATACCTCACAGGACACAGACTTAAAAAAATATGATTGGCTGGCAGCACATATAGGATTAATTAGGGAAGTTATGAACATTGCTTGAAGTCAAAAGATTCACAGTCTGTCAGTTTAAAATTACATGGAATTCAACAAAGAGCACTGAAAGCCAACTGATGAAAATAACTTGTATTTTGAAACTAATCTATATTACACTATTTTGAAGAGTCTGGCGGTGGGCGCTATTGGATGGGTGCAGGTGACGGTGATATCTTGGCACAACTCAGGTCATGGACTGCTTTTATATAAACAAGTTTACAGGGATAATTATATACACATTTCAGTTATGTGTCTTTATAATAGTGAAATGACCAAAAACAACAGGTGTTAGAACATGGTAAATACTATTTAAAAGGGCCACGGTATTCAAATGTGTAATTTAATAATTTAGGGCCTTATGCTAATCCCTACATCGCAAAATGAAAGCAGGTTTAAGAACAAAGGAAAATTACTTAGCTATGTTAATCACCCATCCTTGAAACATTGCGAACATTACGGCAAACTTTTTCATTGATTTTTGCACCAAAACCCAATGCTAATAAGACTTTACTGATCACTCACTCAAATCAGGGCACTGCTGTAACCACAAAAAACTTCCGGGTACGAAAGACCACTCGAATATGGTTTTAAAACCTTTGCTGGGTGACGCAGCAGCAGTTAAAGAGACAGTACAACACTAAAATAAACTATAGAAAATCATGAAATTTCAACATTATACTTAACAGTCGAATATAAAAACATGTGTTTTATAAAAAAAATATGATATTTTATTATTATGTCTGTTTCATTATACAACATCAAGGGTAAAACACAACCCAGTACTCAAAGTTAATGCATTTCAGGAAACCACGTGGACTAGGAACAAATGCTCTAATGCATTGTCTATCAAATAAAATACAACCTTGTATAAATACTAATTTAACAGCCAACCCGCGGAAATAAAAAAAGACAAAAAATAATACAAAATAAATTAAAACACACTCACACACAGCACAGGGGGAGAGCCAGGAAGCCTGGGAGTGAGGTTGCAAGCGATTTTGAGCGTTATTTGCCATGTTTCATCACTCGGAAATCGGCTAAGCAAGAAAAAAAAATGGCGGACGAAAAAAGGAAAAATTGCTGAAACTGGATGAAAATGAGGCTGAGCAAAGCCAGGCATGCAGGACTTAGAAAATACACAACGGCACAGACAGTAACACTTACTACAACAATGCCAGGCACGCGGGACTTTGAAAATAAAACAAACGCCACTCAGTGCGAGCCACACAAACATTCAGCAGACCCACAGAGGAGAAACACACAGGGAAGGGACAGGGGTGAGATGCTGGAAAGAGACACATGGCATTCCCAAGCACAAAGCTTGCAGGTCAATGAACCCTGCAATGAGCGGCCAGTACAGTAGGCGGAAGGAAAGGCTCGCAATGAGCGCCAAAGGTTCTCAGAGAAGCAAAAGCCTGACATTGTGTGGCAAACAGCATTGCCTGGCTTACAATTTTATGCACGTCATTTTTTGACGGGCAATTCACTAGTATATATATATATATATATATATATATATATATACACAAAATAAACACATATATATATATATATATATATATATATATATATATATATATATTATATATTAACTCTATAAATATAATTGTCACATCTATTACATTTAAAAACATATACATAAATAAAAAATAGTATATTTATATGTATATAAATGTAATGGTTTCTTGCCGCAGTAACAGCACTTGTTCTCACTCATTATAATATTTCTATTGGTTCCTAGAGCCGTTTCTCATGCGTATTCCCTACATAAAATACAAGATTTACAAATGTGATCTGAATGATGTAATTTGGGGGGTGGGGATACACATTAACATACACATGTAATGTAGGGAAAAAAGAAAACACAGACAGCCATTTCACAGTGCAAATTACACTGCTCAATTAGCATGGGGGCCTTATATACTATATTATATACTAATTTGAAGAACTACACTGGAAAATATTTTTTACCTGTTATATGCAAGGTATCATCCTGTTTTCTGCTGATCAACTTCCTTAGTCTGTGTAAAAGTTACAAAATGTAAAGGTCGTTTTTACTTGTCCTCTTGGGTTAACAAAAAATTGGTTGCTACCAAGTTTAGTTAACCCAAAAAACATAATGAAAAATGTAAGAAGCATGTACACACACTATATTTGATATAAATGTGTACATGTGAGTGTATATATATATATATATATATATATATATATATATATATGCATAAAATCATGTACTCTCGTACATGCACACATTTATATCAAATGTGTTTAACTGTTGCAATAAATATCTCTCCTAAAATCTTTTCAAGAGTATCTTTGATTAATGATAATTAGTTTCCACAAACAGAAAATTGCTTTTTAACTACTGTTTTGCAGAACTGATGCTGCATATTAACCAGTAACATAAAATTAATTGAAGAGGCTCTTGAAGCATTTACTGCAGCTTATCTTCTGTGCAAGAAAATTATAGCTATTAACGAGTAAATACAAAAAAATTATCATTTGGATTGCTATATTTTTGTTATTTGAAGTGTTGTATTTTTAAGGAACTAATTAATATTTTTTTTAGCAGATAAGAAAATAAAATGGATTTAATGAAATTTGCCTACATAACAAATTAATACAGAGCAGTGCAAGGGGCGGAGCAAAAAGTTCACCCTATTGTACTCTATTACATGATTAGCCTTGAGGTTTTTTTTAAACTGACGCTGTCACCCCAAAATCATTTTCTTAAATAGCATGAAAAACTAGCTACACATTGTACTAGCGGTCAAAAACAGTGAATCACTCCAAAAATAATAATCAAGATTAAACACTTGGCTACTGATAAGATCTTTGTTCAGCTCCATTGAAAGACAACCCCCATTAATAACTACCTGACAATAGCGTTTAATATGAAAGCAAATTCCAGTAAGATAACCCTCCCCACCATACTGCAGGTAGACTAGCAGTCCAAGATGGAATCTAAGATTCTTTTTAAAAGTGCATTTTTTGCTCAGAGCACAGCTGCTAATTATAGTTTGTTACGTCACAAACATGTAACGTTTTTCCGAAACTACAGTGGTCCTCCAATGGATAGTGACACAAAGGTGGAAAATTGCAAACCATTATTCGCATGTCACTAATATACTTTGCAGCAGTTAGAAGCCCTGTATAAATAAGGGTAAAATATGTCTGCTTGAAGTCGGCACAGACATGTGCTTATAGACACATTCCATCAGGTCCAGAATGGACTATAAATTACAAGCTACCTTTAAAAAATGTGCATATTTGTATTTACTGCAATAATACATTCCACGTTTTCCCTAAAAGAACAGAAAGGGTTACGCTTATTTTATATTTTGTTTACTTGATTTTTTTCTGCTCTACCTGATGGTGCTAAGTAGAATCCAACTAACTGTTCATAAGATCTTCATGCAACCCTGTGAATGAACAGATGCTCCATCTGCATTTCTGAGCATGTCAGCATCTCACAGTGGCCTAAAGAAATATCTTTCTTACATTAAAATTGGAATCTGGGGTATGAATGCTAAATATATATCACAGCACATCTGCCGAATACAGGGAGGATAACCTCAAAGGACCAGAACAGTCCGAACTGTCCTCACAAAAAAAGTTATTTTTTAAACAAAATATTGCTTTTCTTTATTAGAAAGATGTTTCTATACATAACCACAACAGGAGAGAAGCATGTCATGGATTCCTTGGACATTATAATTTGTCCTATTGTATCATCACTAAATGAGACACTGGAATATATACTTTATTATATAGTTTATCAAATATTATTACAATATATAATGTTTGCCACATATAGTAATATCAAAAAATCTCAAGTACAGAACACTTATTAAAGTTACTGCCGGTTGAATAAAGTGAATGTACAGATTCTATTAAAATGCATTAACTTATTCAAAGTTACTGGAAGTCTTGTAATTGAAGATCTAGACCTCATTTGCACATGCTTTCGTTATATTTTAAACTTTCATGTAACATTAAGCATGCATAGTGACATCACTGCTCACATGAAGTATATACGGGAGTTCTGGATCTCACAGCCGGTGATCAGAAGGTGATCAGCTGGTCCTCAAGAGCATTGGAAGGGCTACATCCGGGTCCCACAACCTTTTGGAAGGGTCCAGTTGGGCCCCATGAGCATTGGAAGGGGTCCAGTCGGGCTCAACAAGCATTGGAAGATGACCAGCTGGGTCCCACGTGCATTAGAAGGTGACCAGCCAGTCACCACAAACATTGGAAGGTGAGCAGCCAATCCTCATGGGTATTGTACCATCAATAGCTCCAAATACTTCATCCGGTCATTGCCCCATTCCTGTTTTCATAATTGCAAGTTTCTTGTGCCCTCAATACCCTATTATACCATCCATTAATTGTCCCCTGTTTCATCCACTGTAAACACATTATACAGTAAAACCCCCGTTATCCGGCATCCACGGGACTCCCTATTGCTGGATAACTGTAGTTGCCGGTTAATCGGGAGTCCCCGTTTTTAAGGGTCTAAACGACCCTTAAACCCCCCAAAACCCAACAAAATGCCTTTAAAAAGGCATTAGCATCTAAACTGGCCCAAAAAACTATTAGAAAAAAAGTTTGCTTTTTTTTTTTGCAGTCTCGAACTCCGTATAGTGCCGGTTATGCCGGTTTAGCAGGAGTTTTTTTGAAAATGGGTAATTGATGCCGGTGCCAGTTGCTTGAGAGTCCCGGTTAGTTGAGTGCCGGATAACTGGGATTCTACTGTAGTAACATGGCATATACAATTATATTCATATTAAAAGGGATATTTTTATCATAAATTTGTTATCATACTTCTAAAATAGTATTTTTTAAACATTGCAGAACATTTTGATTACATGATGAAAAATAATTGCTGCAAGGGTTTAAAAAAGATTTCAATCTATTAATATCACTACAAATTACTTCTGGAACTAAATTAGGACCACCTTCTGACCAAGTCTATTTAGGGTATACAGTAGACTCTCAGTTATCCGGCACCCACGGGGATTGCTAGATGCCGGATAAATGTCGTTTCTGGTTGCTTGAGAGTTACTATTAAAAGAGGCCTAGATAAGCTGCACATAGGATGCTCTGCTAAGTATATTTGTCAGTGAGGGCTGGTCTAGCAGCAGCAGCTTTCACTCCTCACTTAGACACAGGTACGTTCTGCTGGAGGGTGCGGTGCTGATCCCGGGGACACTGCACTGGCTCAGTCACTCATGCCTGTCTGCTTCCAGGTAAAACTGAATTGCAGAGACGTACAGTGGATAAAATCTAGGCGCCTGTAAGCATTATGTGGCCTGACAACCTGGCATTTGTTGAGACCTGTAAATTTTAATCTGTATTTAAAGTACAGTATTCAATTATTTTCTCTGGTTACTTGAGAGTTCTGGTTAACTGAGAGTCTACTGTATATGGGCACTGCACTAGTTAGATTATGGCGCTCTACTGAAAAAAACATCAGTTACTCCCTCTACTGGCTTAACCATGGACGTGTTATATTTAGAATATTCTCTTTTGAAGAGCTTGACTTCATTTTGTGCAAAACATTTTTTTAAAGTATTTCATTAATAAATACAGCCTTTGAATTTTAACTATTATATTCAGTTCTGCATTAATGATGACATAGTTTTGCCCTTGTTACTAAAATCATTAGACACCTGGGAGCTAATGTTGTAATAGTTAATCTTCTTCAATTATATAAATCATTCAGCATGAGAAAAGAACAGTCCTAATGTATAAAATGTGTTATTCTAAAAGAATGACAGAACATGTTGAACTACAGTAATTCCAATATTAATATCTGGGAGTGGGTACATTATGTGATATGTGTGATGCTTAGTACATTATGAATACTTTCTCATGTAGTTTTTCCAGTCCCAGAGGCAAGAACAGTACTGTCAAACAAGTGATATGATCTAAAGCAGATAATGAATCCGTGGACGGAGCCCTCCCTGGCGTTCTCACTGAGACTCCTATCTCTTATCTACCAGTATACGCCCATCCAACTGGACTCACTTTTGTCATTTAAGATAAATTACCGGCCAGATGACCTTTTTTTGCTATCAATTGTAGTTGCAGCTTCCCAGGTCAATATTAATAATGTTTTTCTACTCCGTTACTGTGGTTTATTTTTAGTACAATGGGGCCCCCATTAAAGCTTCACTGTATTTTAGGACAAACATCATGTTTTTTGAAGTATGTAATAAACTAACAACATTAGTGGCTATGAGAAGATTGTATTTGTGCTGCTTGTCTGAAACGGGTTGGTGCACAGTATCTGTAAATGGAAAAGGGGAGTGATGGAAGGGCTTGGAGATTATGTCGTGAGAGGCTCCAATTTGTTTCTATTTCCTAGCTTCTGCAGGCCTGAAGGGATCCTAAATATAGTGAATTATCCAGCCACTTATGTTGAAATGTGGTATTTCTTAGAGCAGTGCATTTAATAGAAATCTCAACAGTCAACAAGACAACGGCAGAAGTTGGAAATGACCTGAGAACACTGATATTCTTAGGAAAGAGAGTTTGTTTGGCTACAGGTTTAAGGGACCAGAGTGAACAACTCTTGAATCAGCAGGTTAGCTCAGGAACTATAGTCTATGTGGAATTACAGAGTAAGAGAGTTTGAGTTTTCACTGTAGCTTGCACTGTATTGAAGCAAGAAACTATATTTAAAACTACAAAATGCAGCCCTCATATGCAAGAATTCCCATCAATCCACCTTAAGCAGCAGTTATTCAGTATCTGGTAGGATCCACCTTAACCTGATCAGAAGTAGCAAGTGTTCAAGATCAGATGACTGTCAATACAGCTCTATGTCCCCCAATATAAATCTCTGGTTTTGTTCTTTGTATACAAGCAAAGTATCTATTTTTGAAGGTTATGGTCTGTGTTGCTTGTTCTTGGATTCACTACCTGTAACCCCAAAAATGATCACTTGTCTCCTAAAACTTTCTGCCTGCTGCCGGCTGTTACCTTTGACCATTCTTGTCTGCTGCTTGCTACAACTTGAGCTTGAGATCCCAACGACTTAAGTGCTGGGCCATACACCCAACTACACTACTAGATCAGTGGACTCTCCTTCTATCCATGGATCCAGGTCATTAGGTGTCCTAATCCATACCTCAGCCTTGTGCGTCATATTGAGAGACGAGTAGCCACCACAGCCAGTTAACACTTGGCTAAAATCCCTCCAGCCATTCACTTGCAGGAAATGACTTATTAAAAGTACACAGAGTTAATAACATTGCACAAATAGCTAACATGTTTACAATGAATCACTTTCGAATAAAATGACAAATTCCAGCTCCTAAAATGAAACAAATTCACTAAATGAACAAATTGAAACCTCTTGCAAAAAAACTAGACATATGGTTAAAATAAACACTGTTTGGGTTTCTGGTACTCTTAGCTTTTTTATTTGGTCTTTTCTGTAAATATGACTCTGTAACTATAAAACTGCTGGAAACAGAAAGAAAATTGAGACCCCGTGTATTTTCAGGTTGGAAACTGCAGAGCAATAAATGCTTTTTATTGGTACTAGAACATTTTAGAACCTCTAAGACTGAACCAGTGTGTCGGGAGATAGTATTGCAGTCACACCAGGCTGAGTGTGTAATAGGGATTTAGGAATTATTATTGTCACTACGTTCCTGTCATCTACCTACTCACTTACCATTCTGCCCATACAGTTCATTCCTCCCTGATATCTCTCATATATTGTCATCTCTTAGAGATCATCCACAGTCTACCTCTAACCAGATCATCTCCCTTCTCCCTGACACTCGTCATCCAATCATCTCTTAGACATCACCCATACTCTCCCTGATATCTCTCCGAGATTGTCACCTCTTACAGATCATCAACCATCCCCATATATCCTTCAATCATCCACCCTCTCCTGAACATTCCCACTCTCCCTAACACTCGCCAAAATCATCACCCTTTATAGATCATACACTCTCTCCATGACACTGGTTATAAGCATTATCCCTCATAGATCATCAACTCTCTCCCTGATACCCTTCATGGTGATCACCCTTCATAGATTCCTGACTCCCTATTACAACCTTCCTGGCACTCATCACCCAATTCAGATAATCGATGCTTTCCATACCTCTCCTAATAAACATCATCTCTTAGAGATGATCTATTTTTACCATGACAATCCTTAAAGTCATCTGCAATTACAGATCATCCACCCTCTCCAAGCAACTCCTTAGATATTCATTGGTATATAATTATTGGTATATAATATTAGTCCTGGGCATTCAATAGCTAAAATATTTAAGTGATCTATAATAATTCATTTTTTTCTGTAGCAAAATAATATGCAATACATGTATTACATATTTGCCATATTCATTATACAGTGCCTTGCAAAAGTATTCACCCCCTTGACTTTTTACCTATTTTGTTACATTACAGCCTTAAGTCCAATGTTTTGTTAATCTGAATTTTGTGTGTTGGATCAGAACACAACAATCTAAGTTGGTGAAGTGAAATGAGAAAAATATATACATAAAACTATTTTTTTGAAATAGAAAACAAAAAATTGGCATGTGAGTATGTATTCAGCCCCTTTGTTATAAAGCCCATAAAAAGCTCTGGTGCAACCAATTACCTTCAGAAGTCACATAATTAGTGAAATAATGTCCACATCTGTGCAATCTAAGTGTCACATGATCTGTCATTACATATACACACCTTTTTTGAAAGGCCCCAGAGGCTGCAACACCTAAGCAAGAGGCACCACTAACCAAACACTGCCATAAAGGCCAAGGAACTCTCCAAACAAGTAAGAGACAATGTTGTTGAGAAGTACAAGTCAGGGTTAGGTTATAAAAAAATATCCAAATCTTTGATGATCCCCAGGAGCACTATCAAATCTATCATAACCAAATGGAAAGAACATGGCACAACAGCAAACCTGCCAAGAGACGGCCGCCCACCAAAACTCACGGACCGAGCTAGGAGGGCATTAATCAGAGAGGCAGAGAGAGGTGCTCTGGTCTGATGAGACAAAAATTGAACTTTTCAGCCATCAAAGAAAATGCTATATCTGGCGCAAACCCAACATCACAACACCCAAAGAACACCATTCATTTTAAGCAGCTAGGACTGGGAAACTGGTCAGAGTTGAAGGAAAGATGGATGGTGCTAAATACAGGGATATGTGTGCATTATCTTTAAAAATCTTATATATAAAGGAGATTGGTTTGCTGTATTAAAAGATGTCTTTTCTTTCTCTAATGAATTTTAAAAAAGTTAATTTACATCTATATAGCAACTCACTTATCAGATAATAATTGATTAACAATATTAAAATAAAATACCAACAAATACCAATATAAGTATCTCCCGGTAAGGTGTTCTTTTCCAAATAAAAAACATAAATACCTCATAATCAGCAGCCCTTATAGATCATCCGCCCTCTCCCTGACACACCTCATAATCAGCAGCCCTTATAGATCACCCGCCCTCTCCCTGACACACCTCATAATCAGCAGCCCTTATAGATCACCCACCCTCTCCCTGACACACCTTATTAACAGAAGCCCATATAGATCACCCGCCCTCTCCCTGACACACCTCATAATCAGCAGCCCTTATAGATCACCCACCCTCTCCCTGACACACCTCATAATCAGCAGCCCTTATAGATCACCCGCCCTCTCCCTGACACACCTCATAATCACCGGCCTTATAGATCACCCGCCCTCTCCCTGACACACCTCATAATCAGCAGCCCTTATAGATCACCCACCCTCTCCCTGACACACCTCATAATCAGCAGCCCTTATAGATCACCCACCCTCTCCCTGACACACCTCATAATCAGCAGCCCTTATAGATCACCCACCCTCTCCCTGACACACCTCATATTCAGCAGCCCTTATAGATCACCCACCCTCTCCTTGACACACCTTATTAACAGAAGCCCTTATAGATCACCCACCCTCTCCCTGACACACCTCATAATCAGCAGCCCGTATAGATCACCCACCCTCTCCCTGACACACCTCATAATCAGCAGCCCGTATAGATCACCCACTCTCTCCCTGACACACCTCATAATCAGCAGCCCTTATAGATCACCCACCCTCTCCCTGACACACCTCATAATCAGCAGCCCTTATAGATCACCCACCCTCTCCCTGACACACCTCATAATCAGCAGCCCTTATAGATCACCCACCCTCTCCCTGACACACCTCATAATCAGCAGCCCTTATAGATCACCCACCCTCTCCCTGACACACCTCATAATCAGCAGCCCTTATAGATCACCCACCCTCTCCCTGACACACCTCATAATCAGCAGCCCTTATAGATCACCCACCCTCTCCCTGACACACCTCATAATCAGCAGCCCTTATAGATCACCCACCCTCTCCCTGACACACCTCATATTCAGCAGCCCTTATAGATCACCCACCCTCTCCCTGACACACCTCATAATCAGCAGCCCTTATAGATCACCCACCCTCTCCCTGACACACCTCATAATCAGCAGCCCTTATAGATCACCCACCCTCTCCCTGACACACCTCATAATCAGCAGCCCTTATAGATCACCCACCCTCTCCCTGACACACCTCATAATCAGCAGCCCTTATAGATCACCCACCCTCTCCCTGACACACCTCATAATCAGCAGCCCTTATAGATCACCCACCCTCTCCCTGACACACCTCATAATCAGCAGCCCTTATAGATCACCCACCCTCTCCCTGACACTCCATGTAACCCTCTTTTTGTATTCCATCCACAACAAAAATGAGTCATGCTACAAATCCGTAAATAACTGACACACATTGCCATTTTATATTGACAACACACCGAAAGTAACAGATGGTAAATGTTTGTCCCAACAGCAGTTTTTTTTTGTCAGGGAAAATAAACCTTTTTTTTTTCTTTTCTTTAAAATTATTCGGCAGTAATCACGTAGCACCTACTTGTAAGAGTCATACATGTTAATTTTTGCTGATTCGCACTCTCGCTAATCTCTCACACTCCTCAGTCTCAGACACATTGCTGGAGAATTATTCATAGGAAACTGTACTTTTCCATAATAATTCAATATTTTCTGCTCTGTAACACCCGAATTTCACTGATTCCTGCATGAATGATGTACCAGACTATGAGCAATTTAAAAAAAAATGTTTTTTTAAACAACTTTGCAAGATGAAAATAAATGCAAACTGTCTAGAGAAATACAGATATGAAATGAATACTGTCTGGAACTGTAGAACTGTGTTGCCCGCAAGTTATTGTGCCAAATGCACCTAAATCAGGTTGTTACCCAAACTAGATAAGCTAAGGTCAATATGAAACTCCCTACCTCGCCCGGCCAAATTCTAAAATATTAATTGCAAAGTTTTAAAATCTATTTTTTTTTATTCAAATATTTTGTGCCGGTTATTAATGTAATTAATTGGTCCATTAACTACTAGACTTAGGAAAAGCATCCTATCAGGGAACTTATCAAAAATGCTGTCTTCTTCTCATGTGGTAGGCACACCTACCTTAGTATCCTTTACGTCCATGAGTCTTATCACTTCTGATTGTCTTAGATGAGCTTTGGGTCAGTCTAGAGTGGAATACTGTATTGCCGGTGCATCACCCCAATAATGTAGACAATGATGCTCTTAGAAAATGGTGTAAGTCAGGGGTGTCAAACTCTGTCCTGGAGGGCCACACCCAGGCCTGGATTTGAGGATTTCCTTTCTGTGTACAGGTGAGTCAGTCAGGATGACTGCAGAAGCAATAGTCTCACCTGCTTGTAGCAAGGATATCCACAAATCCAGGCCTGGGTGTGGCCCTCCAGGATCGAGTTTGACACCCCTGGTGTAAGTTATGCCAGTCTTGTTTAACCAAAGACATTTGTGCCATGGGTGTGCTGTATCACATAGATACCTTGTTAATATCTTGGATTTGACCTTGGAACGTGCCCCCATACAGCTGCAATCATCTGCCTGATTACCTTACTTGGTGCCTGCCCAGACCTTCGGCTTTGGTGATAACTTTGCCTACCTCTAGCCGCTGACCATAGATTGGTTACCAAAATTCTTCTGCTAGCCAACCAGGCTCAAGGGCCGGTCTAAACCATCTCAGTCCTGTACACCCACCTCTTGCTTTGACAACTATTAGCTTAAACTACTACTGAAGCAGCATACTTATAGCATTTATTTTGCCGAATATTTTTACAATATTTAAAATAAATAATAAGGCCTTTACTTTTTGCTACTGTATTGAGTTTTGTTTTAATGATGACAGACATTTTCTCTTAATGTAAAAAGCATTATACACATGAAAGGAACAGTGGATTCAGGTAAGAGCTCTGTTCAATTCTGTTGAAAACTGTTCTGCAAATAGCACACTAGTGCTCTATGATAACCTTCCCCTCAAACTACAGACAGGTCAGAAGTCTAAAATGAAATATAGGATATTATCTAAAAATGCTTTTGCGTTCCTGTTTTGCATTTCTGCGAATGTTGGTACTTTGTTAGATACTTCACAAGCCTGTGAAGTTTTTACCATTATCACAATCCACCACTAGAATGCAAATACTGTATATACTCCAGACTAATTCTTGGTACAGGCCCAAAGAAACTCTCATCAAGTGTTGATCTGATACAGGCCTTTTATCTCTGTTTAGCAGCTTTCAGGCCCTTATACTTGATTAAAATCATTCAATCATGTGATGTGTTTATCTCTTTAGCTAATGACGGTATCAGAGCTCAAGAGGAAAAAAATCAATATGGCACAAATTTGTAATGGGCCTCAATTCTCTACTGAAGTCTAAGGATCTAGTAGGAAAACACAGGATATAATGACTTGTTGATGGTTATTTATTTAAAAAAAAAGTAAAATAATAAATATGGCTAAACTATTATATGCATGTTTTCAGAATGTGGTAGCCATTGTTATTTTTGTTTACCTGACCTGTCAATTGGGAGCGGACTATGTAGTTAAAATTTCCATTCTACTGAAGTGACTTTCTCTACTAAGTTGATCAGCAGACACAAACATGTCAGATAACACAACAGATTAATTTTGTATACAAGATAATTAGAGACTGTACTTATTAATTCTAAAAAAAATGATTGCTTATTTTTAAGTATATGAATACAGGGGCTCTTTAAATAAATAATGGAAATATAGAGGGATATTAGATTTATAATATATCCCTGCTAGTTTCTCTTTCAATACCACATACACGTTCACTTTGAATTGATGATGGATAGATTTAACCCAACCTTTTTCTTCTTGTGAGACTGTCCCAGTTGAACAACTTTACAGCTTTAAATGGTTTTAAGCGGGAATCCAAGAGAATACACAATGGTAATGTGTAATGGTTCCTACCTTACATTTCTCAATCCTCACCTAGCTGTGTCCTCCACCCTTGTTGTGGCTGCCTCTCTCTCTCCTCTCTTGCTTTGGCTATCTCACTACTCTTTCTTACCATGGAAGTCTCTCAACTCTACCTTGCTCTAACTGCCTCTCTCTCCTTCTTGTCTTGCATGCATCACTCCTCCTCAATGTGTATATGATAAAATATTCCAAGGACAAATTATAGTGTCTAAACATAGGACACAGTATATAGACATGGTGTATCCTCTCTAGCCATGTCTCATCCCAACAGCTTCTCATAACACATATTTTCTAATCAAAGTATAGTTGTAGATCTCCATTCCATGGCTCTTGGAAGAATTTTTGGAAGGCTGACTCGTAGCGACCAAAGTTTTTGAATTTCAAATTTCCATAGCTTTTCTATGGCTCCAGTAAAAAAGAGCCCAGTAAAACGTACTGACTTGCACCACAGGGGGATTTGCTGGGAGTTCTGTAGCCCTGAACCTGTAGTCTGAATCACAATAGACTCCATAGCAATGCTACAGAACGGTACCCACTAACCTCAAAATATTTCACTAGCCCGGACATCCTCCTTTATCGCTATCTATCTATATAAACCCCTTTCCCATGGCAGGGATGGTGTTAAAATTTTTTAACATGCATGAGGTTTATGACCTATCCACCTATGACCTGCTAGCCCCTATGACCTTGGTATCCCCCAGAATTCCCAAAAATATCCATTACCCCCTATGAGCCTTGATATCCCCCAGGATATCCCCTTAAATGCTAGCCCTATGAGCTGGGTATCCCCTGAGTGTCTTCAACTAAGGTATAACCATGGGGGTCCTTATGGACCCCATGGCACCAAATCTTAACCCCTTTGCCAGTTTTACCAAACTATCATTATGGAGGTTCCCAATGACTCTCATAGTATCCTTCTTACCACCACATGGATCCATATTAGACCATAATGAAGCCTTCCACGGAGGGTCTATCACTAAATACATACAAAAATACTACATAAATGTAAAAAAACTGGGAGTTAGCTAACCTTTTTCTGCCCTTTATGTACAATCATCTACTCTCAGGTTCCTCAATCTTCAGCCCATGATAAGTGGCCACTTTCATATTAATTAAAGAATCCATCCGCTTCCATCATGATTGAAGTCCTTGTTCCTCATCTTCGGCCCATGGAAAGGTGTCCTCCGCCTAAAAAATCCTCTATAAAAAACTTTACCTAATAAAGCTTTTCTTCCTTACTATACTTATTTATATTGATGACTGTCTGATGTAATTATGCGTCATCTAATGTGTAATTCTAATGTATTTTTACTATACCATGCTGATTTTTGGTAACTTACGATATAATGTATTTCTCATGATTTTATGACTGAATTATTGTTTATACTTTATTTGCAATGCTACATCATATTATTGGTACCTATAAGGAATTGATATTTGATTAAACCATCCCTATCATGCTTGAATCCTCATAAACTGGGATATACATATGTATAAAACGTGAATACATATCTATATATCTATCTCTTCAGGCAATTAATCATGTAGAGCAGTCAAGATCAAGTGGAGAAACTGTAAAAAAAACTTTTTTATTTTTATATATTCACATTTTTAGAATTATTTTTAAATAATGTAGCATTGGCTTTTATAGCCCACATGGTGTATTACATTAGGTGTTATCTGTAGTTCTGCTGCACTCACCCATTATAACTTGTGGCAGGATTGTGAAGACCTCTTACCTTACATTTCCACCTGTGTAAATGTTTCCAGCGGATTTAAGTCTAGAAGATTTTACTGCATGCGGTTTTGAAGAACTAGGCTTGATATTGGCCAAAATTACTTTAGAAAAGAAAATACTGCGGTTGATTAACTATATATACACAATTATAAGTTTATGCTTGTTTGAGTTTCTTATTTAATCTGCCTTCTCAGGAATGGCTCTTTTATAAATTAAGGAGATTACCATTAGTTCCACTGCCATTTTGTATTTATATGAATTAACTGTAGTAGATGAAAGCTTCTATGAATTCAAGGTCTCATTCTGTTTGTAAATAAAGATCAGCAGACACTAAATTGTGGCTACCAAGGGGGCATAATCACATATAATAGTTACAAAACTGAAGAAACTGAAATGCCTGCCAAGTCATATTTAATTATTTATAATAGCAGTATTCAATATTACATTTATTTTCATAGATTATAGAATCAGCCTCTTTATCTCTACCCTAATACGGTTATAAGGGGATGGTGATCTGTGAGAGACAGGTATAAAGAATTTCAGGAACAGTCAGATCTGATAATAAATACTCAATATCAGGCTGCCCTCACACAAAACCTCATTGTCAAGGCAAACCTCTTTAATACAAGTCTCCAGTCAATCATTGTGTTTGTATGTTTTGTGCCTGAACACTTAGCACTACCTGCTAGACAAAGCCACCTCCCCATTGACCTGATAGTGGGTGGATACCAGCTACTGAATCTGGACTTTGACAGTAAGTTTAATATCAAATATTGTTTTTGTATGAATTTTTTAATGACCAAATCCTAATTAAAAAACATCTAGCACTTGTTAAGAGTGTTACACTTGCCCCTTAAAGGCTTTTTTTTTAAACCTATCAATCTTTCAAGCACTTTAAAACTTTATGTAAATAATAAAATAAAATAAAAATAAAAAAAATATATATATATATATATATATACACAAATAAAAATTATATGATACTGGAAGTAAACAAATAACAACTTTATAGCTCAGCTATCAAAACATGTAATTACTAACAGATAGAAACAGCCTGGCCCCTCCATAAAACATGTTTCCTATCAGTAATAAAGTCTCAGTCCTCATTTGACCTTTTCCCTCCTCGCTGTGTGTTGGTCCATTTAAATAAACATATTTTGTGTATTATAGTCAATTAATGTGTGCAAGACAGTCTAATAAGCAAAACAGCAGTGAGTGCATCATTGCCGTGCACAATTCACACACTAATGTTTTGAATGCTTTTTAAAGGTATTTAAATAAAAACATGGTCTTCTATTTAATTTATTCTTTTTTGAAGAAATATACTTCAATACAGGCAAATTATGCTTAGATTATAGAAAATAACAGCCTATATTTTATTACGTGATATACAGACATGACACTCTGCTACAATGTAAAGTAGTAAGTGTACAGCCTGTATAACAGTGTAATTTGCTGTCCCCTCAAAATAACTCAACGCCCAGCTATTAATGTCTAAACCATTAGCAACAAAAGTGATTACACCCCTAAGTGGAAATGTCCAAATTGGGTCCAAAGTGTCAATATTTTGTGTGGCCACCATTATTTTCCAGCACTGCCTTAACCTTTATGGGCATGGAGTTCACCAAAGCTTCACAGGTTGCCACTGAAGTCCTCTTCCACTCCGCCATGATGACATCATGGAGCTGGTGGATGTTAGAGACCTTGCACACCCCCACCTTCCGTTAGGGGGAACCTAGGGTTTAGGTCTGGAGACATGCTTGGCCAGTCTATCACCTTTACCTTCAGCTTCTTTAGCAAGTCAATGGTGGTCTTGGAGGTGTATTTGGGGCTGTCATGTTGGAATACTGCCCTGCCGCCCAGTCTATGAAGGGAGGGGATCATGCTCTGCTTCAGTATGTCACTGTACATGTTGGCATTCATGGTTCCCTCAATGAACTGTAGCTCCCCAGTTCCGGCAGCACTCATGCAGGCTCAGACCAAACATACAGTTGCAAGCAAAAGTATGTGAACCCTTTGGAATGATATGGATTTCTGCACAAATTGGATACCACAGAGGAAGCCACTGCTGTCCAAACAAAACATTGCTGCACGTTTACAGTTTGCACAAGAGCACCTGGATGTTCCACAGCAGAACTGGCAAAATATTCTGTGGACAGATGAAACCAAAGTTGAGTTGTTTGGAAGAAACACACAACACTATGGCACAGCACACCAACATCAAAACCTCATCCCAACTGTGAAGTACGGTGGTGGGGGCATCATGGTTTGGGGCTGCTTTGCTGCGTCAGGGCCTGGACGGATTGCTATCATCATAGGAAAAATGAATTCCAAAGTTTATCAAGACATTTTGAAGGAGAACTTAAGGCCATCTTTCCACCAGCTGAAGCTCAACAGAAGATGGGTGTTACAACAGGACAACGACCCAAAGCATAGAAGTAAATCAACAACAGAATGGCTTAAACAGAAGAAAATATGCCTTCTGAAGTGGCCCAGTCAGAGTCCTGACCTCAACCCGATTGAGATGCTGTGGCATGACCTCAAGAAAGCGATTCACACCAGACATCCCAAGAATATTGCTGAACTGAAACAGTTCTGTAAAGAGGAATGGTCAAGAATTACTCCTGACCGTTGTGCACATCTGATCGGCAACTACAGGAAACGTTTGGTTGTAGTTATTGCTGCCAAAGGAGGTTCAACCAGTTTTTAAATCCAAGGGTTCACATACTTTTTCCACCTGCACTGTGAATGTTTACATGGTGTGTTCAATAACAACATGGTAACATTTAATTCTTTGTGTGTTATTCGTTTAAGCAGACTGTGATTGTCTATTGTTGTGACTTAGATGAAGATCAGATCACATTTTATGACCAATTTGTGCAGAAATCCATATCATTCCAAAGGGTTCACATACTTTTGCTTGCAACTGTATATACACATGTCTATATATGTTTTCTATAATATGCTGTGTTGATCCCCTCTATATGCATTTATGTGATGATGTCAGATGCTGCCTCCACCCTCTCTGCATCGCTGTTTACGTTCAAACTGAGGGTTTCATCTCATATCAGTGTTTTTGTGCTCTTTGTGCCTTCTCCGTTTAGCTGTCATTTAAGGATTATTTGAACTACCTTTCCTCAGTATAGATGTATACTTTTGGTGTTTGGAGTTTCATGGTCTGGGCCTGCATGAGTGCTGATGGCACTGGGGAGGTACAGTTCATTGAGGGAACCATGAATACCAACATGTACTGTGACATACTGAAGCAGAGCATGATCGACCTCCCTTCAGAGAGTGAGCCACAGGGCAGTATTCCAACATGATAACGACCCCAAACACACCTCCAAGATGACCATTGCCTTGCTAAAGAAGCTGAAGGTAAAGGGGATGGATTGGCCAAGCATGTCACTAGACCTAAAACCCATTGCGCATCTGTGGGGCATGCGTTATCACATGAAACAATATAATAAAATATTTACAAAAATGTGAGGGGTGTACTCACTTTTGTGAGATACTGTATATGCAATTGAACTACAGTAGAATTTACCATTTTGGTTTCTCCTAATGAGGCTAGAGGAGACTTCTATCTGCACAGTATGTATGTGGCAGCTAAACATGCCATTGATTTTTACAGGGCTTGTAAAAAGCTCATTAGTTTATAAGGAGAGACCATCTTGAAATAGCAGACAGAATCGGTCCAGAAAATACATTTAACCACTACATTCATAAAAGGTGGAAATGTAAAGGTGAGGTTTTTTTTTTTTTTTAAATGTATTTATTTTTTAACATGCTTAGATCATACAGAAAAAACAGACCACAATGATCATTTAAACTTAGTTTTAACTCCATGTTTTATTAAAAGGGACACAGCAAAGGTTCCAAATAGGGAGCAATTGTGAAATACTAACACGTACATTATTAGTAATTATTATTATCCTTTATTTGTAACACTCCAACATATTCCATAGTACTATACAGAGGATAAGTACAAAGACAAATATAATATTAAATAAAATGTGGAGTGAATATTAATCTAAAAATATATCGCTACAATAAATTTGTATTCAAATTTGTAATTTAATTAGCATTTAAGGTCTGCCACCAAAGTTGTGCGGTTATCTATTTCTATATTGTCATAATTGCTAAGTATTGTTAATTATTGCCTTGGGGTTTGCATGCATTGTTTTCAGTCTAAATTAACTCTATGCCTGAATTCTGATAAAGATAAAGAAAATGCATTTTAACAGCAAATTCATAACGTAATTGTATAGATATAGATTAAACTATTTTTGGTTCCTCTGCTCTATTGTTTTTAGTATATTAGATGTCAGAGTTCCAAATCCCTTTAATTGTATTCAATAAACTCTATATGACAGGAAAACTTGTAGAAAATTATTTTTTTTTATTGGTAAAAAAAAAAAAATGTTTTTGTTTATGAAACATATTTATATTGTTGTGTTCTCTTAGCCTTTCATGGCTTAGTGAGACCAGTTTCTAAGCTCTGTTTTATGAGCGGAGCCGCCATATAGTACTTTCATACCTTTTTTGATACTGGGACATAACAGCCACTTGGCCGGATGCCTGGAGTTCTAGACCCCTATTTTAACACTACATTCTTGACAGAAATTTCTGTAAATAGACCACTGAGTACATTTCCACTGAACGGGCCAAAATATCTCCGCTCTTGTCAGGCAAATCCGATTTTAAACATGATCTGGAAAAAACAATGGGATGCTTTCATATTTCACCACATTCGCACTTGTCCTGGTGAACGGTTTAATCACAGCTCATTCACTGGCAGAATTCCCCATTTGGCATGGAAGATCGTAAAATCTTTAAGAAAAAAAAATCTATCTCCATCAGATATATCTGTTAATTAAGCAAACCAACTGTAACTATGAAAAAGTCGACATTATATGTGATATTGGTGCTGCTGCATAGCAAGCTAATAAATAATTTCTCATGCCAGCCTAATAATGGATTTTTTTTTGTAGACGCCCCAAAAATTAAAGGGACACTGAAGTCAACATGTGGGTGGAAAATCACGAGGAAAATCTGACTATGTTTTTTTAATTGATTAATACACTTCAATATTGTAAGTTTTAGTAATTGCTTATATAGGCCCTGAAGCCTTCCCACATTTTACTACATAAACAATGAC
Source organism: Discoglossus pictus (assembly GCA_027410445.1). NCBI lineage: Eukaryota > Metazoa > Chordata > Amphibia > Anura > Alytidae > Discoglossus > Discoglossus pictus. The sequence goes on from CM050168.1 coordinate 149,315,532, forward strand.
GTTCGTGATGTGACTCACACTTTTTCTATACTTTTCTCAAACATGTGTTGCAGTAGGGAAAAAGCCTCTGTTTTTAGGACTGTGGGTTCTAGATCCAATCTCCCCTTCATACCTTTTCTTCAATTAATTTAAAATGTTTTTATTTAGTTATATATTTAGTTATATATTACTACAACAGTCTCAAATCAACCTTTTACAAATTATATATATTTTGAGTCTTCATTGTGTGACCAAAATAAAAACTACTACATAAAAAAAAGGCTGTGGTAGGATTCAAACCCACATTTGCCATTTTACAGTCCAAGCATTCTATCACTGGACTATACGCATACAGGCCTTGTTGCGGTGAAAAGGAATAATACAAGTAACAGAATTTTGGAAAAATAACAGTTTTATAATTGTTGCTGCTCTGTTACGTTTTAAAGTACTGCACTGCACACACTTCATTGAGTTGTCTCACTGGGATTTGCTTTTCTATTTAGTTCTGTAGTCAAGTGAAAATTCTTAGTAGCAATACAAAGTTCCTGCCATTTCTAATTGTAATAGGAACAAAGGTAACATGTCTGCTCCCATTATAGCAAACATGAATATGGTAATTAAACCTGAAGGGCATTATTTTTTTATTTTATTTTTTATTTATTTATTTTATTTTTTATTTATTTATTTTTCTAAAAAACATTTTGCATAATATCTCCCTTTGGGTCTTACACAGATGCATGTTGTAAATCAGCTGTGGCATAAATAAGCAATGAAGAGTTGACAACTTTCTGTTCTTTGTGAAAAAGGAATGTTATGTGGTGCCAAAAAGCACATGGTTTATTGAGATTGCCATAAATTGTACAAGGCATGTGCATTGATATCTGACAAGGACAGTGATGAAGATTGGGAGATGTAAGCCTGCACAAAAAAACTCTTAAAATTTACATAAAGTCTCTATTTTTCTCTTGCTTTGGGGATCAGAGATGTATACAATTGTGCGGACTGTGTAACCAGAAATCAGCCCCGAAATCTAACCATCTACAGTATCAAAAAGCCAATTAATTATAACCAAAGGGTAGCATTTTCTCTGTTTATTTTAATAATAACCTATTTTACTAAAGATCATTGTATATCCATTTATAATTTGTATTACATATATATATATATATATATATATATATATACTAGTAACTTGACGGGATAATATTTGAAGTGTCTCTACCCCCCCCCCCCCCCCGTGTCTCTTTTCCCCCCTCTCCCTTCCCTGTGTCTCTTCCCAGTCTCCCTCCCCTATGTCTCTCTTCCCCCTCTCCCTCCCCTGTGTCTTTTCCCCCCCCTCTCCCTCTTCCCCCTCTCCCCTGTATCCCTCCCACCCCATGTCTTTCTCTTACCCTCTCTCCCGTCTCCCCCCCTCACTGTGAGTGTGTTGCATGCATGCACTGTGTAGCACGCTATGTGCATGCGCTATATGCGAGGTGCTATGCGCAGAGTAGTGCGCAGACGCACATGTTGCTTTGTGCTATGCATATTCATAACTTACAACACGCATTGCGAGGCTTACGCATGTGTGTAGTAGTGCGTTATGTACATGGGCGGCTAATGTCGCGCATTGCGCATGCACTGATTAGTGCGCTATGCACATGCGTGGCTCGTGCTCATTGCTCATGACTATTATATGTGACTAGCGAATTGCCTGTCAAAAAATGACGGCAATGAAATTGTAAGGTAGCTAATGCTGTTTGGTGTATAATAATGAAATATATAATACATTAATAAATGAATATACTTTACCTATTTTGAAGCATTGTGTTGAAGAGCTGGCAATCTGTTTTGAGGTTGCTGCAGCATTAGTGGTGTGGAGCTGCTGTGTAAGCATGATAAATGTGTGCAGTGTAACACTGTGCGTGCGCGAGCCCAAACCGTTAGCGTAGTTGTGTACTTCTGCATTGGGGTAAAATGGCGGGCAATGTGTGGTATGAAAATCCGTAGGTCGTTTGTGGCGTTTTGCAAGTTTCTTGTGGTGTTTTGCGAGTTTAGATTGCTGTAGCCTCGTTTTCGTTTTGTTCGGCGACCATTTTTTCTGTCGCTTACAGTTTTTTTTAGTGTCTAAACTCTTTTATTTTGATATAAATGAAGGTGTAAGTTTTTTTTTTGAGGTGCTGGATGCTTCCTCTTGCTGTAGGTAAGCTTTTTATGTATGTGCTGTGTGTATTTATTGTGTTTTAAATTTTGTAATGTTCGCGAGTTGCGTCCGAGTGTTGCGAGATCGTAATGTGTGCTAACGTGTCTCGTATGGTGTTTGCGTGTGTAGCCTCGTTTTCGTTTTGTTCGTCGGCCATTTTTTGTGTCGCTTAGCAAATTGTTTACTGTCTAAACTCTTTTATTTTGAGTAAAATGAAGGTGTAAGTTGAATTTTTGAGGTCCTGGATGCTTCCTGTTTCTGTAGGTAAGGTTTTTATGTATGTGCTGTGTGTATGTATTGTGTTTTTAATTTTGTAATGTTTGCGAGTTGCGTCCGAGTGTTGCGAGGCCGTAATGTGTGTGAACGTGTGTCGTACGTTGTTTGCGAGTGTCGTAATGTGTGTGTCGTGCTCTTTGGGTTGCGACGTGAAGTTTGCGAGGGTGGCAGTTGCTGGCATGGAGCGCCTGCGGCGCTCCATGCCAGCAACTGAGACCCTCGCCCAGTGCCCTCGCTTCGCGAGCCCGCAGCGTTAGCAACAACTCGTACGCTCACAACTATATATGTGATATATAAATATATGCACACACATATATATATATATATATATATATATATATATATATATATAAACTTCTCTCTTTGTGTTCTTAAGAAGCTCACGTTACCGTAGAGATCATTTATAGTGTCTGATTGGTTTTCCCTTGTGGCCAAATTGGTGTTTTTGTATAATGTTAAAGTTATGGGCAACTGAAGGCTCCCAAATATTTATAAACTAGCGAATTGCCCGTCAAAAAATGACGGCAATGAAATTGTAAGGTAGCTAATGCTGTTTGGTGTATAATAATGAAATATGTAATACATTACTAAATGAATATACTGTACCTATTTTGAAGCATTGTGTTGAAGAGCTGGCAATCTGTGTTGATGTTGCTGCAGCATTAGTGGTGTGGAGCTGCTGTGTAAGCATGCTGAATGTGTGCACTGTGTGGTATGAATATCCGTAGGTCGTTTGTGGCGTTTTGCAAGTTTCTTGTGGTGTTTTGCGAGTTTCTTGTGGTGTTTTGCGAGTTTAGAGTGCTGTAGCCTCGTTTTCGTTTTGTTCGGCGGCCATTTTTTCTCTCGCTTAGTTTTTTTTTTAGTCTCTAAACTCTTTTATTTTGAGTAAATTCGAGGTCTAAGTTGCATTTTTGAGGTCCTGGGTGCTCCCTCTTGGTGTAGGTAATGTTTTTATGTATGTGCTGTGTGTATGTATTGTGTTTTACATTTTGTAATGTTCGCGAGTTGCGTCCGAGTGTTGCGAGGCCGTAATGTGTGTGAACGTGTGTCGTATGTTGTTTGCGAGTGTCGTAATGTGTGTGTCGTGCCGTTTGGGTTGCGACGTGAAGTTTGCGAGGGTCGCAGTTGCTTTGCGAGGTCCTACGGCGCTCCATGCCAGCAACTGAGACCCTCGGCCAGTGCCCTCGCTACGCGAGGGCCTTGGCTCGCGTAGCGAGCCCGCAGCGTTAGCAACAACTCGTACGCTCACAACTATATATGTGATCTTAAAATCCATTGGAGGTGGAAGTGTTTTATTTCCAATCTTGACAGTTAAAGGAGGTTTTATAGTCACTGTAGGTAGCTTGGACAAGTTGAGTTGTGCTTCATCCTTTCACCCACACACCCATATTAGAGGGACATCAGCAGGGTCACAAATTTACCTAATTAAAATGGCAAACATGAATATTATATTATATATTTATCTCAGTTTAGCCACAAAAATGTCTAATAATCGGGGCTTCTAGTTGAAAGTCAAACTAGGATAGTAATATATTTAGCTTTATTTAAAACTAAAATGATTTTGGTGTGTGGGAGTGCAGATATTCTTCATTTTACTGATAAATGTGTAAAATTGATAATAATAGATTTTCCATTTCACATCACACATATTTTAGTTTGATGATTAAAGGATCATAAATCCCCCAAAACAAAATATAAAAATATTTTGCATTGTTTATTGCCACCATAACAATTTATCTAGATTCAAAAACATCTGGACTTTTCTGTAGAGGGCCCATTTGAATCTCTTCACCGTCACAACGAGACAGGCCTGTACATATAACCAAGCACATTTCCACAGCTGTTTAATATGGAGTCCATATCAGGGACTAAATGATGTGAGGCTGTGATCAACCAGACTGAATTATTTTAACGAGGAAGCATTACAATTTGACAGCACATAAGAGCTGTGGGGTCAACGTTCTTTGGATATATTCCCATTTTGCCTTAGAGGACTGCTATAGATTAGGAAAAATGTCATATGTTTGTGAAGTATGCAGAAAACAAACCGCATTAGTAGTAGTGTAATCCAGTATTTTAGGAGTAAAAATCTTAATTTTAGCAGATTGTCAGAGTTGCCATGACATGAAAACTTGCTTTTCAATGCATGAGAGGGCAGGTGCAGACCAACACTACTTTCTACTTAGTATGTACCTCTGCAGGTTCCAAGCCAGTAGAAAGTGTGGAAGACAAAAACATGTTGTCTCTGGTGTGCAGATACAATCTTCCTCTGAATTCAAAGTCTCCTTCCAAGTCAGGATGTTAATTAGCAGAAACAATATGGTACATCCCACAGCAGCTTAACTGTATATCAAAGTAATTAAAGGCATGTCTAAGTTTCCTAGATTATGAAGGTATCAGTAGTGTATGGAAACATTTTTTGCATGAAAAAAAATCCCCAAATAAGCATTTACAAACCCACTTTGATGTTTGCTAAATCCCTTCAGTTTGCAAGCTTCAGCTTTGGTTAGTTGACATCCCTGAAAATCCCTGCTAAGATTAGCATAAGATTCATGATTTGTTTTGGCCAATCAGAAGAAAGCAAAGGTTAGCTGATATATTTGTATTAAACTCTGAGTTTCCTGTTTTGCAATGCACCCTGGGAAATGTTCTCTCTCTCTCTCTCTCTCTCTCTCTCTCTCTCTCTCTCTCTCTCTCTCTCTCTATATATATATATATATATATATATATATATATATATATATATCCTTGTGGTCTGATTCAGCTGGGAGCTCAGACCTCACCCAACCATGTGATTCCATCCTGCAGCAAGTACTTCCTCAAACTCTGTATCTGGCTGCTCTCCTCTGTGTACTTGGTTATGTAAGCTCCCTGTGGGTGTACAAAGCTGGATTTTACTTTCCTGTCTATAACTTTGTAAGTACACTGAACTTATCTATGTAACACAATTTTTTTTTTCTGTTAATCACTGCCTCTTTCATACCAAACATTTGAAATCAAGGAAACTAATATATATATATCTTTAACTACAAATTGTATTATTTTTTACATGCTAAAACCATTTAGCTTTTTTTCAAGAGCAATTATTTAAATTAGTATTTTAATTAATATAAGACTATAGTGGCACTTTATTATTGCAAAAATATAATTTTTAGTCATAATTCAAGTGGTGGCCACTAGATGGAGACTTATGAAGTGTTAAAGCTTTTAATTCTCATTTATAGATGTATCGCAGGGAAGTAGGCAGAGAGATTAAATTAAAATATTGATGCAATTAAGGGTTTTATTTTTCTTTGAATTATGTAAATTTGATTAATTGCAATTATTTACTCTGTGTTGCCCTACCACCTCTGCTAGAAGGCTGTTCCATTTAAGGAAGTACTTGAAGTACTTGAACACATAACCGTCTACACCTTTACCTAACTATATATAATATATATATATATATATATATATATATATATATATATACAGGGGATATAAAAAGTCTACACACCCCTGTTAAAATGTCAGGTTTCTGTGCTGTAAAAAAATGAGACAAAGATAAATCATTTCAAAACTTTTTTCACCTTTAATGTGACCTATAAACTGTACAACTCAATTGAAAAACAAACTGAAATCTTTTAGGTGGAACGAAGAAAAAGAAAAAAGAAAAATAATGAGGTTGCATAAGTCTGCACACCCTCTTATAACTGGGGATGTAGCTGTGTTCAGAATTAAGCAATCACATTCCAAATTGTGTTAAATAGGAGTCAGCATACACCTGCCATCATTTAAAGTGTCTCTGATTCACCCCAAATAAAGTTCAGCTGCTCTAGTTGGTCTTTCCTGAAATTATCTTAGTCGCATCCCACAGCAAAAGCCATGGTCCACAGAGAGCTTCCAAAGCATCAGAGGGATCACATTGTTAAAAGGTATCAGTCAGGAGAAGAGTACAAAATATTTTCCAAGGCATTAGATATACCATGGAACACAGTGAAGACAGTCATCATCAAGTGGAGAAAATATGGAACAACAGTGACATTACCAAGAACTGGAGCTCCCTCCAAAATTGATGAAAAGACAAGAAGAAAACTGGTCTGGGAGGCTACCAAGAGGCCTACATCAACATTAAAAGAGATGCAGGAATATCTGGCAAGTACTGGCTTTGTGGTACACGTGACAACAATCTCCCGTAATCTTCATATGTCTGGGCTATGGGGTAAGTGGCAAGACGAAAGCCTTTTCTTACAAAGAAAAACATCCAAGCCAGGCTACATTTTGCAAAAACACATCTGAAGTCTCCCAAAAGCATGTGGGAAAAGGTGTTATGGTCTGATGAAACCAAGGTTGAACTTTTTGGCCATAATTCCAAAAGATATGTTTTAAAACAACACTGCACATCACCAAAAAAAACCTATACCCACAATGTAGCATGGTGGTGGCAGCATCATGCTTTGGGGCTGTTTTTCTTCAGATGGAACTGGGGCTTTAGTTAGGATAGAGGGAATTATGAACAGTTCCAAATACCAGTCAATATTGGCACAAAACCTTTCGGCTTCTGTTAGAAAGCTGAACATGAAGAGGAACTTCATCTTTCAGCATGACAGCGACCCAAAGCATACATCCAAATCAACAAAGGAATGGCTTCACCAGAAGAAGATTACAGTTTTGGAATGGCCCAGCCAGAGCCCAGACCTGAATCCAATTGAAAATCTGTGGGGTGATCTGAAGAGGGCTGTGCACAGGGGATGCCCTCGCAATCTGACAGATTTGGAGTGTTTTTGCAAAGAAGAGTGGCCAAATCTTGCCAAGTCAAAATGTGCCATGCTGATAGACTCATACCCAAAAAGACTGAGTGCTGTAATAAAATCAAAAGGTGCTTCAACAAAGTATTAGTTTATGGGTGTGCATACTTATGCAACCATATTATTTTATTTTTATATTTTTTCTTCCCTCTACCTAAAAGATTTCAGGTTGTTTTTCAATTGAGTTGTACAGTTTGCAGGTCACATTAAAGGTGGAAAAAGTTCTGAAATAATTTATCTTTGTCTGACATTTTAACAGGGGTGTGTAGACTTTTTATATCCACTATATATATTTATATATATATATATATATATATATATATATATATATATATATATATATTTTCCAGATTCATCAGGAATACTTTGATAAACAATGGGAGTGTGAATTATAATACTAGGAGAGTCGGCAGAGACGGGAACTAGGGTCTCTTCTCATGGACTCTCCTATTTCAAAACAGGAGGCCGCAATTACTTTTACAGTATTTGATTTTACGAACACATCATTTTAATAAACGGCTGATGTTGATGTTTTTTTTTTAAATTATTTTTTTGCTTGTTTTTCAGTTTTTAAGACTCTTGAACTAATTTTGGCCGTTAAATTATCAAACTGCGTTCCTCGCCGTCAGCGGCAAAGTGCTACGTTTTTTGGCGGCAGCCCGCGTGCCTCAACTGCTCGCCTCGCTTAGCGAGGCTTGCAGTGCAATGAGCGCCTTTGGAGCTCAATGCAGCCTAAGTCCCGCGTGCCTTAACGGCTCGCTTCACAAGGCTAGAAGTGCAATGAGCGACTTCGGCGCTCCTTGCAGCCTAAGTTGTGCGTGCATCAACTGCTCCCCTCGCTTTGCATGACCAACCTCGCAAACGTTCCCAACATCGCAAGATCCACAACTACATATGTGATTTATGTTTATGCATTTTATACATCAAACCTATAGATATTAACTACATTTTTATTTATACATTTTATACATTACATTTATGAATATTAACTTTATTTCTATTTATGCTTTTTATGCATTAAATCTATGGATAAAAGCATTTTTTTTTATATATCTATGTTTTTGTATATATTAAATCCATGAATATTAACTATATTTATTTCTATTTATGGATGTTAAACATTAAATGAATAGATAATAACTATATTTTATTTTATGATTTTTATACATTCAATTTATGGATATTAACTATATTTATTTCTATTTATTAATTTTATATAGAAAAAGTCAAAAGCAGAAATAAGCAAAAAATGTTCTTAATACTGCTGAATTTCATAAAATCTTTATTTCAGTTTGAAGTCAAATTGCTGGTAAGAACAACAATAGCATGACAGATAAATAAAATGTAACATGAAACACTATTTTATCTTTTAAAACATCACGTTATAACACCCAGTCTTGAGGCGCATAATCACGCTGAAGGACATGTAATAGAGATGTCAGTTGGGTTTTCATGGATATAATGCGGCTAATTAAATAGAAATAAAACGACTGAACTGTCTTCCAGATAAAAAGATTCTTGATGCAAAATCCCAGAGCACTTTCAAGATCCTGTGAAATTGCTTTTATCATCACACAATCTAATTTTAGCTTGACGGCTCTGTTGGTGGAAGGATTCACCATCTTGTTTCCTCGGAGTAAAGTCAATATTCTGTGGTAAATAAGCTGATTTTATATCTCTTTGGAGTTTTTTCAAGTTTATATACAATAGGATGAAGATCATACTAGTACAATGTAACCTGCTTCTGATTTCAGAAATAGTTGACATTGAACATGTTTAGTGAAAAAGTTTAAAATCAAGATGTGTCAATGTGTTTGCTCTGCATTTAATATGGAATAAATTGCATGAAGGAAAACAAACAGAAAATTCTGTAATGAAGGAGAATTCTTCAGACGATTATAAATCACAATATAAGAGAGAGAAGGAAGAGAAAGAGAGAAGGAGAGAGAGAGAGAAGATGGGAGGGAGGGAGATATAGAAGGAGGGAGAGAAAAGGAGAGAGCGAGCACAGAGAGAGGGAAAGGGAGCACAAACAGACAGAAGACACCCTTTTTAAGACAATATTATACCGCCATTCATGATATGCAAATGACTAGTATAACATAATTTTAAGAAAAGGCATCTTGATAACTTGAATAGTGCTTATAAAATTGTGGATATTACAAGAAAAATATATTTTTAATGAAAATCTAACACAGGAAAAGATAAAAAAAATCTGAATAATTTTAGTCCCTTTGCAGACTATTTTTGCAACAACGTCTTTATTAAAGGAGCACAACTCAACCTGCCTGAACAGTCCAATGTATTCACAATACAGACACCCAATCAGATCCAGACTGGGTTACAAAGTGTATTTTTATGATATAATATAAGTTATCTAAATGAAATTAAAATTATTTTCAATAAGTAATACAGTTGTGCTCAAAAGTTTGCATACCCTGGCAGAAATTGTGAAATTTTGGCAATTGTTTTGAAAATATGACTGATCATGCAAAAATTTTTATTTTATTGAAGGATTGTGATCATATGAAGCCATTTATTATCACATAGTTGTTTGGCTCCTTTTTAGATCATAATGATAACAGAAATCACCCAAATGGCCCTGATCAAAAGTTTACATACCCTTAGTTCTTAATACTGTGTATTGCCCTTTTTAGCATCAATGACAGTGTACAATCTTTTGTAATAGTTGTCTATGAGGCCCCTAATTCTTGCAAGTGGGATAGCTGCCCATTCGTCTTGGCAAAATGCCTTCAGGTCATGCAAAGTCTTTGGTCGTCTTGCATGAACCACACATTTGAGATCTCCCCAGAGTGCCTTGATTATATTAAGGTCAGGAGACTGTGATGGCCACTACACAACCTGCTCCTTTTTCTGCTGTAACCACTGGAGGATCAACTTGGCCTTGTGCTTAGGGTAATTGTCATGCTGGAAAGTCCAAGAGCGTCCCATGCGCAGCCTTCGTGCAGAAGAATGCAAATTCTCTGCTAGTATTTTCTGCTAACATGCTGCATTCATCTTGCCATAAATTTTCACATGATTCCCAGTGCCTTTAAAGCTCGCACCCCCCAGCGGGGATGGTATTCTTTTCACTAAAGGCCTTGTTGACCCCTCTCGAAACTTAGCGCCTATGGATGTGACCATGAAGTTTTATTGTGGTCTTGTCACTCCAAATTACAGTGTGCCAGAAGCTGTGAGTCACGTCAAGGTGTTGTTAGGCATATTTTACAGGGCTTTTTTTGTGGCATTGGCCCAGTAAAGGCTTCTTTCTGGCATCTCATCCATTCAGCTCATTTTTGTTTAAGTATCGTCATATTGTGCTCCTTGAAACAACCACACTGTCTTTTTCCAGAGCAGCCTGTATTCCTTTCTGAGGTTGCCTGTGGGGTTTTCTTTGTATTCCGAACAATTCTTCTGGCAGTTGTGGCTGAAATCTTTCTTGGTCTACCTGACCTTAGCTTGGTATCAAGAGATCCCCAAAATGTTCCACATCCTAATAAGTAATTTCACAGCATGGACTAGCATTTTCAAGGGTTTGGGTATCTTTTTATATCCTTTTCCATCTTTATGAAGTTACATTACCTAGTTACACAGGTCTTTTGACAGTTCTTTTCTGCTCTCCATGGCTCAGTATCTAGTCTGCTCAGTGCTTTCATGTGAGAGCTAACAAACTCATTGACTATTTATACACAGACACTAATTGCAAGTTAAAAAGCCACAGGTGTGGGAAATTAACCTTTAGTTGCCATTTTAACCTGTGTGTGTGTCACCTTGTGTGTCTGCAACAAGGCCAAACATTCAAGGGTATGTAAACTTTTGATCAGGGCCATTTGGGTGATTTCTGCTATCATTATGATTTAAAAAGGAGCCAAACAACTATGTGGTAATAAATGGCTTCATATGATCAATATCCTTCAATAAAAATACATTTTTTTTGCATGATCAGTCATTATTTCAAAATAAAAGCTAAAATTTCACTATTTCTGCCAGGCTATGCAAACTTGAGCACAACTGTATATAACCATTTTAGCATGAATTATATTCTATAGAGCTGAAAAAGTATTTAAATATGAGTGCAGTACATCCCAAACTATTCAATAAGAGGCCTAAACAAATATTGATGTAACATTAGGAATTCAAAATGACATCTGTGGAACCCCACAATCTCTTCTCTGTACTTTAAAATGGCCTCAACAGATGCCTCCGCTTTACTCCAAAATGGCTCATTTGAACCAAATAAACCTCAAGCACTTATTCATGTGGAACCCTACAAGCTTTTTCCTTTACTCCAAAATTACTTCCCAATAATCCAGACAGACTTCAAAAGCACCTGACAAACGCGCTTTCCAAAACCTTTCCAGATTATCACAAAGTTTTCCACATGGCGTAACCTGTAGTAAATGTCTGTTGGCACCATGGTCATACAACATGGCTCTCCAGCGTTCCAATGAACACAGTTTGTTAAACAGCATTTTAGAGAATATAATAAAGGCTTTTGTTTTCTTACCACATAACATTGACATTACAGCAATATACGTATTATGCTTTATTCCCTAGCGAAACAATACATTTATTGCTGCAATGTGAATTCTACATGGTAATAATACAAAAGCTTATATTATATTCACAAAAATGTTGTTTAACGCATTGTGTTCATTGGCCACTAGGCCCCAATCCACTCTGACACCACTGCATTTCTGAATTTATAAGAATAACAAACCTCAAGACAAAGCCCTGAGGCATCTTTCAGTGTTTTGAACGCCCACGGAAACATCTTACCAATACCTCAGTGAAAACACAGACACATTTTGTTCTATTCACCTTTCAAGAGTGAAGTGCATGTTTTCATGAAGAGAAATTTGTAGCACTGAAGAATAGTATTTATTAGATATCCTTAAAGAGGTGTTCTTAGGTATTTTTGTTGTATAAATAAGGTGAATTTAATTTATTAAAAATAGTTGTTTTAAAATGTACACGTCTAATAAGTCCACAAAGTGATCATATCTCACCATTGGAACCTTCTCCTATTATTCCTGTTTTTTTTCATGTAAGGTGCCATGATTCACATCTGTGACCTAAAGCCATGCCCACAGGGGAAAGCCTTCACACAATCAATGTTTCATGCTGCTAACAAGCGGACAGTGACATGCTGTGTGTCTGAGCCGCATGAGACACTGGTAGTATGAAGCCCTTCCACTGTGAGTGTGGTTTTAGGTAGCTTCTTTCACACTCTACAAGAGAAAGAATAGGATAAAAAGGGCAGGTTCCGGAAGGTGATAAGCTGTTACTGTGGAGGCTTCTTAGCATTATGCGACGTGTACATTTTATGTTGCAATTACATGACCCCAGCAGGATCCATTCTGCGCATACATACAATAACTGACACTGAGAAAGAACAGTATGGGTAAACCAACGGGCCACAGCCAATTTATTAAACCAACATAAATATGTACCAACATGGTATAACAAGTGGGAGGAGCCCTGACCAGGGGCAGCAACCTCTTGACCCTGGGCGCGCTTAAGGGTCCACCTACTTCTTGCGCTGCACCCGCCCAAGAGGTGGGGGCAAGCCCCTTTTTAATTATACCCCTGGCCCGGGCAACTCCCCATCCCGCCACTGCGGCCATTACTTTACATACAGAATACTTGAAGGTATAACATATACCCCATGACCATCATTACATAAATTCACACAATACTTTGTATATGGACATACACACCCACCCACAAGTATAAACATACTTTACATACAGAATACTTGAAGGTATAGCATATACCCAATGACCTGCAATAAACTCTATTTTTTTTTTTTTTTATACCAATAAACTTCAATACTCACATGACCTAACCCCCCTAATGCCTCAATCCTTAGAGGGTGGGAGGGAATCCGCACGCTGGCCGGCCGCAGAGTGAGCCAAAATGGCGCCGGCCTCGCGCCAACACTACTCGGCCCCTCCCCGCGGCCGTCCAGCCCGCCCACCAACCAATAGGCGTGCGCAGGGCTCCGCCGGGTCACGCGACCCTTCATGCGACGGGGAGCCCTGCGCACTACGGGCCTCCATTACAGAGGGGATACAATTAATTTAGTCACCTTTTAAAAGTAGATTAAACTAAAATTAATCAGCTGAATAGTTATTTTAATATGCAGACACCACCACAATGACTCCTAAGGTAAGCAACCACAGGGAAGCAACCACAGGGATTCGGAAATAAATTTATTTTAGGTAGACAGAAAATAAATTATTCAGAGGCAACTAGGTTCTAGGATATTATCAGATATATAGCAAGATAAGAAAAAAACATTCCAAGTACATCTAATTGTGTCAAGAAGGTCACTGAATCTCTTAGAAAACAGTTCCCCTACTTCCGCTAAGGATTATGGGTAATGACATGTAACTGAGGCTCCTAGAATGGATTGCAGTGGACAAAATGGTTACCAGAGAGTATAGTCAGTGTTATAATGGTTTGGAGTCCTTTTAAAACCCAATCCTTCATACAACTTTTAGACGGCAATAAAACAGAATACTGACCGTGATATCTGTTCAATATAGATTATTATTTTAATTTTTTTGATATAATATCCTATCTTATTCTATGGAACTTTATCAGTATTTTAAAATATAACATTTTGACTTACAGGATGCAGTGCGATTATCTCACTTTAGTATAAAAAATATATATAATTAAGAGTCAGATTAATAATTAATTGTATCTCTCCAGCAATGTGAATATTCCAGCATTAAAAGAGCATGGTGGTCATTGTTTTATATAATGATCTTTTAAGTTACATCTCTATTTGTTTGCTTCTAGAACATTACTATAGTCTTTAAAAATGTCACTTTTATATGCAACTATTCTGTAGTGCAGCCTTACATTTTCTTTACTGAGCCTGTATCTTGCAGATTCTTTATCAGCCAAGTGTGTCCTTGTATACTAATGATTTTTGCATTAACCCTAATGAGACCACTGGCAGAGCTAGCTGCCACATTCATATTGGACAGATAGAACTTCCTCTCTGCATTCAAAGTCTCCTCCCACCTCAGGAAGTCAGTCACTAGAAATTAAAATGGCAGCTTCCACTCCAGCACAATTGTATAAAAAAGATACATTAAAAGCCATATTTTCTTTTTACAGTGCAGTTCTTCAAAATAGTATGTTTTTCAAAACCAGAGTGGTTGTTTAAAAATGAGTATAAACAACTTTTACATTCACTGTAATTTATAAAAAAATATTGTTAGGAAAAGTGCAGAGAAATCTGATATTTTTTTGCCTCTTCATCAATGTGCGGATTCAGATGTTTTACTGATCTGGGTGCTCTTTATGTATCATATCTATGTTTCTATATTTCAAGCATGCTCTTTTAAATGCATAAAAATAACTGTCACTAGTCCCTTTAATATAACAAAATGAATACTAAAGCATCAGATAACATAATAATGATGTATTCTAATGTCCCTGTAACAAAAGTATTAGCCTTGTTGCAACTGTGTGCTATATAACATCTTCTGCACTTGTACGTAAATCTAATCTATTTGATTTGTAGCATGTATTTCCTCTATTTTAATCTACATTATTATTTATGATTTGGGACATGTTTGCCTCCCTGACAGCCAAGCAGGTTTCGCCCTATAACTAAAAACCTGCTAAAACGAAGAAAATAATTCCATAAAACGCAAGTGATTTGTAAATGGATATGATAACGGCTTTCAGTTATGATTTTATGCTTGTTTTCTCCTTGCTCTCCCAGTAACCTGGCACAGAAGTTGTAACATCAAGTGACAAAGGAATTCATTAGCTGCTTCCAATAAAAATGATTCAGGAGCAGCAAATACCTGAGATGGTCACTTTATACCAAATACCAAACATTCCTAGAATATTAATCCAGAGCTCTCAAAAATCCTTCAACAAGAGGGAAGTTTCAAAGCTAAACCAACAAGTCAACAACTTCTCTACATGTCTAACCAACTTGAGTACAGGTCAATAAAGTACTTTATATTATAAGAATCAACCTCCCTCCTTAGCTGAATTTTCCTGAACTATCAAGAGGCAGGTTTGAAGGCTAACCCAACAGGTCAAGAATCTTCTATACATGTCTAACCTAACTTGAGTACAGGTCATCAAAACACTTTATTATAAAATCGATTCCACCAATATCCCACCTGGACAGAATTTTTTGGCCAGTGCAAAAAACCCAATATCTCTAACTTTACTCTCTCCCATGAGGCCGCCATCTAAGGGCAATGGGATCCCAGAAACTTAATCTGGTGGTAATGACAAACATATAGTAGTACTCAATTGAAGACCACTACATACCTCCCTATATTCTATTTGGCCAAAGTAGAACACTTAAATTATCAAAACATTTGCACTTTTAGGTTGTGTTACTGCCATTTTTGTATCATGTGTAAATGTTAGAAAAAGCAAATTGAGCATGTAAACAAAGCTCGATACAGACATATATTCCTTAGAATAGGCATTCTAGGTTTCTAGAAGAAAGTAGGATATCATCATGGCTGGTATACAGAGTTTTCCTTTTTTAAATGCAAGGCCTGTCTTCTAAAGAGTGACATCAAAATAGACAGGGCAATTTTTCCTAGAAAAAAAGGGTTGTTCTTCTAACAACGATATATTTAGACACATACCTCCTTATTGGCATAAGGTCATTTACAATTTGAAAGGGTTATAGAGTGGGGGCAGAAGGAGCCATTGCAAGAAGAAGAAGAAGACAGTGATGGTTTGAAGGAGTATGGAGGGCAGAAAAAAAGAAAAAAAGGTTTGGTATATTGGGAAAAACAATAATATTTAGTGAATGAGGCAGAAGAGATGGAAAAGGATTTTAATATCTAACTGAACAATTTACTTGCGCTAAAGCACAAAGAACATACACAAGCTGAGCAATGTAGAATTACTGTATTGTGGAAGTCATCATGGGACCAGATTTCCTATCACGGGTGTAGACCAATGAATCTCAGCCTTTTTTCTCTAGTTATCTTCCAATCCCTTCTTTGAGCTCCAGAATATTTTTATCAGGGCGAAACACGGTACATTTTCATTTAGTTTTGCATTGATTTGAAAGAAGTATATTTTAACTGCACATATGTTTCATGAATAAATAATATATATCTATAACTCTGACTAATGGTAGTAGTATGCTTAAAGTGTTAGTCTCTCCTCATCCCTTTTTGACCCTGAGAATCAGAAGATAACTTCTCAGGGATAGCTTTGGTTCTAGGTTGTTAAAAACAACTGGTGTAGACATCAGGGACAGGGGGTAAATATACATGTTTCCCATACGTTCCTGCTACTCTAGGCCTTATTGACCTTTTGGGAAATTGAGCCAAGCAGAACGACACACAGTTCCATGATGAATAGCAAGTGAGCAATGATCGGGATAGCCATTAATGTGACACAGGTGCCATACTCATAGGGTTAACACAGACAAAATCAATGTAATGGATAAAGTGCCTTTTTTTTCTTGTTACAGTTCCAGAACCATGGCCAATTAGTGTTATTATACAACTATGACGACGCCTGACTTCCTGATATATTTGCCATTTAATGTGCTACAGCATCTGGGGAAATCAATATGGCTGCCATCCAAGTCTCACTGCCACATGATAAGTAATTAGAACATAACAATATGTATTTATAAGATGTTTATTACTCTAAATTAGTTTAGTCCATACCAACTGCAGGCGTATCACAATGCCATCAGCTGGAAAAGAAAGAAACTGTACTTTGTGTGTACTTCGTGTGACCCCAGCTGTGTGAGTAACACTAGGTGATATTACATGGAGCCATTCTGGGATCATTGACATAAGATAATGCCAATGTGAGTAAAGGGACACTGTACTCCTATATTGAAAATATACTACTTGGAGAACCACATGTAAAAATAGAATATGAAACATAATGCAGCCTTTTACATGTAATTTTGTTGCAACAGAATCTACCGTTTTGGTTTCTGTTGATCAACCTCGGGATGTGGAAGGTAGCTTTGGGAAAACTTTGAATACACAGGAAGCACAGTGAAAATATGGCATCTAAAAGTGACAGTGAATTCCATAGGAGTAATAGTGAGGTGACTGAACACCCTGTTGATGAACTAGGAGACATGATCAGCTGAGAAAAGAAAATGGAACTGTACTGTAAAAAAGAGGGTGGGTGATCGGCAAGTGGTAAAGATCTATAAGGTGTGTGAGGGAACAGAAACAACCAGACTAGAGATCAAGCACTTCTAGTTACGACTCTGTGTACTGCCACAATTGTCCTTCTTATACCTGCTGCCAGTAGATTACAATATCCTTAGGATCCAGTAGAACACATGAACCATTGTAGGAGGCTATTTATTAGATGATCCTTAGAGATCAAGGAGTATGGCTCAAAAGATGTCTCTTCTGCCAGCTCCACTTTAGTGAATGACAGATTCCATGTAACCCAATTTTTTAGCATTTTCTGACTCGACATCCATTGCAAAAAACCCTGCAACCACCTACCAACTGTATTGGTAGTATCTGCGGCTCCGCGCAGATCATAAACTTTTTACCTCGAACAAAGGTACTGTATTGGTCCGAATATAAGCCGCACCCGCATATAAGCCACACCAGTAATGTTCAAGGGGAAAAAATAGAAAAAAGATAGTACTCAAATATAAGCCGCACCGGTAAAATTGGAGAGAAAAAGACTCTCAAAGTGATCAGCCATTGCAAGAAACAGGCTTTCTAATTAGCACTGTAGCTTTTTGTTGCAGGTTACAGGCTTTACAGGATGTTAGAATCACTAAAACCGTAAATCGCTATTCAATACCGCAGTCTCAAGCACGCAAATCGGCACCCTTAACTCGCAATCGCGCAAATTGCCAGTAATTTTGCGTTTGCGAATATAAGCCGCACCCATAACTCGCAAGCTCAAAAATCAGAAAAAAGGTGCAGATTATATTCGGACCAATACGGTAGTATATATGTCAATCTTAATAGAGGCTCATAATTGGTCACCATGAACTCCTGTGTCTTCTTCCCAGAATACACTATGGTCTTGGCTACTTCTAATTTCATCACTAATGCACATGGTCAGAGAGTAGTTGTATTGTCACAAATGGGGTATTTAAAAAAAGAGTGGATGATCAGTAAATGGTAATAATCATCAGAAAGAGAGTGGATGACCAGCATGTAGTAATAATCTAGGAAGTATGGTCAGAAAGTGGGGTGATGACTGGACAGGGCTAAAGTGTGTGCATGGAAAGGGTATTTACACTCTTTGGTTTGATAAAGGCCAACAGCAAATTAAAACAATACATTATATATGATTTATGTCACCAGGTACTTACCGTTGGTTAGGCTGTTCACATAGTACCTACGACCTTGTGGGGACATGTAACATTGCCACCCTTGGGGGAGCGGCCCCTGGGATGGATCTTCTATCCTCTGAGGGTTCATGCCTGGTTTCTGCAATTGCAAATGTAATACATGGATTAAGTTACAAATCAAACAACCTACAAAATGTATGTCAACAGTTTCCCATTGAAATCAAGATATTTAGTAGACCAAAGTTATCAGTGTCTCATGTTGCACAGACACCAAGCATGAGACACTAGCAGTCTAAAGTCCCTCCCCTGTGGGTATTACCTTAGGTCACAGCTGTGAAACATGGCATCTTACATAAAGGCTTCAGAAGTTAAGAATCTGTTACTCTGGGGGCTTGTTAAAAGTGTTAAGAGTCCAATTATAAATATTGGATTTTTATTCACATCAGTTATAAAGTGATAAAACAATTCATATCACTGTATGTTTAGTATGTCACAAGTAGGAGGAGTACTAGCCAAAAAACAGCTAATTTAAGTGTAATGTTCCAGAACCCCCCCAAATAAAAACTTTTTTTTTCTTAAGAGAAACTGTAGTTCTACATTTAAATTTTATTAAAAAATAATGTCACTTAAAATTTATTGTAATGAATCCCACTGTTCTTGAGGTGGGATGCAGAGAGGAAACTTCTGTTTGCACAATGGAAATGTGGTAGCTACAATTATCAGTGGTTTCATTAGATCGAATATAAGCTCGTTATTTTACAGGGACACATCCGCCTGAGATAGCAGCTAAGAAAGAAGATAAGTAAAAGCAATGGAAGCTTGCCATAAAGAATAATTGCATATTAAATATTTAAATGATGTGAAACATATTTGTCCACTATCAATTTTAGTCATTGAAACAAATATTTAGAAAAAAAATGATCACGGTGGACCTATCACCACAGTAAACTCAAAAATCTTTACCAACAATCAGTTGATTCATTAGACTGGCTCTTTAATTGTTTTAAATAATTGTTCTAACTAGATTAATTAAAAATTATATACCGCTCAATATAATGATGGAATAAAATTTACATTTCACTTCTCGGAAGAGCCGACAGTAACCAATTCTTATCTTCTGAAGCCTCCCCATTTCTTCATGTTCTCCATCATGAAGGCTGCCATCTGGCACAGGGGAGGAGCTTCACAATGCCAGTGTCTCCTGCTGCTAATATGCAGACTGTGTGTCTTATTAGCTGGTAGACAGTAACGTGTAAAGCCCCTTCCTCTAGGTGTGGCCATATGTCACATCTATGAAACTTGGCACCCTAAATAAGAGTAAACAGAAAGAAAGGAAGACGTTCCAGATGGTAAAACTCTTTTAGCCTGGTGGCTTCTTAGAACTAAGTGAAATTAAAATTGTATGTGATAATTACATTGAGGATAATAAAATGAATTTAATAAACCAAAATAAAATCCTAAAGAGTCCTTGTAAAGTTTTTTAATGTATCATATTATTCTAACGTAATAAGGATATAATGGGCATTAAAACCCAATACAATGTTTCAGTAGGTGACCCTGAAATGATTTGTAAATGATGTTGCCTTTTATATTCACAATAAATTGATGCTGTGTTGTTTGTATGTTTGTCTTTTCATCCAATAAAATAAAATAATGTGGGGCTGTGAAAAACAAACTGATTTTTCCCTTTATTCCAGCATTTAGTTAAATTATTTATTAAATCTACTGTAATTAATCAAATTTAGCAATTTAACTGCCCCCTGGACCTCCCTTTGTAAGGACATTGTAACCACAAATAAAACTAAAAAACTACCATCCACCAATTACCTATAAATTAGATAACACACTATATTCGTAGGTGGAAAAGAAAAGTTGATTGACAGGTAAAAATGACAAACTTCAGTGTAAGTTTATGATAAGAAAATGCATTTTTTAATGATTACCTGTTTTAAAAGGGACTCAGTCACCCCGAAATTAATTTTGGTTTTGGTTATTCTTAATAAAAAACTGTCCATACATTGTGTTAGTTTTTTTTCTAAAGTGAATAAATTATATATTTAGTATTGTATGTAATGGCTTTTATGCAAATAAGTGACTTACAAATACTAAATTATCAGCTTTGTCTATAGCTCTGCTGGCAAAAACAATGTTTCCCAATGCTCAGGGATTATATACTGTAGAGTAAAAAGGCTACTACAATGTCTTAAATGTCTTAAAAACTACACTGATTATTTTTCAAACTCTGATTTTATGGCTAACCAGTTATTAAATTAAAAAAATGAAGTTCTGTTGTGTGGTTATGTTATTGGAATATACTGCATGTCCCCAGAGCAATAAAAGTATAAACGAAAAATCAATCACACATATTAGATGTAGTGGCCTGTAAGCCGTGTTCTCATCATACAGTTATTCTTTACTGTGTTTTTTAATTTGCTTTTCAGGATGGTGTGCCCTTGCAAACTAATGAGCTTCACATTAGTCCTGTTGACTGCACTGGCAATTGTAGCTGCCAGAATGTGGCAGATAGAAGGTTTTATCTTCATTCATAGCCTCCTGCCATATCAGAAATCAACATTTCAATTGTATATATATATATATATATATATATATATACACACTCACACAGCAAAATAGTGATAGAAGCCCTCTACCATACAGAGTACATTAGTACAGAAAATAAAGTACAATACTGTCCCATGTAAATGTCTAAAAACAAGTTAAAAAACTTGCTCAGGTTTCCCAGAAATAAGGTTATTGCACTGCACTCTGGGAAACTTAGCGGGGACATGCAAATGAGACCACAATGCATTTTTGCTCTTAAATCTAAAAAACATTCTATACATGGCTCCTTTTAGGCATATACTTGCTGTTTTTCTGGGAAACCTGAAGTGTATGTATACTAATCTAGAAGAAAAATTAGTATTGTAGTATATAGTGATACCTTTTTTACTTATTAACTTGAAATGTTACGTTTTTTAGAGTAACCCTCTCTTTTTCAAGTCAGAAGCAATTCTAAATAAATGTAAGTAGTGTACACATATATACACACACATATACATACATACATATAAATCTTGGAAATCTTTATGTGGATTTATCCGTTGTCCCTCCCCGCCTCTCTGGTAGCAGCAGGGTTAATCTACCCAGCACTTGAGTAGCCTGAAGGAAGTGGCTCAGTAGAGTGCTGCACAATGCGGCAGCGAGTGTCCCATACAATCCCCCCTTTGAGCCCATAACACAATGGGGGGGATTGTCTGTGCGCACATTCCTGACATATCACTGCCAGGAAACGTATGACTGCGCAGACACCTACACACCGTCCTCGCTGGATTGCAAACATATTTTATTCATTGCGGCCCTGATAACATGGGAATTCAGAAACACAAGGCTTTAAAGGGATACACCCTCTATATATCAATGAGCAGCAACACAGTCCCCTTTAAAAGAACAATTCATGGATACAACACCAAACTGAGCACTGAAAATCAAGTGAAAAGAACTTTCTGAATTTTTAAAATTGACATATTTTACTGTTCCAAGAAGAGTTTTTATATAATCCAGTTTCCTTCTTTCGGCAAGGACAAAAAATTACAAGCACCCTGCTTTCTATACTTCTGAAAGCACTGGCTTCCACTAGTTGCCACATTCCCACTATGAACATAGAAGCTTCCTCTGCATTTAAAGTATTTCCCCATTTCAAGAAGGCAATTAGCAAACAGCAAACTAAACATAATTACATATAATAGTAATAATTTAGTAGCTGTATTACATTTTTCTTTCTTCTAAAACATTTCACCAAGTTGTTCTATTTTTAAGTGTAGTTCCTCATCAGTGTAGATGAAATACAGGACTTCAGTATCCTAACATGGCAAATTATCCAGTTATTGTAGAAAACTATGCATATAATTGCAATTGAGTGTAAAATGAAAACTTAAGTCTAAATTATGTATGTATATATATATATATATATATATACAGTATATATATATATACACATATACATATATACACCATATATACTTGAGTATAAGCCGAGTTTTTCAGCCCTTTTCTGAAGGCTGAAAAGGTCCGCCTCGGCTTATACTCGAGTCACTACCCCGTGTGTCTCTCTTTCCCCCTGTGTCCCTTTTTCCCCCATGTCTCTCTTTACCCCCTGTGGCTCTCTTTAACCCCCTGTGGCTCTTTCCCTCCCTCCCCCATCCTCAACCTCCCCATCCTCAACCCCCCCATCCTAAACCCCCGTCCTCATCCTAAATCCCCTCCACATCCTAAATCCCTCTCCTCATCCTAAACCCCCCTCCTCACTTTACCCCTCTAATTACACCCCCCTCTTCCTTTCCTCTCACTTACCTTCCATCTGCAGCTGCTCCTCCGCTCCTCCGAGCTTCTTCCGGCTGCGTCGGGACCCGGCATATGCTAATGACATGACGTCACATGCGTGTCACATCATTAGCATTGGCCGGGGCCCGACGCAGCCAGAAGGATGTGCGGAGGAGCGGAGGAGCAGCTGCAGATGGAAGGTAAGAGGGGAAAGGAAAAGGGGAGCTAATTAGAGGGGTAAAGTGAGGAGGGGGGTTGAGGAGGGGGGTTGAGGATGAGGATGGGGGGGTTGAGGTTGAGGAGGGGGGTTGAGGAGGGGGGTTGAGGAGGGAGGTTAAGGAGGGAGGTTGAGGAGGGGGGTTGAGGAGGGAGGTTGAGGATGAGGAGGGGGGTTGAGGATGGGGGGTTGAGGATGGGGGGGTTGAGGATGGGGGGTTGAGGATGAGGATGGGGGGGTTGAGGTTGAGGAGGGAGGTTGGGGAGGGCGGTTGAGAAGGGGTGAGGATGAGGAGGGGGGTTGAGGATGAGGATGGGGGGTTGAGGATGAGGATGGGGGGTTGAGGATGGGGGGTTGAGGTTGAGGAGGGGGGTTGAGGATGAGGAGGGGGGTTGAGGATGGGGGGGTTTAAGATTAGAAGGGGGGTTGAGGATAGGGGGGGTTGAGGATGAGGAGGGAGGTTGAGGAGGGAGGTTGAGGAGGGGGGTTGAGGAGGGAGGTTGAGGATGAGGAGGGGGGTTGAGGATGAGGAGGGGGTTGAGGATGTGGGGGTTGAGGATGAGGAGGGGGTTGAGGATGAGGATGGGGGGGTTTAGGATGAGGATGGGGGGGTTGAGGTTGAGGAGGATGGTTGAGGATGGGGTTGACAAGGGAGATTGAGGAGGGAGGTTGAGGAGGGGGGTGAGGAGGGAGGTTGAGGAGGGAGGTTGAGGATGAGGAGGGGGGTTGAGGATGAGGAGGGGGTTGAGGATGAGGAGGGGGTTGAGGATGAGGAGGGGGTTGAGCATGAGAATGGGGAGTTGAGGATGAGGAGGGAGGTTGTGGAGGGGGAGGAGGGTTGAGGAGGGAGGTTGAGGATGAGGAGGGGGGTTGAGGATGAGGAGGGGGTTTGAGGATGAGGAGGGGGTTTGAGGGGGTTGAGGAGGGGGGTTGAGGAGGGTGATAAGGGAGGGGGAGGGAAAGAGACACAGGGAAGAGACACGAGAGGTAGAGGGGGGAAGAGACACAGGGGAGAGAGAGGGGGACACAAGAAAGGGGCATAGAGGGCACACAAGAGGGGGATACAGAGGGCACAAGAGGAACACAAGGGGCAGCACATTTCCCACCCTCGGCTTATACTCAAGTCACTAATTTTTCCCAGTATTTTGTGGTAAAATAGGTGCCTAGGCTTATGCTCGAGAATATAAGGTGTATATATATATATATATACACACACACGGTCATGTCACATTAGTATGAACACGCCTACTTTTGATGTCAGTAGCGCGTAGCCAATGAAATTCAGCATGTGTCATGAGCTGGCTTGGTGGGTATATAAGGTGACATGTAGGTATTTTGCAAATATATCAACCATCACTGTCATGGGTAAAATGTGCCATTTATCTGACTTTGAAAATGGGAAAAAGGGTGGCAGAATTTGTGACCTGTTTGCGTGCTGCTTTGAATAAAGTGTAGCGTGGCTGGACAAACAGCAGTATTGCGAGTCATGTTTTCAGCTCCATCGACTGGACGGACGTTGGAGTGTTAGATGCGAAACCTCCGAGAGCAAACACCATTGTTTGAAGAACACAATTATTATTATTATTGTCTTTATTTATATCGCGCCAACATATTCCGTAGCGCTGTACAGGGGTTTAGTACATGGCAAAAAACAAACTTAACACCTTATAAAGAATGGAGGGCCCTTTTTTTGAGCATATAATCAAAGGCACATAGTGCTTGTTTCCAAGACACTGACACACAGTTGAAAACTCGCAAACTTACAATCTAAGGGACAAGCTGGTGAAAGCAGCGTTATGGTCTGGGGAATGTTTTCTTGGTATTGTCTGGGTCCACTCAGACCTCTGGAAGGCACTATCAACAGATTGGGCTATTTATCTTTATCTCTCTCTCTCTCTATATATATATATATATATATATATATATATATATATATATATATATATATATATATATATATATATATATATATATATATATATATATATCCCCTTCTGGGTTGCCGTTGCTACATTATCGTGGTGAAGGAGCCCCTGTATATCAACAAATATGTGAGCTATACCATGTAGGGTCACCTAAGATGTACAGGTCATAGCAAAGAGGTGAGACAAATCATGACCCACTTGAGAAGGATCTGGCAACCCACTCCATTATATTTGCAAAGAAAACCTCACCAGATATGCCTGGTGAGCGCGTTCCATAAGGTCACAAAGAGTCGGACTCAACTGAACTACTGAACAACAAAATAAATATATATAAATATAATGATACAGACTTTAACAATGAAACATATGTGGGACTATTATAATTTATCCAAATGGGCATGCTCTTCATTTTCCCCCACTAGTAGCTAATTAATGGCTGTAGATAAATAGATAAAGAGAGTTTGATACAGGGAGGTTCCCAAGCTCAATTATCTGACATTTCCACTCAAAATTTTAAAAGGGAAATTATATTTATTTATATGTGTACTGCAATAACTGCATCCTTTTGCAATGTTCCATTAATTATTGTATTATTTTTTATTTTTATAATCTTTTATAAATCTAACATGGAGTTAATTTTATGGTGGAAAAAAACATGTCAAGCATAATTTTTTTGGCAGGAATTAAAATGCAGAAGGAAATGGTCGGAGATGAATCATAAATAAAATAAAAGCCATCATCTTAAATGACAGGAAAGCCTGACAGTCAACTTCCTCACTAAAGACTGCGCACGCGGCACTTTCTCTGGAGTTCTGTAAATTTAATACAGATCAGAGAGAATAGGCAGCTAATGAGAGACACAAGTAAACAATCGCGGTTTACGATCACGCGGCCAAAAAGAGAAACTTCCTGCAGCAAATAGAATCACATGGACTAAAATATTTATACCTTTTTGTTTTGTTTTTATATATTGTTTGGCAAGTTGCCTACAGGGCCTTTAAAAAAATTAACACAGAGGTATTTTCATTTTTAAAAACAAGACAGAAATATTTTAATATAACTGCACAATAAGGATGATTACATAGAAATTATACCATTTAACAAACAGTTTATTTAAGGATATTGCACAATAAATGGAATATTTTATAATGATTTGGAGGGGACCGGAAGATATGGGTCGGAGGTCCTTATTCTAATCCAAGTCCACCTATTGACTACCTGAGGGATTGGAGATGATAGGAAGGCCAACATGGCAATGTCCAAGAGGACAGATGAGAAATGTAAAAATAGTAATAATTCATAACTCTACACTCCCTTGGCCTGGCTGTCTCCTCCCTCACCCTGAGGCTGCCTCTTTCCTTCCTTCTCCTGACTATCTCATTCTTCCCTTACCCTTCTTGTCTCTCATCTCCCTTACCCTTTTGACTCTCTCATCCTTTCCCTTTCTATCTCCTCCCTTACCCATCTCGACTCTCTTCATCTTTCCCTGTCTCTCTCCCCCTTACCCTTCTTGACTTGCTCCCCCTTTCCATTACTCTTTACTCCCTTGGCCTTCTTGACTCCCCCATTCCCTGTTTCTATCCCCCTTACCCTTTTTGTCTCTCTACTTCTTTCCCTGTCTCTCTCCTCCCTTACCCTTCTTGACGCTCTCATCCTTTCCTTTTCTATCTTCTCCCTTACCATTCTCGACTCTTTTCTTCTTTCCCTAACTTTCTCCTCCATTACCTTTTTTGTCTCTCTACTCCTTTCCCTATCTCTCTCCCCACTTACCCTCCTTAACTCTATCCTCCTTTCCCTGTCTTTCTCCCTTCCTGGCTCTCTCCTTCTTTCTCTATCTCTCTCCTCCCTTATCCATCTTGACTCTATCCTTCTTTCCCTGTCTCTCTCATCCCTTACCCTTCTTAACTCTCTCCTCCTTTCTGTCTCTCTCCTAACTTACTTTTCTTGACTATATCCTCCTTTCCCTTCTTGACTCTATACTCCCTTTCTCAACTCTCGCCTCCTTTCCCTATTTCTCTCCTCCCTTTCCTGTCTCTCCCCTCCCTTACCCTTCTTGACTTTTTCCTCCCTTCCCTTTCTCGACTCTCTCCTCCCTTCCCTATCTCTCTACTTCCTTACCCTTCTTGACTTTCTCATCCATTCCCTTTATTGACTCTCTCCTCCCTTCCCTGTCTCTCCCCTACCTTACCCTTCTTGACTCTCTCCTCCCTTCCCTGTCTCTCCCCTCCCTTAACCTTCTTGACTCTCTCCTCCCTTCCCTGTCTCTCCACTACCTTGCCCTTCTTGACTCTCTCCTCCCTTCCCTGTCTCTCCCCTCCCTTACCCTTCTTGACTCTCTCCCCCCTTCCCTGTCTCTCACCTCCCTTACCCTTCTTGACTCTCTCCTCCCTTCCCTGTCTCTCCCCTCCCTTACCCTTCTTGACTCTCTCCTCCCTTACCTGTCTCTCCCCTTCCTTACCCTTCTCAACTCTCTCCTCCCTTCCGTCTCTCTCCTCCCTTCCTTGACTCTCTCCTCCATTACCCTTCTTGACTCTCTTCTCTCCTCCATCTCTCTCCTGCCTTTCTCCTTATTTTCCATGTCTTATTATTTCCTCCTCAGCATTTCCTCCTTCCTTCATCACTATCAGCCAATATATTACAACAATGTTTCGATGCCATAGTTTGCCAGTGAGCCCAGCAGAGTTGCAACACTGTATCTACCGGATTAGCCAGAGAAGTAATACAACAACAGGTACAATGATTCAATAAACAAGTTCAGGATTAAATGTACACCCTGTGGTAACAAAACATCCAGGTACATAATTATAGATATTTAATTCCTCTGTCAGTGAAAGCAACAAATTCCATTTCGATGAAATACGCTGTAATTTATAACATATTAACAACAAGCATAATTCGGCCTTAGCTTGTCCTTGGCTTCCCACACAGGACATTAGGTTATCCAGAACAGAGCGAAATCCAATTACATTTTATGACCAATGGCAGAACGAAAATGTCCTTCTAATAATATCCTCTATTACAGTTTGGTTGCAGTTGAGGGAATTGGTTTATTGGAAGTTTGCTTTTTCATATATACTTATATTTAAAAGAAAGGGCAACAAGTTTCTGGTCATTAAATTGGGGCGAAAAAAAATGCATGTAGGCCCCACACACACACTGATACACATCATATCAAGACACACATATACTTACAGATATGCATACATGTGCATATACAAATGTACACTTACACACATACAGACACACACATTTACACACACACTGGCAGACATACATATCCATACACACACATTCACTTACATATATGCAGACCTTTATACACAAAGTGAAACACATATACAGACACACACACACATACCCGCACAGACTTTATACACATACACTTACCCATATTCACACACATAAATATTCACATATACACAATGACACACATAAAGACTTGTACACACACACACAGATTCACACATAGATACTGACCCACATAAAATCTTACACACATACTGACACATACACACACACATATATATCTACAGTCAGGTCAAAAAATATTGGGACATCGACATCATTCTAATCTTTTTGGCTCTATACACCACCACAATGGATTTAAAATGAAACTAACAAGATGTGCTTTAACTGTAGACTTTCAGCTTTAATTTGAGGGTATTTACATCCAAATCATCTGAACGGTGTAGGAATTACAACAGTTTGTATATGTGCCTCCCACTTTTTAAGGGACCAAAAGTAATGGGACAATTGGCTGCTCAGCTGTTCCATGGCCAGGTGTGTGTTATTCCCTCATTATCCCATTTACAAAGAGCAGATACAAGCTCCAGTGTTCATTTCAAGTGTGCTATTTGCATTTGTTGCTGTTAACTCTCAATATGAGATCCAAAGAGCTGTCACTATCAGTGAAGCAAGCCATCATTAGGCTGAAAAAACAAAACAAAACCAATCAGAGAGATAGCAAAAACATTAGGTGTGGCCAAATCAACAGTTTGGAACATCCTTAAAAAGAAAGAACGCACCGGTGAGCTCAGCAACACCAAAAGACCCGGAAGACCACGAAAAACAACTGTGGTGGATGACCGAATAATTATTTCCCTGGTGAAGAAAACACCCTTCACAACAGTTGGCCAGATCAAGAACACTCTCCAGAAGGTAGGTGTATGTGTGTCAAAGTCAACAATCAAGAGAAGACTTCACCAGAGAAAATACAGAGGGTTCACCACAAGATGTAAACCCTTGGTGAGCCTCAAAAACAGGAAGGCCAGATTAGAGTTTTCCAAACAACACCTAAAAAAGCCTTCACAGTTCTGGAACAACATCCTATGGACAGATGAGACTAAGATCAACTTGTACCAGAGTGATGGGAAGAGAAGAGTATGGAGAAGGAAAGGAACTGCTCATGATCCAAAGCATACCACCTCATCAGTGAAGCATGGTGGTGGTAGTGTCATGGCGTGGGCATGTATGGCTGTCAATGGAACTGGTTCTCTTGTATTTATTGATGATGTGACTGCTGACAAAAGCAGCAGGATGAATTCTGAAGTGTTTCGGGCAATATTATCTGCTCATATTCAGCCAAATGCTTCAGAACTCATTGGACGGCGCTTCACAGTGCAGATGGACAATGACCCGAAGCATACTGCAAAAGAAACCAATGGCCAAGTCAATCACCTGATCTGAATCCGATTGAGCATGCATTTTACTTGCTGAAGACAAAACTGAAGGGAAAATGCCCCAAGAACAAGCAGGAACTGAAGACAGTTGCAGTAGAGGTCTGGCAGAGCATCACCAGGGATGAAACCCAGCGTCTGGTGATGTCTATGCGTTCCAGACTTAAGGCTGTAATTGACTGCAAAGGATTTGTGACCAAGTATTAAAAAGTGAAAGTTTGTTTTATGACTGTTAATCTGTCCCATTACTTTTGGTCCCTTAAAAAGTGGGAGGCACATATACAAACTGTTGTAATTCCTACTCCGTTCACCTGATTTGGATGTAAATACCCTCAAATTAAAGCTGAAAGTCTGCAGTTAAAGCACATGTTGTTCGTTTCATTTCAAATCCATTGTGGTGGTGTATAGAGCCAAAAAGATTATAATTATGTCGATGTCCCAATATTTATGGACCTGACTGTATATAAGACACACACATACAACATGTATTAATATGATATTGAGAAATTCGGGGAAAAAGATGTTTGTGTCATCAGAATCACTTGTCGTTTCCTTTCCCCTAAATCCATTTTTACCTTTATAAAGACATTTATTCTGGGTGGTTTTATAAAAAAATAACAATTCTGCTGTCAATTTGCTCGAACTGTGATATGAATAAACACTGCTCCTTGACAAAAATATTTATGTTGTTTTTCTGATTAACGTCGCCTAACAAAACCGCACAGCTGTTCCCTTTAATTGCTTATGCAAATACAGGTAAAATGTGGTGCAACAAAACAGAAATAACCTCGTTAATATATCATGTGCTGAGAATTATACGGAAAAATGATCTAAATTACAAATGGGAATTTGATCGTAAGCAGACACAATAAGATTATGAACAAAAGGGCAAGATACGCCAAAATGACGTTTACTTGTTATAAAAGTGTACTTGTAGAGAACATTAACTATATATAGATAGATAGAGACGAGATGTAATAGATAGACAAGAGATAAACAAATACATAGATAGGTAGATAGATAGATAGATAGATAGATAGATAGATAGGAGAGTGCAAGATAGATAGATAGATAGATAGATAGATAGATAGATAGGTACAGTGTGTAATGAATAGACATATAGAGTGTAATAGATAGATAGAAAGATAGGAGAGTGTTAGATAGATAGATAGATAGATAGATAGATAGATAGATAGATAGATAGATAGATAGGTACAGTGTGTAATGAATAGACATATAGAGTGTAATAGATAGATAGAAAGATAGGAGAGTGTTAGATAGATAGATAGATAGATAGATAGATAGATAGATAGATAGATAGATAGATAGGTACAGTGTGTAATGAATAGACATATAGAGTGTAATAGATAGATAGAAAGATAGGAGAGTGTTAGATAGATAGATAGATAGATAGATAGATAGATAGCAGATAGATAGATAGATAGATAGATAGATAGATAGAAAGATAGGAGAGTGTTAGATAGATAGATAGATAGATAGATACAGAGTGTAATGTATAGACAGTAGAAAGATAGATACAGAGAGAGATAAATAGATACATATATGATAGATAGATATTGTACATACACAGACACTCCCTGGGT
This sequence comes from Discoglossus pictus, assembly GCA_027410445.1. Taxonomy (NCBI): domain Eukaryota; kingdom Metazoa; phylum Chordata; class Amphibia; order Anura; family Alytidae; genus Discoglossus; species Discoglossus pictus. Next base: position 149,346,803 of record CM050168.1, read on the forward strand.
CTTATTCGCCTGCCTAGGAATGCTGTGTTTTCACTATTACAGGCGGGCCACAATCCTCCCAGATAAAGTCATTAGTGACAGGTCAGGGAGCCCATTCACAGTATCACAAGGCCCCCTCCCCTGCACACGGTTTCCTGGTGATTGTAGCTAAGAGTGAATCATAAAACAGAAAGAAAGAGGAACTGGCTTCTAGAAAACACGAGAGATAACTGGCATCTCCATGGTTACTTTCCGATAGTAACATTACAAGCTCATGCACATTTAGTGATTCCTGGGGTCAGGATAAAGTGGTTAGGTGGAGTCATTAGCAGGGTCTGTGCTGTGCTATGGAGAGGCTCACACGTCCATGTATATACTGCACTAACAATCACACTGACACACAATTAGCCCACGGGAAGCCTTTCTGTTCCTGAATTTGCTTTCAAGTTTGGATCAAAGGCTTCACTCGCTCTGCAATAAACCCAGCTGCACACAGGGTCTGAGCAGAAATAGGTTAATAGAGAGGATTTAAAGAGAACTTGACTGCTAAAAAAAGGCAAATTAATCTTTATAGGACACAATTATCTCGAAAAATGCAAAGTACACCTGGAAATAATTATAATTACGATTAGCGGTTATTAAAAAATTCTATGTGGAAGTGTTAGATAATTAAGCTTAATATTTGGAAACATAAATTAACTGAAAAATATCTTCTTTCCCTGCTACCAAGATTTATTTTTATTATTTATCCCATTCTGGAGAGCAAGAGCATGCCCAGAGAAGAGCATAGAATAAAAATAATGACAGAGGCTTAGACATATACACCCCTGTAATTATGTTTATTTAACCAACGTCTCCTATGCTAATTGTTTAATTTAAATAAATGAATCATTAATAAAGAGTGTGAGATTTTTTCAAAAACTTTATGCTTAAATACCTTATTTTCGGGTTTGATTTGGAAATTTTGGATTAAATAGTGAAAATGCATTGTAGGCCCATTTGCAAGTCCCCGCCCAGTTTCCCAGTGCAATAAATGTATTTTTGGGAAGTCTAAGCAGGAAATACATATATATATATATATATATATAGTAAATAAAAAGTACATCTGTGTTCAAATTTGAATGTCTAAAGCAAGTTAAAAAACCTGCTTCCAGCTCAGAACTCTGAGAAAAACTGTTATTACACTGCATTCTGGGAAGTTGAGCTGGGACATGCAAATGTGGCCACAAATGCCTCGCTCTTCATTCCATAGCCATCATCAAACATGGCTTCCTTTAAGCTTATGCATGCTGTATTAAACAGCTTTAATGCAAAGCCAAGGTTGGAATAAATATAGATATATATAGCGAATAAACTCAATCTTCCGTAGAACCTCCTAAAAGGCTGAAAAAGTTTTTTTTCCAATGTTTTGCAATTATGCTTCTAGTAGCCAGAAATATCTGATTTGATAGAAATTTTGCATTTTTAGAAAGACCTGGGAGTGGTAAGCCTAATAATGCCTCTTATGGTTTTTGAGGAATAACTGTATCCCATAGGTTCTCCAGGGTATGATAGGTCGCCATCCAAATATGCAATCCCATAACATATGTTTTAAGGAACCTATGGTGTTGCAACCTCTGGAGCAATTGCCATCCAACTGACTATTTGAACAGTGGAGTCTAGCTGGGGTAAGGTTCCATCTCAAGATAGTTTTGTAAACATTTTCCTTCAATGTAAAGTTTAAAGAGGAGTTTGCTGCGTTTTTGGTAATTATACCCCATTGTTCATCATCTAGGCTAATATTGAGCTCAGCCTCCCAGGAGGCCCTATAGGACAAATTATTAGGCGTGGCTTGTTCATTTAGGTAATTATAGAGAATAGTGAGGGCGTCTTACCTTTTGAGTTGAGTAAGCAACAATGCTCAAATGGAGTTTTGCTAGCTAGATAGTTTCTGTGCTAATAGTCATCAGGTTAAGCCATTCTTTGTGTTACAATCTGTGATTTATGCTAAAGTCCGATGGAGACCAGTTTTGACATTCAAACAGTACATCTGTAACAATTGTTATCTGACTTCTAATCTACCAAGCGAATTGGGTATTTTTATTGATTAAGAAGTCTGTATGGGGTAGCCACAATGGCGTTAGCCACGAGCCGTTTTGTCGTAGAGGAGTGATTTTGAATTAATACCCTGATGAATGCTTAGCCATAGTAGCCACTAGCAATTGTAAGACTAGTTCCACTAATACTTATTTCCCTAAGGGAGATGTTCTTCTTATGCAAGTCCTTTTTCATTTAAATTTGTCACAGGGGTGCTACTATATTTTGAAAGCTAAATAATAACTAAAATAATTTAAAAACAAACAATATACAATTCAAATAATTTTTCTATTCTTCAAGAACAGCTTATTTTAATATTCAAATAAAAAAAACAACACAAAAACAATAAAAGAGCAGAAGTCTTGTTTATCGGCATACTTTTATCTGATCTCATAAAAGAGACTAATACTTAAGATATAACCTTGATACGTTTAAAAACATATATTTATTTAATTCTTAAAATAAATAACAGGGACGGAGGCTCCTAATGCATCCAAAGTATTGTTTTAGAGGATGTTATTATTTCTCCTTTGGTCAGATACTTATAAGTGATTTATAAGTAATATATATTGTGAGGGTTTATATTAAAAAAAAAATTAGTATTCAATAGTTGTGTTCATCTAAATATCACCAAGTGAGAATAATGTGAGGTGAAACAAGACTGACCAATTACGAAATTCAATAGTATCTCCGTGATTTTTTTTATATTAACAATGGATTATTCATTTATTAATATAATAAAATCACAGAGATACTATTGAATTTCATAATTGCTCAGTACATATGCAAATCTGCGGTGATACTGATCCTTGATGACTGACACAACTCAATTATCGGGTCTTAGTGTGGCACCAATTTAAAACAATTAAACCATTTAGATAACTTACACGTTATGTGATATAGGTCTGCCTGTGAAACCATAGTACACCCATTTATGTATGTATGTATTTGTTTATCTTTGTCATGAAATGTGAAGTAGCATAGAGTGTCAAGCCGCAGCTATTACAAGAGTTAAAGCTGTCTTTATACAGATTAAAATTACGTTTTTAAAATTGTCAGTACTTGTTTTTGTGCAAAAATACTTTTTAATGTTCAAAATATGCTCCTGACAAAAGTTTGGACGTGATCACCTGTCAGCCGCTGATTATGCAGAAAAGAACACTCTAATAACCACTGACCTTTCTAGATATTCCTCTTACCATATTATGCGTTATTATTATATGTTTTAATTTGATGCTTAAATGACCAACACAGCACAAGCTCTCAGGCTCTCAATAAAACAAAACTGTTCAAGATCAACAATTTCTCAAGTACCTGGACAGTTAATAACACTGCACAATAGTAGAGAGACTCCGAGCTCTGCCCTGTCAAATCGAAATCAAGTGGCAAAGCTGTAAAAAGAAAAATGTTGATGCTCTCTCTGTTATACGGATTTATAATAATGTTAAATGCCACGGTTTAGCTTTTAAAGCACTAAAAGAGTCTAATGACATTGTCTGTTTCCTCCAGTTTAGCTGTTTGGCAGATACATCGAATTTATAAAGCAAAAAATCTAGACGCTTTGATGGACCATAAATTACAAGCTCCCTCAAATGCTTAAATGTGTTCTTCACAGCATTACATTTCAAGTTTTAAAAAAAAGGAAAAACTGGAATTTCTGTGTTGCAGCATATAGAGCACATGAGCACTGGCAAGGAGGTTGTGACTTTTGGAATATATATATATATATATATATATATATATATATATATATATAAATATATATATATATATATGAATAATCAGAGTATTGCAGTAAATCGTGATAGCTTTTTTATTGAACAAACATATTCATAGGTTTCATGACAAGCTTTCGAGAGCATTCTTCTCTTTGTCGAGTCAGAGGCAATACTAATTATAGATTCACAAATAAAGCAAAAAATTCCAGGCAACTCGTTCCCCATAGATGCAGCCACACTTGCCCACATCATCAAAACTATGGGCAGATGGAAGTGAAATTGCTTTTCCCGCTACATTCCCAATCCATCATCCAAAATAAGGGAAGCCTTGCACATGGTCACTTTATAAGACATCATTTCAATAACACCTGCCATTCAATTCCAACCCTATTTCATGCTATTTTTAACCTTTTAGCAGACTAAGGGTTACGTAGCCTTATGCCACACTCCCATTTCAAGATAGTAAGACAACCACAAATAAAGAGGTGTAGAAACAAAGAGAGAGCTGGCTGTAACCGATCCATTCATTGGGTCTTCAACAGGTAGCATGATTTTGGCAAGACGCAACATAAGCTACCATATAGGTAACTTTTTGCAAGAAACTCAGGACCTCCTTCCAGCTAACTCTAATAAGGGTGTGTCAGGGCCCTGCTGAGTTATGGAGCTCTATGGAAGAATGCCACTCTTTCTACTAACTACAATTAGTATTAAGAATAAAAACAAGATCAGAAGTCATACATTACATTTTTTTGCAAGAAAAATATGTGCTCTCATGGTTAACAAATCTGTGACCCTATAACCCTGTCACTGACCAAGTCAGTAATGCATCTGCCAGTGAAAAGGTTAATGTCGGTGGGTGTGAGGGCTTGCAGACGAGTGCTGACCATCACTTAACAGTGAAGTCCAGAGCTTTCTGTGTTCCCAACAATAGACCCAGCGATTGCAAACTGCTTGTCCTGATTGTTCCCTTGTGATTGTATGAAAGCCCGGAGTAGCCTGGGCATGCACGGACTGCAGGAAACAGCCAATCCAGTAAACAACAGGACCAGGGTATAGCACCACTGACCTGCAGGGCAAAGATGGACCAGTGACCGGCAGATATCATATAACATAGCCCCCCACACTATGCATTTCTGTCATAAATTAATGCCTTCAGGAACAGATATGTCATATTCCAGACAGCCCTACAGTGTCAGTTTGTTATATCCCTATTGGGAGGCTGTTCCAGGGATCCACTTCACTCCCATGTAGTAACTATTAGTTTAATACTTCTCTCATCCTCTCTCGCTCACCCATTTTCTCACCTTTTCTCTATTATTTCTCCCTCCTCTTCCTCCTTCTCTCTTTCATACTCTCTCCCCCTCCCTATCAAACTTTCCTGCCTCTCTTCTCATCTTCTTCACTCTTTCCTCCACCTTTTCCTCACTCTCTATCCAAATAACTCCTTCATTGTCTCTCTCTCTCGCTCCCTCACTCTCTCCCTCCTTATCTCTTACTATCTCTTCCTCACTGTCACTGCTTATTCCTCGTTATCTCTAACACTCTCTTTATCCCTATCAAACTTTCCTGTCCTCTCTTCCTTACTCTTTCCTCCCCCTCCTCTATCTCTATAACTATTTTCTTACCGCTCTCCTCTCTTTCACTCTCGTTACCCTCTTTCTCCCTCTCATTCCCCCTGTTCCTCACTCTCGCCCCCCCTTTCCTGGCTATCTCTCACACTCTCTTCCCCTCCTTATCACACTTTCCCTGCCTCTCTTCCTCACTCTCGTCCCCCCTCTTTCCTTGCTATCTCTCACACTCTCTCTCCCTCCTTATCACACTTTCACTGCCTCTCTTCCTCACTCTCGTCCCCCCTCTTTCCTTGCTATCTCTCACACTCTCTCTCCCTCCTTATCACACTTTCACTGCCTCTCTTCCTCACTCTCGTCCCCCCTCTTTCCTTGCTATCTCTCACACTCTCTCCCTCCTTATCACACTTTCCCTGCCTCTCTTCCTCACTCTCGTCCCCCCTCTTCCTCACTCTAGTCCCCCCTCTTTCCTTGCTATCTCTCACACTCTCCCTCCTTATCACACTTTCCCTGCCTCTCTTCCTCACTCTCGTCCCCCCTCTTCCTCACTCTCGTCCCCCCTCTTTCCTTGCTATCTCTCACACTCTCTCTCCCTCCTTATCACACTTTCACTGCCTCTCTTCCTCACTCTCGTCCCCCCCTCTTTCCTTGCTATCTCTCACACTCTCTCCCTCCTTATCACACTTTCCCTGCCTCTCTTCCTCACTCTCGTCCCCCCTCTTCCTCACTCTCGTCCCCCCTCTTCCTCACTCTAGTCCCCCCTCTTTCCTTGCTATCTCTCACACTCTCCCTCCTTATCACACTTTCCCTGCCTCTCTTCCTCACTCTCGTCCCCCCTCTTCCTCACTCTCTCCCCCCTCTTTCCTTGCTATCTCTCACACTCTGTCTCCCTCCTTATCACACTTTCCCTGCCTCTCTTCCTCACTCTCGTCTCCCCTCTTCCTCACTCTCTCCCCCCTCTTTCCTTGCTATCTCTCACACTCTGTCTCCCTCCTTATCACACTTTCCCTGCCTCTCTTCCTCACTCTCGTCCCCCCTCTTCCTCACTCTCTCCCCCCTCTTTCCTTGCTATCTCTCACACTCTGTCTCCCTCCTTATCACACTTTCCCTGCCTCTCTTCCTCACTCTCGTCTCCCCTCTTCCTCACTCTCTCCCCCCTCTTCCTCACTCTCTCCCCCCTCTTTCCTTGCTATCTCTCACACTCTGTCTCCCTCCTTATCACACTTTCCCTGCCTCTCTTCCTCACTCTCGTCTCCCCTCTTCCTCACTCTCTCCCCCCTCTTCCTCACTCTCGTCCCCCCTCTTTCCTTGCTATCTCTCACACTCTGTCTCCCTCCTTATCACACTTTCCCTGCCTCTCTTCCTCACTCTTGTCCCCCCTCTTCCTCACTCTTGTCCCCCCTCTTTCCTTGCTATCTCTCACACTCTGTCTCCCTCCTTATCACACTTTCCCTGCCTCTCATCCTCCCTCTCTCCCACCTCTTTCCTTGCTATCTCTCACACTCTCTCTCCCTCCTTATCACACTTTCACTGCCTCTCTTCCTCACTCTCGCCCCCCCCCTTTCCTTGCTATCTCTCACACTCTCTCTCCCTCCTTATCACACTTTCACTGCCTCTCTTCCTCACTCTCGCCCCCCCCCCCACTTCCTCACTCTCATCCCCCCTCTTTCCATGCTATCTCTCACACTCTCTCTCCCTCCTTATCACACTTTCCCTGCCTCTCTTCCTCACTCTCTCCCCCCTCTTTCCTTGCTATCTCTCACACTCGCTCCCACCTTATCACACTTTCCCTGCCTCTCTTCCTCACTCTCGCCCCCCCCTCTTCCTCACTCTCATCCCCCCTCTTTCCTTGCTATCTGTCACACTCTCTCTCCCTCCATATCACACTTTCCCTGCCTCTCTTCCTCTCTCTCTCCCCCCTCTTCCTCACTCTCGCCCCCCCTCTTCCTCACTCTCGTCCCCCCTCTTTCCTTGCTATCTCTCATACTCTGTCTCCCTCCTTATCACACTTTCCTTGCCTCTCTTCCTCTCTCTCTCCCCCCTCTTCCTCACTCTCGCCCCCCCTCTTCCTCACTCTCGTCCCCCCTCTTTCCTTGCTATCTCTCACACTCTGTCTCCCTCCTTATCACACTTTCCCTGCCTCTCTTCCTCACTCTCGTCCCCCCTCTTCCTCACTCTCGTCCCCCCTCTTCCTCACTCTCGTCCCCCCTCTTCCTCACTCTCGTCCCCCCTCTTTCCTTGCTATCTCTCACACTCTGTCTCCCTCCTTATCACACTTTCCCTACCTCTCTTCCTCACTCTCGTCCCCCCTCTTCCTCACTCTCGTCCCCCCTCTTCCTCACTCTCTCCCCCCTCTTCCTCACTCTCGTCCCCCCTCTTCCTCACTCTCGTCCCCCCTCTTTCCTTGCTATCTCTCACACTTTGTCTCCCTCCTTATCACACTTTCCCTGCCTCTCTTCCTCACTCTCGTCCCCCCTCTTCCTCACTCTCGTCCCCCCTCTTCCTCACTCTCTCCCCCCTCTTCCTCACTCTCGTCCCCCCTCTTCCTCACTGTCGTCCCCCCTCTTTCCTTGCTATCTCTCACACTCTGTCTCCCTCCTTATCACACTTTCCCTGCCTCTCTTCCTCACTCTCGTCCCCCCTCTTCCTCACTCTCGTCCCCCCTCTTCCTCACTCTCGTCCCCCCTCTTCCTCACTCTCGTCCCCCCTCTTTCCTTGCTATCTCTCACACTCTGTCTCCCTCCTTATCACACTTTCCCTGCCTCTCTTCCTCACTCTCGTCCCCCCTCTTCCTCACTCTCTCCCCCCTCTTTCCTTGCTATCTCTCACACTTTGTCTCCCTCCTTATCACACTTTCCCTGCCTCTCTTCCTCACTCTCGTCCCCCCTCTTCCTCACTCTCGTCCCCCCTCTTCCTCACTCTCGTCCCCCCTCTTCCTCACTCTCGTCCCCCCTCTTTCCTTGCTATCTCTCACACTCTGTCTCCCTCCTTATCACACTTTCCCTGCCTCTCTTCCTCACTCTCGTCCCCCCTCTTCCTCACTCTCGTCCCCCCTCTTTCCTTGCTATCTCTCACACTTTGTCTCCCTCCTTATCACACTTTCCCTGCCTCTCTTCCTCACTCTCTCCCCCCTCTTCCTCACTCTCGTTCCCCCACTTTCCTTGCTATCTGTCACACTCTCTCTCCCTCCATATCACACTTTCACTGCCTCTCTTCCTCACTCTCGCCCCCCCCTTTCCTTGCTATCTCTCACACTCTCTCTCCCTCCTTATCACACTTTCACTGCCTCTCTTCCTCACTCTCGCCCCCCCCCCACTTCCTCACTCTCATCCCCCCTCTTTCCATGCTATCTCTCACACTCTCTCTCCCTCCTTATCACACTTTCCCTGCCTCTCTTCCTCACTCTCTCCCCCCTCTTTCCTTGCTATCTCTCACACTCTCTCCCTCCTTATCACACTTTCCCTGCCTCTCTTCCTCACTCTCGCCCCCCCTCTTACTCACTCTCATCCCCCCTCTTTCCTTGCTATCTGTCACACTCTCTCTCCCTCCATATCACACTTTCCCTGCCTCTCTTCCTCTCTCTCTCCCCCCTCTTCCTCACTCTCGCCCCCCCCTCTTCCTCACTCTCGTCCCCCCTCTTTCCTTGCTATCTCTCATACTCTGTCTCCCTCCTTATCACACTTTCCTTGCCTCTCTTCCTCTCTCTCTCCCCCCTCTTCCTCACTCTCGCCCCCCCTCTTCCTCACTCTCGTCCCCCCTCTTTCCTTGCTATCTCTCACACTCTGTCTCCCTCCTTATCACACTTTCCCTGCCTCTCTTCCTCACTCTCGTCCCCCCTCTTCCTCACTCTCGTCCCCCCTCTTCCTCACTCTCGTCCCCCCTCTTCCTCACTCTCGTCCCCCCTCTTCCTCACTCTCGTCCCCCCTCTTTCCTTGCTATCTCTCACACTCTGTCTCCCTCCTTATCACACTTTCCCTACCTCTCTTCCTCACTCTCGTCCCCCCTCTTCCTCACTCTCGTCCCCCCTCTTCCTCACTCTCTCCCCCCTCTTCCTCACTCTCGTCCCCCCTCTTCCTCACTCTCGTCCCCCCTCTTTCCTTGCTATCTCTCACACTTTGTCTCCCTCCTTATCACACTTTCCCTGCCTCTCTTCCTCACTCTCGTCCCCCCTCTTCCTCACTCTCGTCCCCCCTCTTCCTCACTCTCTCCCCCCTCTTCCTCACTCTCGTCCCCCCTCTTCCTCACTCTCGTCCCCCCTCTTTCCTTGCTATCTCTCACACTCTGTCTCCCTCCTTATCACACTTTCCCTACCTCTCTTCCTCACTCTCGTCCCCCCTCTTCCTCACTGTCGTCCCCCCTCTTTCCTTGCTATCTCTCACACTCTGTCTCCCTCCTTATCACACTTTCCCTGCCTCTCTTCCTCACTCTCGTCCCCCCTCTTCCTCACTCTCGTCCCCCCTCTTCCTCACTCTCGTCCCCCCTCTTCCTCACTCTCGTCCCCCCTCTTTCCTTGCTATCTCTCACACTCTGTCTCCCTCCTTATCACACTTTCCCTGCCTCTCTTCCTCACTCTCGTCCCCCCTCTTCCTCACTCTCTCCCCCCTCTTTCCTTGCTATCTCTCACACTTTGTCTCCCTCCTTATCACACTTTCCCTGCCTCTCTTCCTCACTCTCGTCCCCCCTCTTCCTCACTCTCGTCCCCCCTCTTCCTCACTCTCGTCCCCCCTCTTTCCTTGCTATCTCTCACACTCTGTCTCCCTCCTTATCACACTTTCCCTGCCTCTCTTCCTCACTCTCGTCCCCCCTCTTCCTCACTCTCGTCCCCCCTCTTTCCTTGCTATCTCTCACACTTTGTCTCCCTCCTTATCACACTTTCCCTGCCTCTCTTCCTCACTCTCTCCCCCCTCTTCCTCACTCTCTCCCCCCTCTTCCTCACTCTCGCCCCCTCTCTTCCTCACTCTCGTTCCCCCACTTTCCTTGCTATCTCTCACACTCTCTCCCTCCTTATCACACTTTCCCTGCCTCTCTTCCTCACTCTCGTCCCCCCCTCTTCCTCACTCTTGCCCCCCTCTTTCCTTGCTATCTCTCACACTCTGTCTCCCTCCTTATCACACTTTCCCTGCCTCTCTTCCTCACTCTCGCCCCCCCTCTTCCTCACTCTCGTCCCCCCTCTTTCCTTGCTATCTGTCACACTCTCTCTCCCTCCATATCACACTTTCCCTGCCTCTCTTCCTCACTCTCTCCCCCCTCTTCCTCACTCTCTCCCCCCTCTTCCTCACTCTCGCCCCCTCTCTTCCTCACTCTCGTTCCCCCACTTTCCTTGCTATCTCTCACACTCTCTCTCCCTCCTTATCACACTTTCACTGCCTCTCTTCCTCACTCTCTCCCCCCTCTTTCCTTGCTATCTCTCACACTCTGTCTCCCTCCTTATCACACTTTCCCTGCCTCTCTTCCTCACTCTCGTCCCCCTCTTTCCTTGCTATCTCTCACACTCTGTCTCCCTCCTTATCACACTTTCCCTGCCTCTCTTCCTCACTCTCTCCCCCCTCTACCTCACTCTCTCCCCCCTCTTCCTCACTCTCGCCCCCTCTCTTCCTCACTCTCGTTCCCCCACTTTCCTTGCTATCTCTCACACTCTGTCTCCCTCCTTATCACACTTTCCCTGCCTCTCTTCCTCACTCTCGTCCCCCTCTTTCCTTGCTATCTCTCACACTCTGTCTCCCTCCTTATCACACTTTCCCTGCCTCTCTTCCTCACTCTCTCCCCCCTCTACCTCACTCTCTCCCCCCTCTTCCTCACTCTCGTTCCCCCACTTTCCTTGCTATCTCTCACACTCTGTCTCCCTCCTTATCACACTTTCCCTGCCTCTCTTCCTCACTCTCACTCCCCTCTTCCTCACTCTCGTCCCCTCTCTTCCTCACTCTCATTTCCCTCTCTTCCTCACTCTCACTCCCCTCTTCCTCACTCTCATCCCCTCTCCTCCTCTCCCCCTTCCTCTGCACACACACAATGATGAAGCCATGCCTATTTAAACACTACCAATACATATTTTGCAGCATAATAAAATTACATTTTACAAGACTTTAAACATCATTTTTCATTCAAAGGCAAACAATTTTTTGTAATGTCTAAAACAGAGTTTTCAAAACAGTGGCTTGCGGACCACCAATGGTCCATGAGCTTTATTCAGGTGGTCCATACTCCATGAAATGAATAAAAATGCTTAAAAACAGCTCAGAGGTTAGATACTAGATGTCATGGTCTAGACGTGCTCCGGCTGTATCCCATTATATTACAGAACCTTGTAATTGTTAAGAATGAAATAGAAAAATCCCTAGGTGGTACGCTAGGACCCTCAGCAGTATTTGGAGACCCTGGTCAAATACTAAGTGGTCCATGAAAAGAAACTGAGAATCAGTGATCTAAAATAAGACCTGTTCAATCAATCAATGTAAGGAATGTGAGTGCCCTGTGTACTTTTAAGTAGTTTTCCTTCCTCTAGTTCCTTAATGTTGAGAGCAATCACATGGCCCTTATTGTTTCACTGCAAAGTACTAAAAACAACCTTGCAGTAAACAACTTTTTACTACATAGTGTTAGTGGTAAGTTACCACAATATCCCTGGCAGGTCTATTAGACAGTGACACAGATGTGGTTCCAAATCTGGTATAATTTAAAACTACAAATAATAACAAGCATTTTATCAGATTAATGTTATTTCCAACATAAAAATGTGTATTTTTTCTACAATAAAAACACATTATAGTTAGCTGTCAGTAAGCCTTCCTGATCCACCCACAAAACAAGACGTTAATGAGACATCATTGCCTTAATTAATTATTAGCACTGTCAGCATTGTGTCCAACAGACCATGGGCCCTCATTCAATTGCAATGTTGCAAATTGAATAGGGGTCTAAATAAGCACATCACATATATTTTTTAAAGAAGTTTTTAGTTATTAAGCATCTATCCAAAAGCAAGGTTTTCACTAACTAAAAACTTCTTTAAAAAAGATATATTATGTGCTTATTTAGAGCTGTATTAAATTTGCAAAATCGCAATTGAATGAGGGCCCAAGAGACTAATTAAGGCAATGACCTTTCATTGAAAAATATTAAAAACTTTGTTATATATATATGTTTGTGTATGTGTATATGTAACAGCACAGGTTTGGTGGACCAGAGAAAATCTACACAATTGAACTGGTTGGAATTTGAATCATCACCCAAGTTTTTTGAAGGGTCAAACACTTTCATAACATCTCATTAGTCTCTTTTTATAGGGACACAGTAATTAAAAACAAGTGGATTTTTTTTTTATGAAAGGACCACAGATAACAAGCACCTTTGCAGATGCCTATAGTCTTCATTTGCCTTAACAACAAAATAGTTGTTTTGTTTCTTTCTCCAAATACCCCAACGCAAAACATAACTGTATTATAGCAAGGAAAGTATGTATGCATTCAGAGGGAGCTTGTAATGTATGGTCCCTTCAGGGCCTGGAAACTACCAGCTTTTTCTTCACAATTTTCAGCCACACTGGAGACAACATAAATGTAATTAGATCAACCTGTTTCACTAGAAGGGCCTTGTATGTGGCTTCAGTGTGGTATAAGCCTTATAATTTTACCCAAAAGAAAATAGTAAAATTGTTGCACAAATGTAATGAATTGGTAATATAGATAATGAGGAGAAGTATTTAGCAGTACACTTGGGTATATAATGGATTGTGTATTATTGCAAGGGTCATGCTCTTTCACTCTAGACACTTGAGGAGTATGGGAAGTGCCTGAGGGCCATGTAAGACCGCAGAACCACCTGTTGCCCACCAAGACATTAAACCAATATAGTTAAATGCTGAAACTGCCCCATATAAAAATATAGTGAAAATGTTTTACAGCTTCACCACTAGATTTGAATTGCTCTACATGATGAAGCAGAGCAATATTGCACCTTTAAAGAAAAAGGTTCCAAAATAGGGTTTCTTATCGTTCTAAATGAATTACTACATTCAAGGAAGCAAAACTATTTCCAAAAGAACATTTTTAATATAAAAAATAACTCCTGAAAGTCAACTGAAAGAACTTTTATAAGGTCCACTAAAATGTTATGAATATTGTGTATGAAACTGACAAAAAAAACACTAAACTCAAAGTAGTTTTTATTTTTACAAGCTACAGATTTCATCGTTTTTATAACGTCTGTAAATAATCAGACTCATGATCTCACAGAGCCGACACTTTACTGGACAGATTATTTAATAATAACATTTTAAAGAACTACTTAGCCATTTAAAGAACCACATAATACCCTAACAAAATGGGCTAGATGTTGTATTAGCCATTGACCATTAATACAGGAGGGAGAGGATGGGAAGGGAGAGAGAGGGAGAGGGAGATGATGTGGAGGGAAGAAAGAGAGGGATAGGATAGAGAGGGAAGGGAGAAAGAGAGGGATAGGATAGGGAGGGAAGGGAGGGAGAGAGTGAGGAGCGAAGGGAAGGAGAGAGCAAGGAGCGAAGGGAGAGGATGGGATGGGAGGGTGGGAGAGAGGGAGAAAATAGGAAGGGAGAGAGGGAGAAAATAGGAAGGGAGAGAGGGAGAAAATAGGAAGGGAGAGAGGGAGAAAATAGGAAGGGAGGGTGGGAAGGAGCCAGGGAAGGGAGACGGTGGGGAGGAGTGAAAGAAGGGAGAGAGAGAGAGAGAGAGAGAGACGAGAGAGAGAGAGAGAGAGAGACGAGAGAGAGAAAGGAGAGAGAGAGACAAGAGAGAGAGAGACAAAAGAGAGAGACGAGAGAGAGAGAAAGACGAGAGAGAGAGAAAAACGAGAGAGAGAGAGAGACGAGAGAGAGAGAGAGACGAGAGAGGAGAGAGACGAGAGAGAGAAAGACGCGAGAGAGTCAGAAAAGAGAAAATTATATACTAGTTACAATATACTAGTGATAATTGTATTAATTATACAACAGCTTAATTTGTCAATCAAAACCCATAAGAGTTATATTTTCACTAGGCACTCATAAAGAGTGCTTAGTGTAAATATGGAAAAATAGCCTATTTATTTTCATTTATTTTGTAGTTTTGGCCACTTTTTCCACCTTCTAGGTTGATGAATCAGTTTGAAGGGACATGGTCTATTTCTGAATATCACTAGGAATATAACATACTTGTGTGTCTATTTACTTTTATGAAACTTATTTTATTAAGAAGTTCTTAAAAAACTAATTTTTGGAGCCTAAAGTCTTACAAATAGTTCCTAATTGGTTTCTCGCTTCTACAGCTCATGAAGACAGAGTGTGAGGTGTCTCATAATATCCAATCAGTGACAACATTCTGCAACATGCTACCTGAGAGCGGTCACTGACAGGCTAATTTGAAACACTTGAGCAACAGAGGACAGACCCAAACAGGTATAAATTGTATAATTTCAGTCAGAGCTTTTAAGCACGTCTTAATAAAACAAAATTAAAATACACCGGTTTATTATATTCTTAGTGAAATCCAGAAACCTTCCAAGTTCCTATAAGTGGTTAGTGTTTGTTTAGTTAATTAAGCCTAAGCTTGAGGAGTATGTGTTATGACTCAAAGAAGGGCAGCCCATATAATAGTTGGCTTAATTAATTAAAGAGACATGAAAAAATCGAATTAATTGATACAAAATGTTAAAGGTTGCTTTAAAACATTGGGATGTGGATATTATAAAGACCTTTACTGTGTTACAGAAACTGAGAAAGCAGCTAAAAAAGGCAGTGGCTGCATATAATAGATAATGAGTTAAATGGACACTGCTCTGACCTATCATGTAAAGCAGTCAAATTCAACTGGAGCAGCTGTAAAAAAAAATTACACTATTTTAAAATAATATTTAATGGTGCAATGTTAGATAATAAAGCCATGAAGGTGTCTAATGAGTGATCTGTACCAACTGATACATTAAGCTTATGAGGATAACAAGTTGGAAGCTCTCAGGTCCTTAAAGGACCATAGATTGTAATCTATATCAATGATTATATATTCTCTTCAATATAATAATAACATTTACATTTTATTTCTTTGTGGTTCATACATGTGGAGAAATAAAACAGGTAAAAAAAAACAAAGGAAAAAAAAAACTGCAGGGTGCTTATGGATTGTGGTCCTTTTATAAAAATTCTTATAAAATGGTGAAATATGCATTGATATAAAAAATTCAAAATGTTTTTTTATTTAAATTCCTGTGCTGTATTTGATGGCGTATTGATGACTTCCATCCTATTAAAAGCTATTTCTTTTATTATCTTTAATTTATTATTCTTTTATTAGTCATTATTTCTATCTGCAACATTGTATCTTTTCACAACACAATAATGTAAATAGGAGATTTTGTTCTTACCAGTTCTTGGCTCACTCCAATCTGGTCACAAGTAGAAGGAGACCTAAATAAGGCGTAAAATTCAGTACAAACCGCGCTCAATCTCTATTTCCCACTTTACAGACCGATAAGACAGCAAGTGCACGATCTATAGAGAGGAAACCAACTGTGGCTGCGTTCAAGGTCAACCCACAGACTGTAGGATCACTTTAAACTAACCCGTTTCCTCTCTTTGTAATACAATTCATTCAAACACTATTTAATGGTTCTCTATGAACTTTTATTCAAAAATAGGCCTATTTTACACATTTTATTCCAGAAAATTTCCATAGAGCCCATTAGATCATATTAAGCACCAGATTAGACCAGATGCTTTGGGTCAGTTTGATAGGAACAATGGACTGGTTTGTAATACATGACCTTGGCAATGTGCCTAATTGCTCTGACCCTACAAAGGCTCCAGTGAGTAACAGTGTGAGATCAGGCCTTTGTGGGTTTTTTTATGGCATTCCAAGCCATTCTGTAACTTTTTTCCACAATGTCTCTACTGAAAAATATAGTGTTTTTTGTTGCTTATTTCATACTAAAAATGTTTAAAAAGGACACAGACATATTCCAAAGACATGCTGCGGAAGAATAGCGTGCCAAAAGCAGGTGGAAGACAAACATGTCTAGGAATTGACAGTGATTCATAAAGTGTCCCCCCTCCAAACTATCAAGTTCTATTCTTTATGAGGTTCCATATTGTATTATGATCCTTTCTTTATTGTTATAATCGTTTTTGGACCTTTCCTGTTTTGTGTCTACCAGCAGTGGTTTATAGTAGCCAGTAGGTGGTGTTGTGGGGGCTCATCCAGACTTGATAAAATTTCTTAGGGTTAGAATTAGCTTTAGCGTTAGTGGTTAGGGTTAGGGCAGTGGCAGATGATAAGCTTTACATAGTAAAGTAGTGGCACACAAAATGTTACTATGTAAAGCTTATCATCTGCCACAACCCTAGCCTTAAACACTAACCCTAAATCTAACACTCCCCCTAAGAATAAACTGAACAAAGTTTCGGGGAGCAACCCTCATACCACCTACTGATTGCTGCACGCCACTGCTGGCTGGGACGAAAAAGGAAATATCCTAGTTGTTTTTTAGGTTTAAGTATAAAGCAAAAAAATATATAATCTGTCAAAGCTAAATATGAACTAATTATGGGTGTTATATTGCGTTTAAAATAAATATTTCAACTAAAATAAAATATTCATGTAAACAAGGGAAATATCTGAGATTTGAACTCACTACATCTTCCATCTAACTCTTATCACTCAATCATCACTCTGCATGATATAGAGTGGTATATAAAAATCAATAAAGCGAAAATATAATCTGTGTGAACCTCATTATCTATGCAGTTTATTATAGGATGGCTTTAAGGACTTTACAAGCAATAACAAAACTGACAACATTTTATTCAATACTTGATCACATAAAAAAATGAAACAACTTTGCCAGATGATATTAATCCCCTACTTGATGGTGCACAGCAGTTTGGGAGATTGTCTTGCCCATTTTTTAAGTAAACATAATATAGTATACTCAACATTGTTTGTATATATAGACAAATAATATATGCTTCCTTCCTGACCACTTCTCCCACATTGAACGTGAGAGCAAAGCATACACCAGATAGAGAGGGATTGAAATCAATGTGTTTCGTCCTGAAAGGACTTCCTCAGGGATATTATTACAAAGTATATGAAAGATAAGATGTAAATACTGTTGTAAATTAATGAACCGTACATATTAATTGGATAATTACCAACTAATCTGAATTAAATAGTTTTAACCCTCTAAATAGATCCAATATTCAATAAAGAGTTTAACTTTTTTTTTTAAATGTATCTATTATACACATCCATGTATTTATTGTGAAGGAAACTGGTTATGCCTTCTACACAAATTGGGTGAAGATAAATACTCCCAACTCCAAACTTGCCAAGGAAAGATCAAAATGACATTTTATTTGTTTATTTATTTCTTTTAACAATACCATGGTAATATATAAATCCACCTAAATATAAAAGCACAGGAAACAAATCTGTGAGTCATCTGCACCCTTAAAGAAATAATGTACAAGAAAAGTTAACTGCTGTAATCCAATATATGCTTTAAATAATTTCATTAAAAAATACAAAATGTGTCATTTTTTGGATCATCATAGATCATCATAAGGACAGAGACCTAAGCCCTGTAAGTACCCCACACTCACAACACCCCCCCCCCCCCAAACATACAGGGGCGACAGATCCCAGCAGGGGGGAGATCAGGGCAACACAGAGACCTCTACCACTCAGCACAAGAGGAGAGAGGGGCACAGAAGAAGGCCTTAGGGAGCTAATCTGCCTCCTCAGCCCTTGATAAGCTACCATTATCACCCCACATAATCTAGCACAAAGTAGGGAAAACCTACATACCTTACCACCTTGAAAAAAAAGCCTGATTCATGCAAGGCAGCTCAAGGCCACTTAAGGCCCAAAAATCCAGTTTTTACAATTCCACCTGCTCCACACTACCAGGGAATTTCTGCAACAACGTTGCAGCATACAATCCAAAGCAGCACACTTCTGCAGGCTTTATAACTCTCATCATCCCATTATAACCTGGGAAACGGAATACTCTGGAATTATTTTACAAATTGGCCCATAAAGGCCCCGAAACTAAACGGACTATAATAGCAACAACAAACACGGCGGTCATCCCAAACCCGCCAATAATATAAAATAAGGAGGATCTCACCTAGACTTCCACCACTAGATTCTAATATCAAGGAATCAAGTGACACACACACAACAATGTGAAACATGAAAGTCACCATTTGCCTACTAGAGCTAATGCCGCATCTTTGACAATGCAACACCTATAACTGCAGGGGAAAAGAAAAAAAAAGAGAGGAACCTGGGCTACCCCACGAACATTAAACTACAATAAGTCACCAAAACTGGAAACCCCGTCAAGTTCAGATCCTTAGCTCCAGGAAACATTCAACATGGGGAAACCTAGGAAAAGCGGCCCCTCAAGGAGTATCTCTGATCATTTCACAAAACAAACAGCTGGCTCCCAACGGGGGCACAGCCCTGCACCAACCTCACCCTCAGGCTCAGAAGGGGACAGAGACTCAGAGGTCGCCTATCCAAATGTGAATGTGTCCGACTTCTCAATGGCCAAATTTGACATGCTATTACAATCACGGCTATCTGCGGCCATAAAAGAATTTAAACAAGAAATACAGGAACTGGGCGCACGGACCAGTAAACTTGAAACAATCGCAGATCAACTTATTGTAAGCCAAGCTGAAGACAGAATAGACATATCTGCCAACACTGGGCATCTCAAGGATCTGGAACTAAAGCTAGAGGACCTTGAAAATAGGAGCAGGCGACATAATATACGCCTGAGGGGGATACCTACCGATGTTATGGACCTGGTAAATTACACGTAAGCGGTGGTATCTACCATACTCCCGACCCTCACCCAAGAACCTTGGGACATAGAAAGGGCACACCGAGCCCTGGGAGGCCCAACAACTCCTAACTTGCCAAAAGACGTGGTGGTACGCTTCCTACGGCAGCAGACTAGACATTCAGTACTTCAGGCCGCCAGGAAAGCCCAGGCCATCTTAGGCCCAGACGGAGCGGAAATCCAGATCTATGCAGACTTGACCCCATCGACCCTATATAAACGACGACAGATGAAACCGATCCTACAAACCCTGACGTCGCACCAAATAAAATATAGATGGGGGTTCCCCTTCAGCCTCACCTTTCAGGTGGGCACAAAAACACACACAGTGCGCTCAATGGAGGAAGGAAGGGATACTCTTCACCGTTTAAGACTCCTGAAGGAGGGGGAACTACTTAGCCCCCTAGGGGCTATTGAAGCCCAAAGGCCTGCAAGAGAATGGACTGAAGTAGCCCAACCTAAACGTCAAAGATCACAGAAACAAGGGAGAGAGACGCCCGACCTCAATCCCAAGGGAGGCCCGTCATCATCCTAGACGGTCTGCATCTGGAGACATCACCCTCCACATGGCACAAATTGCCTCAGGACAAAATTAAACAAAAAGACCCAAACTACTCTGACAAGAAAGGCCCATTCTGGGAGATTATAGCGAACTTTGCCACTGACTAAAAGTTGGCACAAATAGTCAAGAACTGACAAAGTCTAGACGACATTTACCCAATCAGGGGCAGAAAGGGTCCCTAGAGGACTGCACACAGGAAGGAAGATAATCCCAGAGACTATACCAGCATTCTTAAGGGAAGACCACCCTTAACTAGTTTAGACCGACTGGTTTCCATCCGGGCATTCCAACTTCCCTGTTGATAATTGTTTAAGTTTACTACAATCAGGTGTTAGAACTGTTAAAGATGCTTAACCCTATGTTTACCTAATGTCTTCAATTAATGCCATGTTTTATTGTATTGTTCTACATTTTTAGGCAATTCAGCTCTAGGGCAATGACCCTGGACATTCCCACCAATATTTGTAAACGAAGGCTTTATGCCTTCCTCCCCCTATTATTATTTTTCTCTTATTTACACTACCAATGCAAAGGAGGTTATGATATACCAAATACCACACTAACTATTTATACTCTTCTTACTTCCCTCCTAGCAGCTGAGAACAACCATCGATCCACCTGGTACACCAACCACCTACCAAACGACAAAACCCCATCTTTACCCGCAAAGATCCGGCTCACCCCACAAACAAGACTAGGCAAAGAGAGCTGCCCTGGACCCCTGGCCTCCTCCCATCCGGGCGGTGAGTATAGTACTCTGGGAAGCCTGACTACAGAAGTAAAATGTGATACCACACTATGACTGACACGGAAATAACATTTATCACGCATAATGTAAGAGGGTTTGACTCGCAATTTAAAAGACGGAAGGCCTTTAATACTTATAAACAATACCACCCCTCAGTACTCTTCCTACAAGAGACGCACTTTGTCAGAAACAAGATCCCTAAATATTTATCCAATCTCTATCCAACCTTCTTTACCACTAGCCATTCCACAAAAAGGGCAGGAGCCGCAATCCTGCTGCACAAAGACCTCCCCTTCATCTTAGACCATAAAAAAATAGACCAAGACGGCCACTTTGTGCTCCTTACAGGTTCCCTATTCGGGAAGAAAGTTACTTTAATCTCACTATATGCCCCCACTCTTATGCCACAGAAAATTTTCATAAGGTTACTGCAGTATATTAAATCTCATGATCTCGGGAAAATAATCCTAGGAGGGGATCTAAATTCAGTCTTATCACCATTGGACAGATCAGGAGAGGGACGGAGCAGTCAACTCACTAAAAAACAATCCCAAATTCTAGCTTTATTGGAAGAACTCCACCTGATAGACCTCTGGAGGGAAAAGCACAGAGGGGAAAGGGAATATTCATTCTACTCCCCAGTACACAAGACATACTCTAGAATAGATGCATTTTATACAGATTCCTCCCTACTAGACAACGTAGTGAACTCGGGAATCCATCCGTGCCCCTGGTCAGATCACTCCATAGTAAGTTGTACAATAGATTTTGGCTTTGCATTTAAAACCCCATACTCATGGCGACTCAACGAGATGCTCATGTCAATGCCTCATTTTAGGGATCACATAGCGTCTGACATAGAACTTTATTTCTCCACAAACCTATCGACAGAGGTGGACTTAGGTTGGGTCTGGGCAGCCCATAAAGCATTCATTAGGGGCACATGCATCAAGCTTGCAGCAAAATACAAAAAAAAACAAAAAGCCAGAGAAAGATGGTTGCATGCACACCTAATGGACCTAGAAAAGCTCAACCAAAAATCTCCAACATCAGAAAAACGCACCAAAATAGACAAAATAAGGGCTGAACTAGACCTAATCCTCTCGGAGCAAGTAGAGAAAGCCATGAGATGGACAGGCCATCGATATTATACCAAAGCCAAAAAACCCAGTGCCATGCTCGCTAGGAAACTAAGAAAAAAAACTAACCAATCAAAAGTCTTTAAAATTAGACAGCCCACAGGAGGGATAACCTCCAGCCCTGCGCATATACAAAAAGAATTCACAATGTTTTTTCAAAATCTATACTCATCCCCCAATCCCCCTATGGATAACCATATAAACCAATTTCTAGGATCGATAGATCTCCCAATGATGTCCCCCCAAGAGATGGACCATGTCAAAGCTCCAGTCACAATAGAAGAAGTTATTGAAACGATCAAATCTTTAAAGTCAGGTAAAGCCCCGGGGCTGGATGGATTCACGAATCTATACTACAAAACATTTGCAGAACTATTAGCACCACACATGACAACACTATTCAATAATATGCCCACAGTATCCCCCCCGAACTAAACCAAGCTAATATGGTATTCTTTCAAAAGCAAGGGTAAGACCCCCTTCAGGTGCAGAACTATAGACCAATCTCCCTCCTGAATGGGGATATCAAAGTCCTGGCCAAACTTATGTCCAACAGAATCAACACATTTCTTCCCAGACTGATCCATAAGGATCAGGTGGGGTTTGTCCCGCACAGACAGGCAGGGGACAATGTCAGGAGATTATTAAATTTAATACATATATCTCAGCAACATAGAACCCCCATGTGTCTCCTAGCATTGGACCTAGAGAAGGCCTTCGACTCAATAGAATGGAAGTACCTCTGGGCAGTCCTCAGGAAATTTGGATTCCCAGAACAATTTATTAACCTCCTGAAAATATACTATGACAAACCTCAAGCCAGCCTCAAATTAGCAGGAGATAACCCCTCCATAATTAAGATTGAAAAGGGAACGAGACAAGGATGCCCCCTCTCCCCCTGCTCTTCGCACTAGCAATAGGACCTCTAGCCCAAATGATTAGATCTAATGCGAAGATAGAGGGGGTTATAGTGGGCATGCACCACATGAAAAGCTGTTTTTTTGCAGATGATTTGCTCTGCTCCCTAACGAACCCGACTACATCTGTCCCAGCCCTGATATCCCTCCTAGAACAATTTGGCAGAATATCCGGTTTTAGGATTAACTCGGACAAAACTGAGGCATTAGGCTGCTCCCTCCCAACCCACACTCAGAACTTTTTAAAACAAAATTTCAACTTTACATGGCCAAAGTCAGCAATCAAATACCTGGGAGTTTATATCACCAACTCTATAGACTCAATGTACAAAGCCAACTATCCTCCCATATTCAGGGATTTACACACTGAGCTTTCAACATGGACTAAAGGTGGCCTTTCTTGGCTGGGTCGCATTAATGCGATCAAGATGAATCTATTGCCCCGGCTTCTGTACCTCTTTAGAACCATCCCAATTCCAATCCCCGCAAAAAAATTGGAAATTTGCCAAAAACAGATCTTTAACTTTATCTGGGAGCACAAACGCCATAGAATCTCAAAAACAGAAATGCACAAAGGCAAACGTATGGGGGGATTAGCATGCCCAAATCTTCACATCTATTTTAAAGCCGCCCAGCTAGCATTCATACCTTTAGCTCATTCAACACAGCATCAACCATTATGGATGTTTATCGAAAACAGGGCAATGACACCTTATACATGGGCCAATATCCTCTGGCTGCCTGAGGTTCCAGATAACCTGAGGGAAATAGACAACCCCTTCATAAAACTTTCCCTAGAAACGTGGCGTTGGGCAGCTAAAACACGACACCTCTCAGCAACACCCTCCACATTGACTGCATTGGCCCCCCATCCAAGATTCGCCCCAATGCTCACCCAAGAATCACTTTTTTGGTGGCAAACAAGGGGATTTTTGCGCCTGGGTTCATGGTTCCAAGATAATAAAATTAAACATCCAGAAAATATAATAAATTCTCTGAACATACCACCCAAAGAATACTTTAACTTCAAAAAACTTCTATTTCTTGTGCACTCAATAAAACGGGAATTTGGACCCCCCAAAACAAACTGGTTGATTAAACTCTGCGAGTCGCTCCCTCTGTGTAAAGGTATGATTAGTCTACTATACCAGGAACTCCTTCACAACAAACAGACCAGGAAACCGGCATATGTTTCAGCATGGGAACAAGACCTGGGGCACGAAAGAGATGAGGGCGCGTGGACCTCCACATGGGCCAATTTATCTAAAGGCGCACTTAACTTCAGTTTGCTGGAAACCTCACTTAAGGTTCTCCATAGAACATACATAACTCCAGTCAGGCAACATAAATGGAACACCAAAGTAAGCCCCAGGGTGTTTTAGAGGCTGCCAGGAATCAGGCTCCTTTATTCACATTTGGTGGATGTGCCCTGTGGCAAAAGCCATATGGGAGGAGGTCTTTGACCTGGTATCCACGATAACCCATACCCACATTGACAGAGACCTAGAGATCGCACTTTTAGGGACCAGATGCCCCCTCCTCTCCAGGCCCCAAAATGTACTACTACAATTTATGATGCTGGCGGCCAAAAGCCACTTAGCAAAACAATGGAAAAGCAACACCCTCAGTCTTCAAGCCATAATTAACAAACGTTATTTTTTTAGCCACCAACGAAATGCCCACATTTCTTGATACATGGAGCCCTTGGCTACACTCCCACCTTAGCTTAAGGGGACTAATGACAACTGACACTGTGACTGAGGCTTTCCTGGATGGGGGGAGGACCGTGGCGTCTAGAACTTAGCAAGCCCATCATGCGGGGCAAGATCAGGTAAGGTGGCAGCGTGGATCGAGTGCAGGATACCAGGTATAATTAATACCCCCCCTTATTCCCCCCCCCCTCATATCTTCCCTATACCCAATTAAGTAATTAAGACCCCACCTTATTATCCCCCCTCCCCCCCCCCCCCCTCCACCACCTATAACAAGAATAATATCCCGACCCTCTAAAGGGAAGGGAATTCATGATACTTAATTTACAACAATTAATGACTAAGGAAGATGTACCCAAATCCACAATAAATCTAAAAAAATCCATATTAGGCAGATGAAAAAGCACTCCACATAAACAACGCACAGCACTCTGGAAATAAGACTTAACGTTACTAGACAAATAATGTAAACCACATTGCATTTTGTTATGTACTGTTTGATGCATGCTATATATGCCTAATAAAAACTTGATTGAGAAAAAAAAAAAATACAAAATGTTTTTAGAATACAAAAAAAACATGGCCTGTAATGTATTACCTTTTTATGATGCTGCAGTGGAATCTATCATCTTGATTTCTGATAATCAGCTTCATTTCAAAAGAGTATGTACAAATGGGACAGCAGTGGCTGTTTAAGTCATACTATAATTGCTAAAGATTTTTAATTAGTGCAACAGCCCTTTAATTTTATTTAATGTGTAATTTACTGAGTGTTAATAAGGAGAAAAACATAATTACTTTTCACTCAAAGCATTCTGGAAATGCTATATTTGAGTCTTTTGCTTTTTATATGAAATTTTTTTGTGTGATGTCACAGACACAATCTCAAGGCATTCTGGGAACAAGCTATATGATTCCTTGTTCTGATAGGATACTTTCTGTGTGATGTCACAGTGTTCATCTCAAGGCATTCTGGACTGCTATATATAAATCCTTGTTCTGGTAGGATACTTTCTGTGTGATGTCACAGTGTTCATCTCAATACATTCTGGACTGCTATATATAAATCCTTGTTCTGATAGGATACTTTCTGTGTGATGTCACAGTGTTCATCTCAATGCATTCTGGACTGCTATATATAAATCCTTGTTCTGATAGGATACTTCCTGTGTGATGTCACAGTGTTCATCTCAATGCATTCTGGACTGCTATATATAAATCCTTGTTCTGATAGGATACTTTCTGTGTGATGTCACTGAGTTAATCTCGAGGCGTTCAGGACTGCTATATATAAATCCTTGTTCTGATAGGATACTTTCTGTGTGATGTCACAGTGTTCATCTCAATGCATTCTGGACTGCTATATATAAATCCTTGTTCTGATAGGATACTTTCTGTGTGATGTCACAGTGTTCATCTCTAAGCATTCTGGACTGCTATATATAAATCCTTGTTCTGATAGGATACTTTCTGTGTGATGACACAGTGTTCATCTCTAAGCATTCTGGACTGCTATATATAAATCCTTGTTCTGATAGGATACTTTCTGCGTGATGTCACAGTGTTAATCTCTAAGCATTCTGGACTGCTATATATAAATCCTTGTTCTGATAGGATACTTTCTGTGTGATGTCACAGTGTTCATGTCAATGCATTCTGGACTGCTATATATAAATCCTTGTTCTGATAGGATACTTTCTGTATGATGTCACAGTGTTCATCTCCATGCATTCTGGACTGCTATATATAAATCCTTGTTCTGATAGGATACTTTCTGTGTGATGTCACAGTGTTCATCTCCATGCATTCTGGACTGCTATATATAAATCCTTGTTCTGATAGGATACTTTCTGTGTGATGTCACAGTGTTCATCTCTAAGCATTCTGGACTGCTATATATAAATCCTTGTTCTGATAGGATACTTTCTGTATGATGTCACAGTGTTCATCTCCATGCATTCTGGACTGCTATATATAAATCCTTGTTCTGATAGGATACTTTCTGTGTGATGTCACAGTGTTCATCTCCATGCATTCTGGACTGCTATATATAAATCCTTGTTCTGATAGGATACTTTCTGTGTGATGTCACAGTGTTCATCTCCATGCATTCTGGACTGCTATATATAAATCCTTGTTCTGATAGGATACTTTCTGTGTGATGTCACAGTGTTCATCTCAATACATTCTGGACTGCTATATATAAATCCTTGTTCTGATAGGATACTTTCTGTGTGATGTCACAGTGTTCATCTCAATGCATTCTGGACTGCTATATATAAATCCTTGTTCTGATAGGATACTTTCTGTGTGATGTCACAGTGTTCATCTCAATGCATTCTGGACTGCTATATATAAATCCTTGTTCTGATAGGATCCTTTCTGTGTGATGTCACAGTGTTCATCTCAAAGCATTCAGGACTGCTATATATAAATCCTTGTTCTGATAGGATACTTTCTGTGTGATGTCACAGTGTTCATCTCAAGGCATTCTGGACTGCTATATATAAATCCTTGTTCTGATAGGATACTTCCTGTGTGATGTCACAGTGTTCATCTCAATGCATTCTGGACTGCTATATATAAATCCTTGTTCTGGTAGGATACTTTCTGTGTGATGTCACAGTGTTCATCTCAATACATTCTGGACTGCTATATATAAATCCTTGTTCTGATAGGATACTTTCTGTGTGATATCACAGTGTTCATCTCAATGCATTCTGGACTGCTATATATAAATCCTTGTTCTGATAGGATACTTTCTGTGTGGTGTCACTGAGTTAATCTCGAGGCGTTCAGGACTGCTATATATAAATCCTTGTTCTGATAGGATACTTTCTGTGTGATGTCACAGTGTTCATCTCAATGCATTCTGGACTGCTATATATAAATCCTTGTTCTGATAGGATCCTTTCTGTGTGATGTCACAGTGTTCATCTCAATGCATTCTGGACTGCTATATATAAATCCTTGTTCTGATAGGATACTTTCTGTGTGATGTCACAGTGTTCATCACTGATATATATAAATCCTTGTTCTGATAGGATACTTTCTGTGTGATGTCACAGTGTTCATCTCTAAGCAATCTGGACTGCTATATATAAATCCTTGTTCTGATAGGATACTTTCTGTGTGATGTCACAGTGTTAATCTCTAAGCATTCTGGACTGCTATATATAAATCCTTGTTCTGATAGGATACTTTCTGTGTGATGTCACAGTGTTCATGTCAATGCATTCTGGACTGCTATATATAAATCCTTGTTCTGATAGGATACTTTCTGTATGATGTCACAGTGTTCATCTCCATGCATTCTGGACTGCTATATATAAATCCTTGTTCTGATAGGATACTTTCTGTGTGATGTCACAGTGTTCATCTCTAAGCATTCTGGACTGCTATATATAAATCCTTGTTCTGATAGGATACTTTCTGTGTGATGTCACAGTGTTCATCTCAATACATTCTGGACTGCTATATATAAATCCTTGTTCTGATAGGATACTTTCTGTGTGATGTCACAGTGTTCATCTCAATGCATTCTGGACTGCTATATATAAATCCTTGTTCTGATAGGATACTTCCTGTGTGATGTCACAGTGTTCATCTCAATGCATTCTGGACTGCTATATATAAATCCTTGTTCTGATAGGATACTTTCTGTGTGATGTCACAGTGTTCATCTCAATGCATTCAGGACTGCTATATATAAATCCTTGTTCTGATAGGATACTTTCTGTGTGATGTCACAGTGTTCATCTCAATGCATTCTGGACTGCTATATATAAATCCTTGTTCTGATAGGATACTTTCTGCGTGATGTCACAGTGTTCATCTCAATGCATTCTGGACTGCTATATATAAATCCTTGTTCTGATAGGATACTTTCTGTGTGATGTCACAGTGTTCATCTCTAAGCATTCTGGACTGCTATATATAAATCCTTGTTCTGATAGGATACTTTCTGTGTGATGACACAGTGTTCATCTCTAAGCATTCTGGACTGCTATATATAAATCCTTGTTCTGATAGGATACTTTCTGTGTGATGTCACAGTGTTAATCTCTAAGCATTCTGGACTGCTATATATAAATCCTTGTTCTGATAGGATACTTTCTGTGTGATGTCACAGTGTTCATGTCAATGCATTCTGGACTGCTATATATAAATCCTTGTTCTGATAGGATACTTTCTGTATGATGTCACAGTGTTCATCTCCATGCATTCTGGACTGCTATATATAAATCCTTGTTCTGATAGGATACTTTCTGTGTGATGTCACAGTGTTCATCTCCATGCATTCTGGAATGCTATATATAAATCCTTGTTCTGATAGGATACTTTCTGTGTGATGTCACAGTGTTCATCTCTAAGCATTCTGGACTGCTATATATAAATCCTTGTTCTGATAGGATACTTTCTGTATGATGTCACAGTGTTCATCTCCATGCATTCTGGACTGCTATATATAAATCCTTGTTCTGATAGGATACTTTCTGTGTGATGTCACAGTGTTCATCTCCATGCATTCTGGACTGCTATATATAAATCCTTGTTCTGATAGGATACTTTCTGTGTGATGTCACAGTGTTCATCTCCATGCATTCTGGACTGCTATATATAAATCCTTGTTCTGATAGGATACTTTCTGTGTGATGTCACAGTGTTCATCTCCATGCATTCTGGACTGCTATATATAAATCCTTGTTCTGGTAGGATACTTTCTGTGTGATGTCACAGTGTTCATCTCAATACATTCTGGACTGCTATATATAAATCCTTGTTCTGATAGGATACTTCCTGTGTGATGTCACAGTGTTCATCTCAATGCATTCTGGACTGCTATATATAAATCCTTGTTCTGGTAGGATACTTTCTGTGTGATGTCACAGTGTTCATCTCAATACATTCTGGACTGCTATATATAAATCCTTGTTCTGATAGGATACTTTCTGTGTGATATCACAGTGTTCATCTCAATGCATTCTGGACTGCTATATATAAATCCTTGTTCTGATAGGATACTTTCTGTGTGATGTCACAGTGTTCATCTCAATACATTCTGGACTGCTATATATAAATCCTTGTTCTGATAGGATACTTCCTGTGTGATGTCACAGTGTTCATCTCAATGCATTCTGGACTGCTATATATAAATCCTTGTTCTGATAGGATACTTTCTGTGTGATGTCACAGTGTTCATCTCAATACATTCTGGACTGCTATATATAAATCCTTGTTCTGATAGGATACTTTCTGTGTGATATCACAGTGTTCATCTCAATGCATTCTGGACTGCTATATATAAATCCTTGTTCTGATAGGATACTTTCTGTGTGGTGTCACTGAGTTAATCTCGAGGCGTTCAGGACTGCTATATATAAATCCTTGTTCTGATAGGATACTTTCTGTGTGATGTCACAGTGTTCATCTCAATGCATTCTGGACTGCTATATATAAATCCTTGTTCTGATAGGATCCTTTCTGTGTGATGTCACAGTGTTCATCTCAATGCATTCTGGACTGCTATATATAAATCCTTGTTCTGATAGGATACTTTCTGTGTGATGTCACAGTGTTCATCACTGATATATATAAATCCTTGTTCTGATAGGATACTTTCTGTGTGATGTCACAGTGTTCATCTCTAAGCAATCTGGATTGCTATATATAAATCCTTGTTCTGATAGGATACTTTCTGTGTGATGTCACAGTGTTAATCTCTAAGCATTCTGGACTGCTATATATAAATCCTTGTTCTGATAGGATACTTCCTGTGTGATGTCACAGTGTTCATCTCAATGCATTCTGGACTGCTATATATAAATCCTTGTTCTGATAGGATACTTTCTGTATGATGTCACAGTGTTCATCTCCATGCATTCTGGACTGCTATATATAAATCCTTGTTCTGATAGGATACTTTCTGTGTGATGTCACAGTGTTCATCTCAATACATTCTGGACTGCTATATATAAATCCTTGTTCTGATAGGATACTTTCTGTGTGATGTCACAGTGTTCATCTCAATACATTCTGGACTGCTATATATAAATCCTTGTTCTGATAGGATACTTCCTGTGTGATGTCACAGTGTTCATGTCAATGCATTCTGGACTGCTATATATAAATCCTTGTTCTGATAGGATACTTTCTGTATGATGTCACAGTGTTCATCTCCATGCATTCTGGACTGCTATATATAAATCCTTGTTCTGATAGGATACTTTCTGTGTGATGTCACAGTGTTCATCTCAATACATTCTGGACTGCTATATATAAATCCTTGTTCTGATAGGATACTTTCTGTGTGATGTCACAGTGTTCATCTCAATACATTCTGGACTGCTATATATAAATCCTTGTTCTGATAGGATCCTTTCTGTATGATGTCACAGTGTTCATCTCCATGCATTCTGGACTGCTATATATAAATCCTTGTTCTGATAGGATACTTTCTGTGTGATGTCACAGTGTTCATCTCAATACATTCTGGACTGCTATATATAAATCCTTGTTCTGATAGGATACTTTCTGTGTGATGTCACAGTGTTCATCTCTAAGCATTCTGGACTGCTATATATAAATCCTTGTTCTGATAGGATACTTTCTGCGTGATGTCACAGTGTTAATCTCTAAGCATTCTGGACTGCTATATATAAATCCTTGTTCTGATAGGATCCTTTCTGTGTGATGTCACAGTGTTCATCTCAATGCATTCTGGACTGCTATATATAAATCCTTGTTCTGATAGGATCCTTTCTGTGTGATGTCACAGTGTTCATCTCAATGCATTATTGGACTGCTATATATAAATCCTTGTTCTGATAGGATACTTTCTGTGTGATGTCACAGTGTTCATCTCAATGCATTATTGGACTGCTATATATGAATCAATATTTTAAATGGGTTTCTGCTTTAAAAGGTCACAAGCTCAAGGATATCATTTAGCACTAGCAATAGCATTTTAAAAATACATTTTAAAAGAAAGACATGACAATCACATAGTCTATCCTACGACTTGCCAATAATAATACACTAAACGAGAAGAACTGCCCGAGCAAAGTAAAATGGGATATAGGACGTTTCTGTATGTTAATTGGTATATAACATTCATTGTATCTATTTATATACTGTATGTACTTTTATCTACTAAGAAGTGCTTATACGCTTTGTTTTTACCGACTGAAATCAAACAAAAATTACCAGCGTGGCTCTGTAGTACTTGCTATACTGTATCTCATACTAACCAATCAGTGATCATCTGCAACGTGCTGCTGAGAAGTGGTCCCTGATAGACTACACTGAACATCCAGACCTAAAAAGTCTGTGTCTTTATACACTGCAAAGGGTAGACCATATAGGCACTATTTGTTTGATTGTAGGCCGTAAAAACAGAACTTACAATCACCTCTTCATAAAATAAAGTACATAAAAGTAAATAGATGCATAGGATTGTTATATACCTAGTGAAATCCAGAAATGTTGTATATTCCTTTAAGTTAACAAGCATTTCCTGTCAATTCATCATTTCAAATTGTATTCCCAGTCAGATGGTGTTTGAAACAATGTTGCACCAGCTGAGTTACTGTGCACATGGGATGTAAAAGCCAGCAGTGACATGACATACTCATCAGTTGGTTTATGTAAATTTGTATTCCTAGATGGGGTTTAAAATAACACTGACCGCAAGCACTGCTCCAATAATGCAGGTGAATATTAATACAGCAAAGGCAGACACATGACATGCCAGTCTCACATAAATAAACTTCTGTTGTTTAGTTGTGTCCAACTCTGTGACTTCATGGACCGCAACACCTTTATGTTCATAGTCATGCTGATTCAGGTTTCACGGCATATATACTGGAATGGGTTACCAGTTCCTTCTCCAGTGGGCCACATCATAAAGCTCCTGGCATTCCAAGGTGGGCTGATCAGGCCCAATCCTGTTTGGCTTCACTGAGGGTAGTGTGACCTCTTGTTTCCCTGATTAGAACTGAACCCATGTCGCAGCAGTGAAAGCACTGAATCGTAACCACTGGACCACCAGGGACCCCATGGCATTGCACCAGCTGAGTTATTGAATGTATAATGTATATATGTATGTGTTCCTCCTTCATGGCCTACACATGATCTCTCATAATACAGTCTGAGACTCAGTTTCAACTGAAATCTAAAAAATTTCGGGAACTCTTAGTTTATACTCTGGAGAACTACATGACTCAGAACGACATCTTACGTCCATCCCCCTACAGAAAAGGAAAGTGGTTTCTACTTTATACAGTATATATATTCTGAGCTGGGAGCAGGTTTTTTTAACTTGCTTTAGACATTCAAATGTGAACACAGATGTACTTTTTATTTACCTTCTATCGCTCTTTTGCCAACCATATTATAAATGATTGTTGTGGTGAACTACCTACTCATAAAGTCCACAACACAGGGTGAGATCCCACTCCATGCTAATGATAGCCAGTAAGCTTCAAACTGCTGTACATGGATAGGATTCTCAGCTTGTGTATAATGCAACCTTGGCTTTGCATTAAAGCTGTGTAATGTAGCGGGCATAAGCTTAAAGGAAGACATGTTTGATAATGGCTATGGATTGAAGAGCGAGGCATTTGTGGACACATTTGCATGTCCCTGCTCAGCTTCCCAGAATGCAGTGTAATAACTGTTTTTCTCGGAATTGTGAGCTGGAACATTCAAACGTGAACACACACACACATTAAGCTTTCCTCTATATCCTCTCTCAACAATCACTGCAGCATCAGCCAGTATCAAAAAATGAAGAATACAAGTGTGTCTTGCAAATGAAGGTGTCAGAAGTGAATTAGCACCTTAGCGGCTCTGCAAGTCTGACAAAAAAAGGTGTTAAACTGTAATTCCACAAGCACTCATTTACTGAAGACCTCCACTTTCTGATTGTAACCAAATTTAGCTTTTCATTAGTAATGCTAAAAACACTGACCTCTTACATGATATACAGAGACATATTACACGCACATTTAAAGGACTGTGATTTATCACCATCCTGAATGTATAACCGGCTAAGCAAACACAGATGTTTTTAGAAAGTAAAACAAATAAATATAATTTTCAGTTTATTAATGTTATGTGCACTATATTATTCTTTATTTTCAGCACACATTGCTTTACTTGCTTTCCTTAATTTACACCTGTAATGGTGATTCTACTGTGAGTTGAACTTCCATTTACTTCTGTTTTGGTTCCCCAACATTGTGACAGCCTTTCAATAGAATTTTTTAATATTTAATCTGGTGACTAATCAGGTTAGGAAACAAGTTTTTTTTATTTTACATTTTCCTCCTATTGTCTCCTCCTATTGGGCTGCAATGTTGGTCTCTCTATCTCCTCCCATCTCTTATAGCATGTCACTACAAGAGGTGGGTAGGGAGATTTAAAGAGGTGAATCACCATATTGCAACTTCTAATGTACACAGCACGTTCAGCATTTTTTGTATAAGAAATAACTGATCTATTGTATAGAAAAATGATATTAAATATGTATTATTTTCTCCACTGTCCTAATATGTTAAGGAAACCGTGATTATGCAACATTCTGTGCTTTTGTTCCCATTGGATTTAATGTAAATCTGATAAATACACGACTACAAGAGGAACCATGAGTCCTTCACATTAAAAGGTGGATTAAACACTTTTATGTCTACCTCTATTGTTTTAATGCTAAATATCATTTAAAGAAAACAAATTTAATGTATAAAACATATTGATAAAGCATGATAAAGGTTGGCCCTTTAAGTATAAGGAGGGGATGTTAGGCAACTGCATTTAAAAAGTACACAGTGTCATTACCAAAATGAATAAACACAGCTAAGTCTTTGTTCTGCTTTTCACGCTTTGGTCATCATCCGTGCTACCAAAAATATTTAGTTTCTATGGTGTTAAAAATCGCAGAAGAGCTTAATATAGAATTGAACAAATTCTTGTCATTTTTAGGTGTTTTGACACATTGCTATAGTGATTAAATGCTTATAGCGACAAGCTAAACAGTTTTTTCCTGACGTGTATATTTCTATAAATTGTTACATTTTGTTTATTTTGAGAAGGATTTACAATATCAGTATGTTCCTTCCCATGTACATGTTGTAATGGAAGTTACATTTCTATAATTGTGTATTTAATGACACTGCTAGGGAATCAGCAAGTATTTGAGGTCATA
The DNA here is from genome assembly GCA_027410445.1 of Discoglossus pictus. Classification (NCBI taxonomy): domain Eukaryota; kingdom Metazoa; phylum Chordata; class Amphibia; order Anura; family Alytidae; genus Discoglossus; species Discoglossus pictus. Next base: position 149,381,280 of record CM050168.1, read on the forward strand.
TTAGGTGATGTAGTTCAAGAATACCTGCACGTGTTTGTGAAGTATGTTACAGACAAGCAACCATTAGCAGAGGTGACATCTATGAACCTAAAAGCATTTTTTTATGTTTTATTTGTATTGTCTGGTGTCAACACTTGTAGATATCTTGACGCTTGGGGTGAGGGGGGAGTTATTATCTTAATAGTGGTGTGGGAAAAGGGATTTGTTATGTAATTGAATGTTGATGAATGTGATGCCTACCCCTTTTTCGCTACATGCTCAGAAGCAGACAGCTTGCTACAATAATTGCAAGCCCTGTTTTGGAGTAATGTAAACAGTATTTTTAACGTACACAAAGACTTCACTAAAGTATCATGTATACCTCCATGGACCAACAGAGGCATTACAATTTTTTTTCTAACTTAAGCTTTGATAATTTTATTTTCCCTGCTTAATTATGCTCTTAGCAACATTTTCAAACATTTTCTTTCATTGATATGTTATGGAAACGGTACAATTGTACAGAGACAGCCAAATGGATTGTTATCTGTATGAGGCTGGTAGATGCTGTTTAAACTACAGGATACTGATGGCCCCTAATAAAGTGTTGTCTGGTTTTAATTGTTTTTCATACTTTTATCTATGCCTGATAAACATTGTGCTTTTTAACAGCCAGTAAAATAATTACCTTGAGCAATTAAATGCAGTAACCAGTCATAGCCTATGATACATGCTTTGTGCTGTATTTCTTGTCTTTATTTGTATTATTGGCAATAGCATTTTGATAAGAAACCTTAAATATACAGGGCAATTACTAGACTTTCGGGTGATCTGACTGTATAAGATGACACAATGACAGGAGCTAATGTGCTGGGGAGGAGAAGAAAATATGAATAGATAAATAACTGGGATTTCACTAAAACAAAGGACAGTGCTGCAAAATAAACCATGTTGTAGGTTGATGTTGTACAGACATTTCATTGGTCTAAATTATAATCTTATATATTTGCTTTTTGAAAAATCAGTGATTATATATATATATAGTAAATAAATAGAACATTTGTGTACACATTTAAAAGTCTAAAACAAGTTAAAAAAACTTGTTTTCTGCTCAGAAACATTCTGGGAACCTGGGTAGGAACATGCAAATGAGAAGTACAGAAAATAATAAAAACTATAAATATAAAATGAGAGAAGTTCATAGCACTGTATAAATTATTAAAAACAATATGAAAACTATGTTTACAGTTTTTAAAACTATTGCTGAGGGACTAAAATAATCTCTTTACATATTTTTAAATTGAAACTCACAAATTATATTCTGTCTAAAGTCACCTAGGGATATTTTTGCTATCAGAGTTTAGATCATTTTTTTTTAAACACATTCCAGTATCTTGTATTGCTAATTATTATATTTAAATCTGTAAATGCTCGCCGTAAATATTGAATAACATGTTTTTATTTTATTGAAAGATCAATCAAGTATATATAACATATGGGGGGGGGGGGAAATGAAAAATGCAACTTATATTTGTTAATGTGAATTGGTAAAGCATTTTTTAAATTTCGTTGTCAAGTAAAACTAAAGAGGAAAATATACATGAAATATAAAAGACACCAGCGGAATATTTTTAAAATGCTGTGAAGGGGTCTTACTTGGACTGAATACATATTGACTCCTCCTCTCTGCCAGTTCTCATATAGGATGACAATCCCATGTTGGCTTTTCAGCCTATTACAGGTGATATCCTGGTGTGTATTGTCCCTATAACCCCTATGATTGGTGGGAAATTGTCAAGGGGAGGAGCCAACATACATAAGTGTGACAGAGATTGCACCATGTAGTCAGTCCAGGCAAAAGGATAAGACAACATGTCATCAGTGCTGGTATGGAGGAAATGATGAATGTGATCAGTCCTGGTAAGGGCCGGAGTTAATGTATTCAGTGCTGGCCAGAGGAGTTCTTACACAATATACTCAGTGCTATATAGAACAAATAATAAAATATCAGTTTAAAAATATTTTGCCATTATCAAGTTCAGTTTTTAAAAAGTTAACTTAAAATAATATTAAACACAACCAATATTAGGTTAGTAAAATTATCCTAAGTTTGTGTATTACATTTTAATTCAATTCACTGCACAAACTACATAAGGTCTTAAAAAATATGAATTAGATAAATAAATTTCATTATATTGTCCATTATAATGTAAAGGTTATTAGTTAGATTGAGAAAAGACGGCTTAGCAAGTTTCTCGTTTAAACAGACACTGCAGTTTAAGAAAAAAGACACTTGTTTTTCTAGTATGTATCAAACTAACAGCAGCTGTGTAAGATATGGACATATATTTGGGACAATCTGAGTATAGGAATCCATTTTGTGTTTGTTACATTGCATCCTTAGAGCCTGATGCTGTTTGTATGTGTTTGCAATGATCAGTGGAGGGGGGGTGGGGGAAGAGAGGACAGGGAGAAGTCCAGATCCTATCGTTGATAACTGGATAAATCATACTGAATTCAGGCATATTGTCTAAGCTTGCATGCCTGAACTCCTGTATTAGACCAGCCCCTTTTCATTTCCGGAAGTGCACCAACTGTCGAGGCAAAATGGGTCATACTCTATGTCATAATTTATAAATTGTTCTTTGGAAAAACAATGTGGCTTTACCATAGAGTCCAGTTTCATATAACATTTATACTGAAAGAACATTGGGAGCAAAATTATATTTTTCTTTGAAATGGTTTGGCAGGGACACTATGCAATATCATAACCTCAGTGTTTTTGTTATGTTCTGTTGTGGTTTTGTGGATACGATTTAAAGAGCTCTGTTAATAGTCCCAATATAACCAGAAGGTCTTAAATGTGAACATGCAAGACCTCAAATCAAAGAGATGAGTTTGCAATGTACCCACAAATTAATGGCTTAAAATAGCAACGCAAAAACTTATTAAATGGACATGTTTACATTTATAATTTTTGGATCATATCATGGAAATCCAGTAGTTGTAGCAATTAATGCATTAAATATGTGTTTTGTAAACATCTCTTTCTTTAAAACACGGTTTTGTAACCTAAATTTCAATCTTTGCATAATTGTATTGGCGTTTTCATATTCATCTGCAATAATATTACAGTGCTTGACCCTTGCACCATCAAATCTGGGATTCCGCTGTATAATAAGTCCCCCTCAAGACCTTGATCCCATCTTCTCACAAACAACATAACACTTTGTTCTGGCTGGTGAAAAAGGCTACAGCTCTCTTTAATAATGTAAAACAGGTAGATAACCAAACATATATAACCAAAACAAAACCTCAGTGCTTGGCCACCCAACCTCTCGGGGAACCCTGTGCCCATAGAGGACAATAAAGATTGCTGTGACAATCTTGCCAGTGCTCTCAGTAGGACTAAACTAAAGTTTGTTAATATACAACAACACCTTTGCCGGACAAAGTAACAGGCAGTGGCAGGGAAAAACTAAATGAGTCAAAGTAAATAATAATAATGACTGTGTATATATTATTATTTTTTTTTACCATTTTTTTTTTTTTAAATCCCTTATGCTGAAATATGAAAAATAACATAGAAAAAATAGCATTTTCATGGTATTTTTGGGGGATCAATACAATACTGCTACAATACTCATCCTAGTTTATTTAGGTGATCATGAGAGGTGTTTGTTATATGCATAGTTTTGTGCCCTGGAGGTAAGAGATTGTACAGGGGTGGAGGTGGAAAGTGTGTTTATTTTTTAAAATCTTTCTTCTGTTCCTCCCTACTGCTTGTTGATATGTGTCTTGGAGTATGCCAGGGGTGTGTAAATATTACTTGTAAATAAGAGAATATTCTACCTAGAAAAAAGGCACATATTCCAGACCCTTGTCCTCAAGAACCCGCTCTAGGGATCTGCTCTAAGTAAGAGCATGCTTAAAGAGACACAGCAGAAACATCAAATATATACAACTAAAAACTATAGTTAATGACAAGCATTTTCTTACAGAAATCTTAAATATGCAATATTTTGCCCTACGAAAAATGGGCCTTTATTGCCAGTAATTAATAATTATCCCTTGGAGTTCTAAACCTGTTGTTTTCAGTGTGTCACCTCTTGAGATATGAGCACAGCCTTTTGTTTTGCACATGAATTAAAATAGGTTCAAAGCTCCAGGGGCCTCATTCTATTAGCGGCCGCAGCCGTTGCGGGGCCGCAAGGACCGGCCGCAAGCTATTCGGCTATTCTATTCCCTTCCGGCCGGGGATTCCGGCAGGCTTGCGGCCGGTGCCTTGCTATCTCTTGGGCCGCTCGCGCCGGAGGAAATCCTTTGATCTAAAACGGCCGCAAGGAAATCGGCCGTAAGAAAATCCTATTTGCAATTCAATTGCTCCGGGAACCCTCTCTGCAAGGCTAAAACCGAGCCGCAGCTTACTTGCAGGAAAGAGGTCCCGCTAGCACCAATTAAGCACGAAATATAGCCCAAATAAAGCCATCCTGCACTTTGAGAAGACTATAAAGTGATTGTAGGTGTTAGCAAAAATAGCACAAAATTCCCCTATACTCAAATCCGTAAAATATTTTTTTTTTAATATACGTCAAATATCCATGTAAAAAGTCCAGAGTGCTTGGAGCACCTCAGACCCGCCCACGCCGCAGCCGGAAAATAAACAGTTAATTTGAACTCGGATTTGGGCTGATGTGCAAGCTTGAGAGTGGGTTACTTTTAATCCTCATGTCCCCCAATATGATCCCTAGCATTTACAGAGCTGTACAGTGCAGGCTTGAATTTATTTTTGAGTTTTAAGTTTTCAGAGCTTACGGCCGGTTCCAAGATATGCGGCCGGCCGTAAGAGGAGATCCTTACGGCCGGTTTACGGCCGATAATAGAATGAGGCCCAAGGTAATTAGTGGATAGCACCATTTGAAAGACATCAGAAGGGCTGATTGACCACTAAATATTGCAAACTTTTACTGTAAAAAAAAATAAACATTTAACTGAGAAAGTTGTTATTAACTATAGTTATATATTTAAAGTGTCTGCTGTGTCAAGGAGCACCATGGTAAAAAAAAAAGAATAGGCACTTTTGAAGAACTGCACTTAAAAATAGGCAATATATTTTTAGAATAAAAAAAAAAAAAAACCTCAAATGTATTACTTTTTTGTATGAAATTTATGCTGCGGTGGAATCAGCCACTTTAGTTTCCAGTGATCTATTTCTTAAGGTGAACAATAGGTAGAGCAAGACACATTATCTGATATTTATATTTTAAAAGAATTTTATTAAAATTAATTTATTTGTATTTTTGAATACATATTTTTTTTTTTATCATTATTCTTTGGTGCTTGCTAAATGCTGATGCCTCAATTTAACATGTATTTTGTGAGCAGCCATAAATAACTGTCACAAACTGGTACCTTTGCTTTTTAAGCAAAAATAACTTTAAAGTGATGGAAGGTTCCCCCATTTCTAATATTAAAATATACTACCCAAAAATTATTGTATTAACAAATGCTTAAACGCTCTATTTTACTCACTGAAACCTTCCCTACAAAGATCTGCCCCAACAGTGTTTCTAGTGGGAGTGTTATACTATTTTTTATCATGTATTCAAGAGTGGGAGGAGGAAAGGGTATTTGGTAATTTATTGGTGGATTCAGATACGATTCCAGTAGAGGACACCTTCTCCCTCCCATAGGCTCAGTAGAAGTGACTTACAAGTATACTTTAAACTTTTGCTTACTCCCATGAAAGGTAATTACAAGTATCATGGCAGCTTCCATGTACTATTATGGTTGCCTCCAGTGTCCAGCAGTGACATCATTTTTTTTCTCTAATTAAAATCTATCTATATGACTTCATCAATGCTTAATTACGTTCTTCGTCAAACTAGTTGTACAGTAATTCTTTAACCTGTCATCACCCAGAAACGCTGGTTTAGGAGAACACATCGTATATAACCTATAAAAACATATTATTCTAAAAACAAGTAACATACAGATTTATTTATGAATTATTTAGCTAGCATAGTAGTGTAATACTAATCACAATTTAAAAAATAATTTTTAAAAGGCCGAAAGCCTGCTGTAGAGTGTTCCCATAGCAACGCCTGTTCCATGCCACTTTACTTCAAAAGGCAACAACATTTTTTACAAGCTTTCTGTAGTAAAAAAACAAACAAACAAAAGAATATTGAAAAGCAAATTGGTTGCAGACAGTTCTAGCTTTTAGAAAATGTATTTAAATGTTATTTCAAACATAATAATAACTAAGTTTTTGTCCTTAAAATATACACACAAAAAAGAGAAGAAAAAAAAACAACACATTAGCACCAGTGACTTAACTGTTAAAAATAAAGCCTGGTTACATGTAACTTGTTCACTGGCAGCTTCACCATTAGTGTGTTACAGTTAACCTTTACTGGGTCCTTATTTGTTCATAGTAAATTAATGCACAGGTGCTCTTGGTATTAATGTGAAGCCAATAGTCATCATAAAATTAATTAAGAAACATAGTTAAAAGATTTATATAAAAAAAATGTCTAAGAGTAAGAGAGATTGTAGAGTGGATTTGGATGATACTTTAGATTATTTCCTCCTATGATCATTTATAAATACAAACAAACAAACCACTTTAAAAGTTATCCTTTTTTTACAGAAGATAACCACATTATTCACACTTTGAACCCGCTAACAACATTAGATTTTGGTGCTAACATGTTAAAAAAATACTACTTATAGTATGGTCTTTTGAAGAACTTTACTTGACAATGTACAAACTTTTTTTTTTACAAAACTTTAAATACATAAATACAGCATTTCATTGTTATGTATTACATTCAACCTGGACATTTTGACTTTGTGCCTATCACATGGAAGAAATGGGGTGAACCATGAATCCCTATTCAGTTCTGTTAAAAGGACTGATACTAGACAACCAAAATCAAGAGAAAAGTAAACCCCAGTATGGGAACCCTCCCACTCAAACTACTGGCATACTATTAGTCCAATGTGGAATACCCCATGACAAAAGCTAACCATTATTATTATTATTATCATTATTTATATCGCGCCAACATATTCCGTAGCGCTGTACAGGGGTTTAGTACATGGCAAAAAACAAACGTAACACCTTATAAAGAATGGAGGGCCCTGTTTTTGAGCATATAATCAAACACACATAGTGCTTGTTTCCAAGACACGGACACACAATTGAAAACTCGCAAACTTACAACCATAAGAGTTTCTTTAAAAAAAATGTTTATGACTTACATAACTTGAAGGTAATTGAAGCAATGAACATGAATTTGAGGGGGCTCAGTGGGCCAGTGACTGACAGATGTGTCTGCTATGCTGTTTAACATAGGGTCACAAAGAGTTAGACACAATATATTTCACAAACATGTGATGCTTTCCCCAAACTACAGTGGTCCTTTAACAAAACTTCAGTGGGTGCAGCAATCATAGAGTCAATTATTGTGAGGAGGGGTGAGAAAAGGTATCTTATATTTGTTATATCATTATACAAGTTGGTACAGTGGTCTCCCTTCCTCAAATAGGACATTGCAAATGCCGTTATCCAAACTCTCATCATGTCCCAGGTTCACTACACTCAATACACTTCTACCAAACTCATCCACCTCACCCAACACTCAACATCTTTTTCTCCCCTAGACTGAAGTATAACATACTATCTGAACAGAGCCTCTCTTCCCTATCAACTGTTTTTTTCCAGATACACTTCAACCCCTCTTCTCTGCTTGTGACTTGTGCCTCCAATCCTGTATTATTACTTACTCCCATGCTCATACTGCTTCATTAGACTACTCCCTTATTGTTAGACATTCTCTGAAAACCCACCTGTTCAGAAAAGCATACCACCTATTTCCTTAAAAGGACGCTGTACAATGAAAAAACATATAATGTTTGAAAACTTGGATCTTTCCTGTTGGCTGGCCGCAATATCAACCACTATGTGGCGCGGCCCAGATGTCAGTAAACTTCATGTCAGTGCAAAGCTTATAATGTGCCAGTATCCTAACCCCTAACCCTAAACCCAAAGATATTTACTAAAAAATAGCGGCCTTTTGACTCAAGCATGGAAAAAGGCATACAGCTAGTTTATAATAATAAAAAAAAAACTTAGGTCGAGCATCCGGGGCATCCATGACACATCAATGGAAGGTGTGTGCGTGTGTGAGAGAGAACATCAGAAAACAATGCTTGCATTTTCCTGATACAAGCAGCTTGCTTCTAGTAATGTGATGGGGAAGAGGTGTGGTGTCAATTTTAGTAAGAATTAATTATATAACAAAATATTCTGTTTTCTCTGTTTCCTTCTCACTGCCCCTCTGTCCACGAATAGATTAAAAAAACAACTTTATGATCCATCTCTCAGGAATTGTTTGTAGCAAACAGATAATCAATTCCTTTACTCATAAATAGAGTTTTTAAAAATTCTAATTTTCCCTAAAACGTGTTTACGCCCATGGCATATACAGCTGGTAATGTTGTTAGTTACATATTTCACAAACAAGTGCACCTTTTTTTTTTTAACTCCTTTAATCACAATTTCCATCAAGGCTATCTATTCTGGTTTAATCTGACCATCAAGTCATAACATCTTTCAATCAAACCCCCCCCCCCCCACACACACAGATCATGTCTCTACCCCCAAGTGCTTCATATATTGTAATCTCTCACAAGATAATGACCTGCGTCTCCTCTTGTACCTCTATGTATGTACAGAGTCTTAATAAATATATGTAAAAATGTTGCTCATTTGTCTTAGCCCTAGCGCTACGGGATGTGGTGGCCTCTACAACTAAGTATAATTATAAATTAGTGATACTGTAAGCAACTCATTTGACTTGAATTACATTTATATGAGACAGGTATAAGAACTATCATAAATTGAAGACTGTATTTTATTTTTTATTAAGAAGGCTGTATTTTTAAACAAAAAATATATTGCAATGTTCTCTTTCTTACTAAACTAGAGCCATTGCATATCCTGCCACCACATGTAAGTTTTATTGTATTAGATATATTATTATATTTCATCAGAATTGCCCACAACCAGTTCCTTTAAATATATTTTTAATACCCATTAATTAGATCATTATTACTATTAAAAGTAGACTTTAAAACTTTTATATTATATATAAATGAGAGGCGTTTGTTTATAATCTACTCTTCAAAAAAAAATCAAGTTCTTAAATTTCGTTATATAGACTACTCAATACAGTTGCCCTTTAAATGAAATCTGACAGCTGCAACACACTAGGCTTCCTTGTGAAGCCAAATTATCAGTGAACTCAGAAGCAAATCTCACATCTGTTTTTGGATAAAATTGGAACAAAATTCAACTTACTGCCATCAAGTGAGCTAGAACTGCTGCAAAAGCAGCCTACTGGGTGTAGTTAGTACTCAGTTTGTGCCAAAATCAGTTCTCCGTAGAAGGACGGTGAGGTGATCCAGATTCTAGCACTATGGCTTTGCTATTAAGCCACTTTTTTTTTTTATGGACGTGCCAGATCCCTGTTAAGTGAGCCAATTAAATGTAATTATTTGTTTACATGGTTGCTAGTTTTGAAGAACATATTGGAACAGATCTTTATAAATGTGAAAGCAGCTCTGTCCCACAATGTGTTTTGCTCTTGTTCAGCTGCTTCGTGTGTTTACAGCGCAAACAGAAATCTCATAAAAAATCACGATTCTAACCCTCTGATACTGTGATTGGCAACAAGAGAAGGTCCTTAAAGGACCACTGTAGTGTAGGGAAAAAAATCATATGTTTGTGAAGTATGTAACACACATACTGCATTAGCAGCGATGCAAACAAAAAGCATAAAAGCATTTAAAGGTATATCTAAATTTCTCAGTTTTTTCCTTTTTCTAATCTAACACATGCTGCTTTTATCAGACACACACATTACATGGAGTCATTCTATACACATACAGAATTTATTTAAAAATAAAACTTCTTTTCTGTAGGTATGATGGTAAAGTCGTGCGGGGTCGTAGGGATGAGCAGCTACGGCGCTCATCTCCACCAGCAAAGTGAGCACCTTTGGCGCTCCCTGCCTAAGTCCTACGGGTTCGCCGTGATCAGCGCCTACGGCACTCATCCCCACCAGCGCAAGGAGCGCCTTTGGCGCTCCTTACCTGTCCGCAACCTTTGCGAGGGCCGCAGTTTCCCTGTTGCGTTACCAACAGATTTTGGCAAGCCCGGCTGCTGACAACTATATATGTGATATACACATTTTATAAAATATACTCGTATAGCAAGGAAGTAATGCCCCAGGAAATTTGTTATATTATGTGAACACTCCTCTCAAACATACAACCATGAGGCATCAACATTTATTTATTTTTTAGACTCAGTTTCATTATTAATTTTATTAATGATCAGTTAACCTAATTAAAATAATTGTGGCTCCTGTTAGGGCATTATAGAGGTCCTCTAACCCACCCCTCTAATTTCAGGCAGGTCACACAAATCTATCTTGACACAAGCAGAATTAGCTTATGTTTCTTACATACTTCACAAACATATGAATCTTTTCCAAAATTACACTAAGATGAAGGAATAAAGCTCCTTCACTCCATGAGAGGGTCCATTCGCCTTTTATAAAATAAGAGCAAGTCTCTGTAATCTGTATTTTGGACGCCGTGTATGTGCGTGTCTTAGTTTAGGAAAAATCTACTTAAAAAACTGTTGATATTTTCAAGTGGAAATAACGTTCCCTTGTTATCGAGCCTGGCTGCAGACGCCCATTATATAATGAAGCGAGCTGCACAAAGAAATGATTCAGATTTAATAAACACGCTGTACTTGTACTTTATACTCCTCTCGTATAATAAAACATGTATATACTGTATGGTTATCAATGTTATCTACTTCCTGTTAAAGATCTAATCACTATAAACAAACACAAACGTTCTTAGAATAACCACATATTAGTAAAACCGTGATGAGCCATTATAATTAAAGCACTTTAAGAAAAAAAAAGATTCTTGTTGTCAAGTACGAGCCAAACTAACAATACTACACTACTACTAAACAACTTACCAGCTGTGTAAGCCATGGATATAAAGGAGTATGAAAACCTGGCTATATATTGTATCATCCATTTTGTTCTGAAGTGAACCAATCTTGGGAGATTCCAGGTTGTTTTTGCTCCATTCATAGGCAAATGAGCAGCTCATGTATATTAATCAGCTGCTTTGATGTATCCAATAGGATCACAGACTGCTTGCCTGTATAAATAACAACCTTATTTATGTTATCTGGCAATTAGACTGCTTGATAAGTGTGGGAGAGGGGTCTGAGCCACACATTAGCATACTGAGATGCACATTAGCATACTGAGCCACACATTAGCATACTGAGATGCACATTAGCATACTGAGCCACACATTAGAATACTGAGCTGCACATTAGCATACTGAGCCACACATTAGCATACTGAGATGCACATTAGCATACTGAGCCACACATTAGCATACTGAGCTGCACATTAGCATACTGAGCTGCACATTAGCATACACAAACAGCAAAGACAATTTGAAATATTTCAGACATGATTTATTGTTGATAAAAACTAGTAGTGCAATGTATAGCCAGTTTTAATGATCTTCAAAATGAAATCAACTTCCTGTTGGGGTGATGGATTCCCTTTTCCAAAATTAAATCTAAATGGAAGTGTCCCTGTTTTCAAATCTAAACTTTTTCTAATCCAATACATTCTGCTTATATCAGAAAAAAACACATTACATTGACTCATTCTGTACATATGAAGATTTATTTTATTTGAAAATAAATTGTCTCCGCACCCCCAGAGGTGCATACATAGTGTACCTACCACTAGAAACAAGTACATTTTTAACCCTATACTAACCTTCAAGCCAACAGCAGCACAGTGCAGAAATCCAGAGAGCAATGTCTGAGCTCTTCCTTGTGCATGGGAAAATAGGACTATACATTCCATGATTCTTTGCTGCACAGACTGATTGTCCAGTCATTGAAACAATGTTATAGCTGCCTGTGATTGGCCAAAACGAATTATGAATTTTATGCAAACATCAGTGTAAGTTTGTTACTGTTATTTTGTGATTTTTTCATGCAAAAAATGTTTTCATACACTACTGATTCAATTCTATCAGATGCATTTGTAATCCAGGAAACTTAAACATGCCTTTAAAAGGTGCCCAGACAAATGTTTTAAACCAGTGGTTCACACACGTCTCCTCAGGGCTCCCAGACAGGTCAGGATTTCAATGTTACAGTGTGTTTTAGACACTGGCATCCAATTTTGTGTTTTTTACATCACATCCTGACAGATTGGTGATGGGGGTGTTGTTAGTAGGGGTGGGGGAACAGGCATAGCTTTTGTTTTTTATAACTGTAAGAGTGAAACCACACCCCTTCCCCCTCATTGGCTCAGAAACAGAACTTTGCAACAGTGTTACAATCCCTCTCTCACATGCAACTTTCACCAATGTACCATGGATCTCTCCAGGGACCTGGAGAGACATCATATTTTATATTATTCTAATTAAAAACAATATCACTTTCCCAGCTTAATTCTGCTCTTAATAAAATTAAAACATACAAAAAATATATTTTTTTTAACAAAAAAAGAGTAACTCATGCCAAAATCATGATGCTCAATGCTCAGCAACGTTCCACTTATACACAGCTGATAACACCACTTTCCCCATGTGTTCTCCTGACTGTCTTTTTTTCGGGACACTGAAAGGCAGAGATTTTCCGCCCCCAGCTGTTTCTGTTTACACCGTCCAGCTGGGATGGAGCTCTGGATCCAAGCATGGACTGACCACAGTGACAGCACCCGAGTTCGGAGGACACATGCTTAGAGTTTCCTGTTGGAAGCCTTTGCATCAGCATCATTTAGCACAGCTGTACAGTGGAGATTGTGCAAGATAAAATCTGATAGTTTTCCTCAACACCATTTCTTGTAAACATCACAAACAGAGAACAACCAAGGTCAAACTGACAGATAAACTTAGGAAAACATCAGTTGTTCCAATGCAATACAACAATTGCATTTGTACTTCTTATAATATATTACAAATTATTCTTTATAATGCATAAAAAAGCCACCACATTAAAAAGTTTAGCAGCTATGAACCAACAATTATTTTTGAATACTTATTATTATGTTGTATATGAGTACAGGAATCAGACCTTGCGTGTTCCATCAGCCCATCCCAGGTCCTCCATTCTGATCTCCTAACCCCCCCCCCCCCCCCGCCCCCGGTCCCCCATTCTGATCTCCTACCCCCCTCCGCCCCCGGTCCCCCATTCTGATTTCCTACCCCCCCAGGCTCCACATTTTGATCTCCTATCCCACCCAGGTCCCCCAATCTGAGGTCATACCCCCCCCCCCCCAGGTCCCCCATTCTGATCTCCTACCCCCCCAAGTCCCCCATACTGATCTCCTACTCCCCCCTAGTTAAAGTCAAGGTTTATGTTTACAAGTGAAGACACTATAATTACTCTAAAACTATGTATATATCTCAAAGTAACCTTATGAAACGGAAACAAATAATAATTAAATACCATGAGTAGGCTAGAGAAAAAATAATACCAACATCTATTATAGAGCATGTATGATTGTTACAGGACAGGGCACTCTGATTTGACCCGAGGAACAAAAGTTCTGTGCAAAATCTGATATTGCCCCTTGCATGTTGCTGCCCTGGGCCACTCCGCCCATAGTGCAGCTGGTGACAGGGACACTAGCTAATATTTTCAACATATAAATGCCTCTCTTTAGCCACTTTAAATGTGGAGCTGCATAACCAGGAAGACAACTGATGTTTTGTAAGGGGTGACGATCTACGAGGGGTTTGTCGTTGAGTTTGGATGATCTGTAAGGGATGATTCTTTATGAAGGCTTGATGAAGGAGTTGGTAAACAATCTGTAAACTGTGGTGATCATTCAGCGATGGCAAGAGGATATATAATCTTTAAATGGACATGGAAGAGCGGTAGTCTGAGAAAGGTTGGGTGATCTAAAATGTTGATCTTTGAATGGGCTGATCTTAGAAGGCATATGACCTGTAAGTGTGATGATCTACTTCTACTGAATGACGTGTGACCAAGGCAAAGGAGGAGGATCTGTGAATGTTGATTAGGAAGAGGACTGACAATCTGCAGGATATGGTGCTCTATGAAGTGAGTACCTGGGGAGAGGAGATGTATGATCTTTGAGAGAAGATTTATGGCTGATGGTCATGGAACCTGTAGACGGTATGTAAGGGACAGGATGGTTGACCTGTAAGGAATAATGAATAATCAGATCAGGAGAGATACAGATGATCTATAGAGAGATTATATACGAGGGGTGACCTGGGACAGAATGGATGATCTGTGTGGGATCATTTGCGTTAGAATGATCTGTGAGCGATTATGAATTATCTTTATGGGAGGTGATATAATAAAGTTTTCCTAGTTTTCCTGTACCACATAAAACCATACACAAACAATGGTAGACCATACACAAACTATGGCTAGTCCATTATCTAATGCTGTTTAAAAAAGCATTCTCCCACTTTTAATGGTAACTGTATCCGTTTACATATTAAATATTTTCATAATGTCCTTTAAGTCTCATAGACCAACCCAAAGAGAGTCCTTAATTACTTTATCCATTTTCCAGTAAAGTTCAGTTGATGAATTTTGTGTCGGGGGGCTTCCTATATTTTTACTATTTGCCACAGTAAAACAAAAAGTACATTTACTGGACTCTATATGTAGCCCAACCTTGTCGGACAGTTATTTGGAACACAAAACATTTGTTGTTGTTGTAATATTACATCATACATTTATATTATTCAAAATGCATATTAAGGTTCTGCCAACTGACAAAGTCCTCTTGTGTTCTCAGTATGGCTTGGAAACCAAAATGACCTGATGTCTAAAAGAATATAAACTATGTTTCACATGTAAATTAAATTACAACCAGTAGAGAATCTATTAACTCATAAACTCATAAATTACAGCTTCTAAAATGGTCCACGTTTAACAGAGTGGGGCATTCAGCCTTCAATTTGAGTGATAATTACAATATTATAACTCATTACTGTATTCCAAGGTTAAAAGGGCAGTCAACCAATCATCCAAATAATTACTTCAACTGGGAATCAACTCTGCTGGCAAACTGGTATTTTGATAAAACGGAGAGTAATCACTAGGCATTGTAACATTCCAACATGCTACAGTATCAAGTTAGATAACCAACTTTACAATATACTTTTTATTATTGAACTTTCTTACCATGAAAAACTGACATTCATGGAACTTTCGAAAAACGACCATTTGGCCCAGGCTACGTGAATGCGCAATAATTGTATGACACTGTTCTAATAAAGACACAGGAATAGAAATTGAATAGAAGCGCAGAAAATAAATCCAAATGTATGTAGTCACTCCACCCCACCCATTGTATTAAATATTTGCAAAAACTACATGGGTGTGATCCACGTCAGCAGAAGCCACTGATCAAACTACTATTGTGTACAATCTCTTTGGCGATTCTGAAATCTGCCTTTAGTAACCATTCTTAACTCTTTCTAAATCATAGCCTGTATCCGTGTTATTTTAAAGCAAAAATAAAAAGTATTATTTAATACATGTTTTTGTGTGTATGATGGGAATATATCAGGTTTCATATCCTGATAACACAATCCTAAAACAAGAGAATTTGCAATAAGCTGTACAGCTCTAACCATTACACATCCCTGTTTATGAAAACGCATACTTTGGGCCAAGAATAATATATCCTATCTCCTTAGTGATGATTGTTGTAAGGTTCCATGTAATATGTCTGCCTCTCTGTTTCCCTCTATAGTTTAAGGATTTCCTCACTTGAGAATGCAATGTTTGGCAGCGGTGCGGAGGTATGAGGGCCAGCTGTTTCCCAGCTGCAGGGCTCCTCCAAAAAAATAAAAGTGCAAGCTTAGAAAGAACAAGAAAAAAAAGTTTATTGTTAATGTAGCTGCCACATTCGCATTGTGCAGCTTGAAACTTCCCATTAATTCAAAAAAAAAATTATGGTGAAACCAAAATGGTAGATTCCACTACAGAGTAAATGAGTATAAAAGGTAAACAAATTAATTATAGGTGAACAGTGCTCCCTTAACATGCATCAGCTTGTTTTGTGCCTGTGCAACAGATTGTAGTATCAAGGGTTAAGCTTTTGGACCCCAATAGATAGAAACCTACTCAGAATAATAGACTAAACTATAACTGACCTTTTGGATACGCTGGATCTGGGAGTGGTCCTGTACATGCGGGCTCTGAGCAGATGGCGGTAATTAGTACGAAGGTTATCTAAATATTTAGGTGCTTAGTCAAAATAGTAAAAACCTACCCCCCTGGGCCTAAAAATATTTAATTTTCTATCTGAATAGAGCGTGTTCCCCACTGCTAGCTATGCAAGGAATTGAAGGGTAGATCACTTAAAAGTTTAGACAGATAGACATATGAAATATACAGTATCTCACAAAAGTGAGTACGCCCCTCACATCATTGTACATATTTTATTATATCTTTTCATGTGACAAGACTGAAGAAATGACTGCCTGCTACAATGTAAAGTAGTAAGTGTACAGCCTGTATAACAGTGTAAATGTCCCCTCAAAATAACTCAACACACAGCCATTAATGTCTAAAGCGTTGGCAACAAAAGTGAGTACAACCCGAAGTGGAAATGTCCAATTTGGGCTCAATTAGTCATTTTCAATTCCTGGTGTCATGTGGTCTCAGGTGTGAATGAGGAGCAGGTGTGTTAAATTTGGTGCTGTCGCTCTCACATTCTCTCATACTGGTCACTGGAAGTCCAACATGGCAAAAAACTCTCTGAGGATATGAAAAAAAGAATTGTTGCTCTATATAAAGATGGCCTAGGCAATTGCAGTTGTGAAGCGCAAAGAGGATGCAACTG
Organism: Discoglossus pictus; assembly: GCA_027410445.1. Lineage (NCBI taxonomy): Eukaryota > Metazoa > Chordata > Amphibia > Anura > Alytidae > Discoglossus > Discoglossus pictus. Next base: position 149,398,229 of record CM050168.1, read on the forward strand.
CGCACTTGCAAATTTGTTGCGCTATTTAGCGGTATTAGCTTGTGAGTAACACCTGTGCAGAACGCCCCTCGCAGGCGTTTCTCAAAAGCTCAAAACTATTACAGTGTATTTTCTGATTTTTATACTTATAACAATATACACTATTATTGCACTTTATATTGACCACTTAAAGCAGATCTTTTGTTTGCGTGTAAAACTATTGCTTCACAAATTTAGACCCTGATTCTGGTAGCCATTTTGATTTCCTATGAGGGCAAACAAATCATGAATTTCTGTATATTAAATGGTATCAATATTGATTAAAAAGGATGCAAACTAGTTTCTTTATGGTGTCTTTATATGTTTTATGCAATATAGAAATAAAAAAGTAGGTCTGAAATTAACAGTGTCAATATTTTCTTAGCAAAAATGGCTTGGGCCTATATAATATCACCCTAAATAAAGTCAATCATTTAAAATAGTGTAAAAATCGAATCCAGCAAATACAATACAGTTGATGGCTTGATCACTTTTCCTTTAAGTAAATATTTTGCTTCCAAATCAGACATTTCTTCAGAAATGTATTTTACGATTTGATTGTGGCAGCCATTTTTAGTTCCTGGAAATCACAAACTGCATCATGAATGGATCTGAACAATATCAACACTGATTACAAAGGAGCTCAATTGGTTTTATGATGATGTTCTTATGTTTTATGGAATATAACAATCAAATAAGTCGCTTGGAAATTAACTATGTGTGTTTTTATTTGTTTTTTTAATCTAAGATGATCAGGCCTATACGCAGACCATTCAACTATAATCTTCAACAATCATTTAAATCACTGTAAAAATCTATTGCAGAAAAGAAAATACAGATGACAACTTGCTAGTTTTTCTGCAGATAATCACCAAGGATACGGATGTGCACAGAATCTGTATATAATTATCCGCCCACACTTCTCCTTAGAAAAAACTAAAAAGGTAATATTATTACACTTGGAGAACAGAGAAAAAGATTAGGAGTACTGCACATCTGATTTATACTGTACAGCAGAAAGAGAGATTAATTGATTGTCATATATGGGAACAATCGAAATGAGACAACCCCTGACCCCTTATATGACATCATACTCCGGGCCAATTCCATTACATAACTCTTGTTTTTATTGCATTTTTTTTTTTTAACATGGAGAATGTGATGTCAAGCTGATATATGTTTTCTCTACTGCGCAATATGCTGTTGAAATATGATTTGTTTTTTTATATAGACTAGGAACTTGCCCATCAACAATGACGGGAGCCCAACGATGAGCGCCTTCACGTGGCTCGCAATGAGCACCCATGTGTCTCTTTGCAGCATCTCCCCCTGTCCCTTTCCTATGTCTTTCTCCTCTGTGTGTGTGGTGAATGTTTGCGTGGTGCTCGCTGAATGCCGTTGAAAATAAAACCAAAGTTCACGTGCCTGACGTTGTTAGTGTAAGTGTTAGTGTGTTTGGTGTATTTTCTAAGTCCGCGTGCCTGGCGTTGTTGATGTAAGTGTTACTGTCTTCAACGTCATGTATTTTGTACGTTTTCGAGCCTTGCGTTGCTGAGCCTCGTTTTCATGCTGTTTCTGAAATTTAACGTTTTTCGTCCGCCATTTTTTCCTCGCTTAGGCAATTTTCGAGTTAATAAAAACGCCAAATATGGGTGTTATTCACTTTCAACCTCACTTCCAGTCTTCCTGTGTCTCCCCCTGTGCTGTGTGTGAGTGTGTTATCACTTTTTGTACATGATTTTTTTTTTTTGGTGGGTTTTTAGAGTTACACAGTTGCGTGCCCGGTTCGCTCATTGCAGCCTAAGTGTTGCGCGGCTGGCTGCTATGAGCATCTTTGAGGCGAATTGCAGCCTAAATACTGTGCCACTTGCAAGGCTTGTGGTTGCGTTACCAACATAGCAAACGTTACAAACAGCGCAAAGATCCACAACTATATATGTGATTATTGGTTAATGGCAGGTTGATGCACGTTAACCAGTTTACATGCTCTGCTGCGCAAATGCAATAAGGTTATGTGTTTACCCATGTTCAGAGCTGGCTCAAGATGATTCAACTCTCTGGCGAAGTCTTAGATATTACACCCATATAAGTTACAAGTACAGGAACACTTGGTGCTTGGAAAAACTATGTGCAACTTCAGTGTTGATAAAGTCGAGGTCAAATTTTATTTTTAGAAGTTAAAATATAAAGGTATTTTAGTCATAGGACAGCAATACTATTCTTCATTATAGATCACTAAAATAAGAAAATAAGAAATACTAGGAAAAAATAAAAAAATGGAACCTATTAACAGAACATACATGATTGGTACAGGATAGTGAGCTCAGTTTTGACTTGAGGCACAAGTTCCATGCAAACTATCATAGCAGGCCCTCATAAGGTGGTATTGTGGCATGCCTCTGCCCATATTGTTTAACCAGTTTACTCACTCTACTGCGCATGTATAAATGCAATGTATAAATAAATATATATATATATATATATATATATATATATATACAGTGCCTTGCAAAAGTATTCACCCCCTTTGACTTCTTACATATTGTGTTACAATACAGCCTTAAATTCAATGTTTTGTTAATCTGAATTTTATTAATTCTATGTGATGGATCAGAACACAATAGTCTAAGTTGGTGAAGTGAAATAAGAAAAATATATTCATAAAACTATTTTTTAGAAATAGAAAACAGAAAATTGACATGTGCGTATGTATTCACCCCCTTTGTTATGAAGTCCATAAAAAGCTCTGGTGCAACCAATTACCTTCAGAAGTCACATAATTAGTGAAATGATGTCCACCTGTGTGCAACCTAAGTGTCACATGATCTGTCATTACATATACACACCTTTTTTGAAAGGCCCCAGAGTCTGTAACACCTAAGCAAGAGGCACCACTAACTAAACACTGCCATGAAGACCAAGGAACTCTCCAAACAAGTAAGGGACAATGTTGTTGAGAAGTACAAGTCAGGGTTAGATTATAAAAAAATATCCAAACCTTTGATGATCCCCAGAAGCACCATCAAATCTATCATAACCAAATGGAAAGAACATGGCACAACAGCAAACCTGCCAAGAGACGGCCGCCCACCAAAACTCACAGACCGGGCAAGGAGGGCATTAATCAGAGAGGCAGCACAGGGACCTAAGGTAGCCCTGGAGGAGCTGCACAGTTCCACAGCAGAGATTGGAGTATCTGTACATAGGACGACAATAAGACGTACGCTCCATAAAGTTGGGCTTTATTCAGAGTGGCCAGAAGAAAGCCATTACTTTCATCAAAAAACAAAATGGCCCGTTTTAAGTTTGCGAAAAGGCATGTGGGAGACTCCCAAAATGTATGGAGGAAGGTGCTCTGGTCTGATGAGACTAAAATTTAACTTTTTGGCCATCAAAGAAAACACTATGTCTGGTGCAAACCCAACACATCACATCACCCAAAGAACACCATCCCCACAGTGAAACATGGTGGTGGCAGCATCATGCTGTGGGGATGTTTTTCAGCAGCCGGGACTGGGAAACTGGTCAGAGTTGAGGGAAAGATGGATGGTGCTAAATACAGGGATATTCTTGAGCAAAGCCTGTACCACTCTGTGCGTGATTGGAGGCTAGGACGGAGGTTCACCTTCCAGCAGGACAATGACCCCAAACACACTGCTAAAGCAACACTTGAGTGGTTTAAGGGGAAACATGTAAATGTGTTGGAATGGCCTAGTCAAAGCCCAGACCTCAATCCAATAGAAAATCTGTGGTCAGACTTAAAGATTGCTGTTCACAAGCGCAAACCATCCAACTTGAAGGAACTGGAGCAGTTTTGCAAGGAGGGATGGGCAAAAATCCCAGTGGTAAGATGTGGCAAGCTCATAGAGACTTATCCAAAGTGACTTGGAGCTGTGATTGCCGCAAAAGGTGGCTCTACAAAGTATTGACTTTTTCTGTTATTTTGTCCTATTTGTTGTTTCCTTCACAATAAAAAATAAAAAATCTTCAAAGTTGTGGGCATGTTCTGTAAATTAAATGATGCAAATCCTCAAACAATCCATGTTAATTCCAGGTTGTGAGGCAACAAAACATGAAAAATGCCAAGGGGGTGAATCCTTTTGCAAGGCACTGTATATATATATATATATATATATATATATATATATATATAAATGTGTGTATGTATATATATATATATATATATATATATATAAATGTATATATATATATATATATATATATATATAAATGTATATATATATATATATATATATATATATATATACATACATATACACTACACACACACAAATACATACACACACTTTAAAAAAAAATATATATATATATATATTTTTACACATATCAATTTATCAATATTGACAGAGGACAAATTGATGCACATTTTTACCAGCTGACCAGCCATGCACAAGTATATATAGTCTTAATAGATCTGTTTTTTAAATCACACATGGAAACAAAGAACATCTACTGCCATCTACTCAGTCCATTCTATCTACCCAACCTAAATATAAGTTATACATAAAGCATCTCCCTCTGTCTCGAACATCTTTATCTAGGGCCATTAATTATCACTCACAGAGAAGGGGTATAAGGAAGACCAGCATGGCCGTTTGTATAAATAAAAGTCACAGAGGCTTTTACGTCATGCTGTGAAAAAGAATTAACCTTGCAGTAGAGGTGATCACACTAGGGGAGTTCAAATATGGTGACACATATATAATTTTGTGTTTCTGTTTTTAAGACCTTGTGAAATCAAGATGTTGTAACTGAGGGAAACTCCCATTTCTGATCTTGAGGCTAAAATGTGGAAATCATTAAGACATATGGAGGACAACACAGGGATTTCAGCTAAGAATAACAATAAGCTGGGGAGACCAAACCAGAACATTCAGGAAAAAATGTTGTGAACCTGGGACATTTCAAATCAAGCCTTTGATTACCTCTCCAGCATGACATGGGTTAAAAGTAATTACTGTATATACTCGAGTATAAGCTGACTTTTTCAGGACATTTATTTATGCTGAAAAAGGCCCCCCTTGGCTTATACTCGAGTCAAAAAATTATATATATTTCTCCTTCCCCCGCGTTATCTTCCTCCTTCCCCCCGTTATCCTCCTCCCTCCCCCGTTATCATCATCTTGTTTCCCCCATAGCCTCCTCCTTACTACACCCTCTCTAATCCCTATCCCCCTCTCTCCTTACTTGCTACTATGCTCCGATGAGCTGATGCTGATCCTGACGCCGCAGCACGTCTTCCGTACCGGCATATGCTAATGTGTGCTTTTTCCCTTTCTGTCAGATATGTTTGGAGAAATTTTTAGCTGCCACATTTCCATTCAGCTTTCTCTGCATTTAAAGTCTCTTAACACTTAAAAAAATTGAGCAGCCAAGCCAAAATGGTAGATTTCTCTGCAGCGCAAATAATAATAATTGTATTATGCTATAAATACTTAGTATTGACAATGGGGGAAAAAGTACTGTTGAACAACTGCCACTATAAATACACTGAGCAATATAGCTAAATAGAAGAGCAAATCCAAGTAGGATAAGGTTCTATATAAGGCTACTGGCAGACTTGGACAATCCAAGATGGCACCCCCCATAACAGAAATAGAGTATGCTAAATGTAAGATATTCACACAAAAAATGTATGTACATGGCTCACATAGCTGCTAATGTTGATAGATAAATAAACAAACATGTAATGATTTTCTCAAATAGCAGTTGTCTTATTTAATAATAGGAGATTGGCAGCCCTAGACTATATGTACCAGCTCATTATCAGGACCCCAACATGCTCCTCAACCCTATAAACGGTGCTCGATATAAGTAAAATGAAGTTTGAATTGGAAGCAGGGCTATCAACGACATCCAGATCTACTAATATGGGAAGCATGGGGCATCTCCCCAACTGGCCTTATAGTGGGTGGATACAAGCAGCAGCCGAGTCTACATTTTTAAAGTAAGTTTAATGCTCAATGTATTAAAAGCATTGAATATGAGTTGTATTAATGAGTAATCCTAACTGAACCTTTAAGATGCACAGTCATTAACCAATGTATGCACCAACCCCCCTATAGCAATGTGCACACTCTTTATTTTGCCAGTTTTTCCTATAACTTTGTAATGGGAAGGTGTGGTGGCAATTGATATAATATTATCTACTGATCCTCTCTTGAAGATTGCTCTTACATGGATTTTTTATATTATTTTTCAGTGTTATCCCTTTAAATCCAGTCTGCTTGGCAGTTAGACACTGGCTGATTCATTAATGGAATAATAAAAGACTTTAAAGCTCCAATGTTGTTGCAACATAGAGTTACACCCAGAACACTATCCAAGAGAGAGCAGAGAAACTACCACTTCTATACAGAAACACAGACTTAATAGTACACAAGAAAAGGCCCATCTAACCTGCCTGTTCCATTTACCTCAGCATTTTGACTTATGCTCAGATTAGCCGTATCCTTATCCAAGGGAAGCTCCCTTTAAGAACCACTGAAGGGTCTTATATAAAAAATGTTTTTTTGAAGAACTTGAATATGGACAATACTTGTATATGATTTAAAATAAATAATTACATCCCATAATGTTTACCTATTATATTCAGTTTTGCTTTAATGATAACAGACATTTTGTCTTTGTTCCTAAAAAGGATCAGAGGCTGGAAAGAGTTGGAGGAATCATGGATTCAGAGAAGATCTGTATTCACGTATGTTGAAATGTCTCCTCCAAATAACACACTTGGCAACAGAACTCAATGGAAGAGGAAAACTTTACAGGATAATTCGCAAGCTACAGACAGACTAACCTCGCAGGGAACCATAATTTTTTTTTTTAACTAATCCCCATATTAAAAATCCCACTCCTGATGTTTGTTAATCGACTATGTCCCCTGGCACAGTTTGTCTGTTGAATCTAGCAAACATGCCACATTATATATATATATATATATATATATATATATATATATATATATATTTATATATATATATAAATAAATAATCAGAGTATTGCAGTATATAGTGATAACTTTTTTATTGGACAAACATATTAGTAATAATAGCGACAAGCTTTCGAGAGATAATTTCTCTTTATTAAGTCAAAAGCAATGCTAAATGGATGCATCAAAGAAAGCAAACTATCTGTTCAGAGATTAGGTTTGGACACAGACTAGCACCACATATAATGTCCTGTGAGTTTTTAGATCAGGGTTAGATAAGAACATAGAAGAGTCATAATTTAATGCTAGATCAATATTAAGGCCAGTATGTTTTGTATTAAAAAATTTAATCATTTTTAATTCAAAAGTTTTCTGCTCTTGGATAGTTTTGAAATGTCCTTTTCAGGTTTTTGAGTGCTTATTCTAAATATATATATACATATATATTCACATACTTACACACACATATACAGATGGTTAAAAACAACCCAACTTGCAAAAAAACCCTACTTCAGAGCAGTTTCCCAAGTTTTTTTTTAATGTTCTGTTTGTTTGAAATAAAATACAGAGCACAATAGTTTCTGTAACTTATTATTACAGTACATGGGTATTTTTCTTACACTTAATTATTATTTCTACATATGGGACATTATAGTATTGTTACTATTTTTTATGTTTGTTATTTTTATTGTTATTCATCAGGGATCCGAGTTACATACACATCCGACTTAAGAGCGTTACAGGAACGGATCTCGTCCTTAACCCGGGGATTACCTGTATGGGTGTTTATGTATGTATGTATGTGTATATATATATATATATATATATATATATATATATATATATATATATATATATATATATATATATATATATATATATATATATATATATATATATAGTAAATAGATAGTACATTTGTGTTCACATTTGAAGTCTGAAACAAGTTAAAAAAACTTGTTTCCTGCTCAGAATTCAGAGAAATATACGTATTACACTGCATTCTGGGAACCTGGGCAGGAACATGCAAATATGCCCTCTTGTAATTCAGAACCATTTTTTCAAATATGGCATCCTTTAAGCATATGCCTGCTGTATTACACAACTTTGGGAAAAGCCAAGGATGGAGTATACACAAGCCAGAAATCCCACCCATGTACAGCTGCTTCAAGATTGCTGCCTCTAATCAGCGTGGGACTGGTTCCTTAGCTCGTACAGTAGATTTTTTGAGGAGGTAATTTACTACAACAATCATTTCATTTATGGTGGGCAAAAGAGCAATAGAAACCCTCGACTGTACAATAGTACAGTAAATAAATAGTACATCTGTGTTCACATTTGAATGTCTAAAACTAGTTAAAAAACCTGCTTCCAGCTCAGAATTCTGAGAAAAACAGTTATTACACTGCATTCTGGAAACTTGGGCAGGGACATGCAAATGTGCCCACAAAGGTTTCACTCTTGTAATCCAGAACCATATATATATGTCCAGGTTAGTTACCTAGTTATTGTGGATGGGGCACCCTCTGGTCCTTAGTACGTTCTTCCGGCCAGCCTCTTCCTTGTTCATTTCAGTTCTCTTTGCCTGGAGGGTGTTTCTCAGCGATTCTTTGTCTTTTGGCTTCATCAAGCCTTACTTTGCTGAATTTTTGGTCCTTATCAACTAAACAACAACTTTGCCTATACCTAAGATAAGTCTCTTTCATGAAGATGCAAATTTGTGGCCCTTTCTCTACCAGTCTCGGTCCATATCTAATCAAGCAGCTATCTTGCTCATGTTAAACGTAATTCCATTTCCACTGCCACATGGCCCATATCTACTAAGCAGCTATCTTGCTCATGTCAAAAATGCTGCTTTCATCTTAACACAGCTTCAACAAGCCCTACATTATATATGGTCGAATCTGCAAAGTCCATATCTAATGTCCACAAGGGAATTTTCATTGCTGGAGAGCAATGGTAACCAAAAGTCTTTCAATAACCACCTTTCGCTAAGCACTACGATCGCCAATATCAAACCCTATCAGTGTCCTTGCCCACATCCAGGAACACCTCTTTTCTTGTCACATGATTTTCACCAAGCCCTCATTGTAGATTACGGCCCAGAACTACTAAAGCCACTTCCTTGCCCATGTCCTAGGTAATGCTTTTTGGCTTACCCTAAGCACTCCATTGCTGATTTCGGCCCCCATCAGCATCCTTGCTCGCGTCCAAGGACGGACCGTTTTCATAGTCACGTGGCTACATCTACTAAGTTTTATCCTTGCCCATGGCCAAGGACACGCTTTCTCCTTACCGCGACAATCTGGCACACTACTCGGGCTAGGGTTCACACAGACACACATATACACATGCTATACTTTATATATAATCTACATACAAAAAGTGCGTAATAATGGCGTTTAGAGAAAATCAATTTACACTTAGAAAGACAAAATTACTATATTCTGACAATAAAACACACATAGCACCTTTCTTTAATCCTGTTTCTTTTCTCTGTTAAATGGAAATCTGTTTAATTGCGCCATTAGTAACAGAAAATAACGCTTTATATTTGGACACACTCAGTAGAAAAAGCAGATAGCAATCTAGAAGAATGGGTGTGGTATATTCAAGTTATCTGTAGGGAATTGTTAGCTGCTGGGATCTGTGCAAAATACAGAGTGTTTACATAGTGACTCACTGACAGAAATTTAGGAACAGATTTAATGGATTACCTCACAAGGAACATCTTTAACAACTGTTTTTATAGCTGACATTGTAACAAAATTGTATTCTTTAATAGAAAATTAAAGGGCCACTGTAGTTCTATAATTGCAATATTTTATTTTCAATATCTGCACATATAAAATGATATACACATCTCTCTCTCTCTCTTTTGTAAGGCTGGCAATACTAGTTGGCATACAATGTAAGGCTTTTGGTCCTTGTTGGCTTTATTTTCTAAATCCTACATGCCTGGGATTGTTAGTGTAAGTGTTACTGTTTGCACCATGGTGTATTTTCTAAGTGCTGCGTGCCTGGCGTTGGTGAGCCTCGTTTTCACCCCGTATCAGAATTTTTAAGTTTTTCCCCTCACTTAGCTGATTTTCAAGCGGCAGAAAACAGTAAATAAGGCTCTTATTCATTGCAAATTCACTCCTAGGCTTCCTGGCTCTCCCCTGTGCTGTGTGTGAGTGTGTTATTATTTTTTTATAATTATTTTGGTGGTTTTTGGGTGTTTTTTAGTTACGCGTTTGAACAAACTGCATGCTTCAACTGCTCGCTTTGCGAGGCTTGCAGTGCTATGAGCGCCTAAGTCTCGCGTGCCTCAACTGCGCGCCTAAGTCGTTACCTATGTCACCAACACGGACAACTATATAAGTGATATTTAGTTCTGCAGGGCTTCTCCCCTTTAGGTGTGATGTCACTCAATATTACCCAGAATACCTTGGGCTGTCACGTCAGTTCACGGCTGGAAGCATCACCTCTTCCAGAACTGAACATCAATGTTAAATGACCACTGAATTTAAAAAGAAGGCCTAGATTTGTGAAGAATGTAATAAACTAACATGTGTCTTTGTTATATCACTGTCTGAGAGTAGTGGGCTATGAGAGGATGGAGGTGTGAGGAAGGAGTGAACAGATAAAGGTCAAGAGTAATTGTTAGATAATTGGATTAATTGAAACTACTACCTCCCCTTTCCCTCAGGCACAGAAGCAGACAGCTTAGATCAGTAAAATGCAAGTCATGCTCTCCAGAAATGTAAATACCCTTTCAAACACACAACTTCCACAGTTCTATGCATATCTCTGGGGTCAAGCAGAGGCATCAATACATTTTTTTTATAAATAAAAACTGGCCTAATGACTTTTTCCTGCCTAATTGTGCATTCAAGACCCTCTGTTACAATATTACCATCAATGTTGGAGGTCTCAGTGTGGGGAAACTAAAAATGTTTTTGGTTGTTTGTCGTTCAACCATGTCCATAACCCTAGGGACGGCTGCATGTCTGTCACATCTATCAGCCACTGCCCCTCTGTGCTCCATCAAACTTATGTTCATTACTTAAGTGTTCTCATCTATCCACCTCTGCCCTCCCATTCATGTGTGCCTTCAATCTTTCCCAGCATCAGAGTCTTCTCATGATACGGCCAACATTCTTGAACTTTAACCTCATGATCAAACTTCCAGTGAACAGTTTGTCTTGATTTCCTGAAGTATTGATTTATTGGATCTTCTTGCAGTTCAAGGAACTCTAAGTAGTTTTCTCCACCTCCAGAATCAAAAGCGTCAATTCTAAGGCCCTCTGACTTCTTTATGGTCCAGCTCTCACATCCGTATGTTACTACTGGGAATACCATTTCCTTTCCCCTCCAGACACGTCCACAAATGGGTGTACTCTTTACTTTGGCCCAATCACATCTATAGATCTGGTGCTACTTGTACTCTCCCGCAGCTCCTCCCCTGTAATGCAGTAGACCTTCTGATCTGAGAGCCTCATCTTTCTGTGCCATATTGTTGTGTTTTTGGTTGTGCTTATCCATAATGTTTACTTAGCAAAGATACTGGAGTGGGTTGCCAGTTCCTTCTCCAGTGAACCGCAATTTGTCTGATCTCTCTGATATGACCTGCCCATCTTCGGTGACTCTAAATACTCCTCTTTAATCTGGAAGACACTTCATTTTTGAACTTTAATAAATAATTTGATACATTTGTAGGTTTCACCACTATACCTTCTGCCCTCTAAATCTATATATAGCAATCTCGTTTAGTAATTTTATTTAATCATGTTCAACCCCTTTTGCTTTCCTCAGATATTTATATTTTATGAACCTCCAATTGATTCAAAGGAAAACAAAAAAAATAAAAACAAAATAGCAACTTAATTCAATCACGAAGAAAAAAAAATCCTTCTGATCCAAATTACTGGTAATCAGATGGTATCCTAGGTCACTATCCTACCTATTCTGATTAACAGACATAATCAATGCATGCCCTTTATAATCAGAAATATATTCAACTTATTATGAAAGTTATCTATTGAATGTGCTTTGACAACCTCAATTGGAAGTAAGTTCCACAATCTTATTGCCCTTTTCTTTCTTTAATGTGCAATAGTTTTTTTCTAATCTCAAGGGATGATTTCTGGTCAACTGTAAGCGTCTCCTGACAAATCCTTATACTGACCCTGGATGCATTTAAAGGTAATTATTTCCCCTCATGAGTACATTATTCTAGAGAAAATATATCTAATTTAGTCAACTTATTATAATAACTTAATACCTTTACCCTTATTAATTTTGTTTCCCTTCTCTTACAAGGGATTAATATAGTGGATGGATTATACTTGACCCCCCCCCCCCCTTCCCCTGTATGCTAATATTGTACTTGCCTTTGCTGCTGCTGCCTGACATTGAACACTGCTATATAGCTGGTTGTCCACATGCCTCCTAATTGGTTGCCTATCTCCAATACCCCCAAATCTGTACCATTTAGTTGTTATATTATATAAGTCCATATGGAAAGAAAGTGCATCTTGGTCTTGCACAATTTTGTATCTTCATTCAATATGAAGACATAAAGCCCTACTTCTAAATTTATATATATGTATATATATATATATATATATATATATATATATATATATATATATATATATATATATATTAAAAAAAGAATATGTTAAAAATATGTTACAGAATGAGTTGAGTGTATAAAACGGAGTTCTGCACTAAATAATAATTGCATATAAAACATAAAATGATATTTTGCACTTTATTAAGTTTAATTATTCAATAGACTATAAAGAAAAAATGACCATAGGAGTCCATCACATATATAGTTGTGAGCGTACGAGCTGTTGCTAACGCTGCGGCGCTCCATGCCAGCAACTGCGACCCTCGCAAAGTTCACGTCGCAACCCAAAGAGCACGACACACACATTACGACACTCGCAAACAACATACGACACACGTTCACACACATTACGGCCTCGCAACACTCGGACCGAACTTGCGAACATTACAAAATCTAAAACACAATACATACACACAGCACATACATAAAAACATTACCTACACCAAGAGGGAGCACCCAGGACCTCAAAAATGCAACTTACACCTTCATTTTACTCGAAATAAAAGAGTTTAGAGACTAAAAAAAAATGTAAGCGAGAGAAAAAATGGCCGCCGAACAAAACGAAAACGAGGCTACAGCACTCTAAACTCGCAAAACAACACAAGAAACTCGCAAAACGCCACAAACGACCTACGGATATTCATACCACACAGTGCACACATTCAGTCAGCACCCTGTAACTGCCTAGTTACAGGAGCATTTTGACCGGGCTGGGTGCTGGGTAGCCATTGGATAGGTTAAATTTGGGGGAGGGGTTTGTTAGTTATATAGGGGGGGTAATTTCCCGCCTGGGAGCACTTAACTGTTAATCAGAGCAGAGCTTGCATCTGATTAACTATGGCAACACCAAGTGTGGACTCTTTCATAGCCCAACTTAGGAGCCAAGCAGAAGAAAATGGCCAGGGATGGTTGGAGGAGCTGATGGCCCGGCTAAATGAGAGTGGCCCCGCCAGTGGCCCAGAAATCAGTGCAGCATTGGACACCAGGAGTCCAGGTGGCAGGGGAGGCCGCCCAGCAAGATCAGCAAGGCCTCCCATGAGGCTCAGCCCTGACATGGCGACCCCCAGGAAGAGGGGGAGAAATGGAGCAAAGAGGAAGATGGTCGCAAGGACAAGAGGGGCGCAGCCTGCAGTGAAGACCCCAAGACAGAAGCAGAAGGGAAGAGGTACTTACAAGAGTCCTGCCGGCGCGTCAACAGGTTCCGGTACGCAGTTGCAGCACCGGGAGGCATCCAGTAGAGCTGCGTCGGCGGAGGAACACGCTGCAGGGAGAGAAGAAGCAGCGGAGATCACTGCGCCGACGAGGAGCCGCCGTGACGTCATCGGGAGGAGGCGGCCAGCGGGTAAGGAGCTGGCGCAGGCGTCTGAGGGGAGGTCTGAACAAGGAGCAGCTGCAGGGACAAGGTCAGCGTCGCTGAGGTCTGCAGGGCGTTTCATAAGCCCAGGCAGGAGAAAGCCAGGTGAGGAGGACATAAGCCCAGACAGGGGACAGCTAGGGGGAGATGAGTGGCACACAGGGGATAGTTCAGAGGAGGCAGTGGTTGGGAAGAGGAGAGCTGGCTGTAGAAGCACAATAAGAAAGATTCAGACAGGCAGAAGGCAGACAGCACAGCAGGGGAAGGAGCAGTCTAGTGCTCAGGACAGTGTGAGTAGAGAGGATCTCCTTGCTAATAAAGACTTGCCAGCTAGGGAATTTATGGAGGTTGCAGGTGGCGCAGAGTTGTGGGATTCCAGCAAAACAGGGGTTGATGGATGTAGTTTTTCTGGCAGCTTAGAATTAGCCTATAGTATGGAGGAAGTGTCAAGTGAGAGCGAAGAGGAAGAGGATTTTCAGCGGGAAGTTAGGTTTGTGTCTACGGCTGCTGTTCCTGCTTTGTTGTGTCCTGTTTCCACATATGCTGATCCGGAGGAAGGGACATCCGCCAGGAGCAAGTCGCAAACGGGCGTGCAGAGCAGATGGCATCAGGATTTCGTAAGGTCTTCACAGGCACCTGACCGGTCCCTGTCGTCAGTCCCGAGGAGGCGGGTAGAAGCAGCAAGAGGCAGAGTGGACAAAGAAAGGAGTGCAAGTAGACCATCTGACAGCAGAGATAGGAGGTCGCCGGCGGATACATATTGGCAGAGGAGAGGATATATTTCACCAACTCGCAGGAACAGAGGAACGCCCTCCCCAAGGCGGAGGTCAAGGTCAAGGCAGCGGTCGCCACCGCATGCTCGAGGTGGAGGTGAGCATGAAAGGGATGAAAGGGGGAGGAGATCTGTTTATCCTCGTTCCAGGTGCAATAAGGATACAAGAGAACGAAAGGACCAGAGACTGCCTTCCGGGGAGGACCGGAGGGTAAAAAAGAGCACAAGAAAGGAGGCGACGCCAAACAGGAGTAAGCAACTTCCCTTCTCCAGACAAACAGGAGAAAGGAATGAGACGAACACTTCAGCGGTCCCGGCAACCTCTGCGTCAGCAATTGACAACACACGTAACACAGGTGAATTGATAGATACGCAATACACACATTCTGATAACACACAAGTTAGCTTAGTAAAGGTGGTAGATCAATTACAAAACTTATTGTCGCAGTTGGGAAAGGAGAAAAACTGGGGACCCGAGTTAGCATGGTTAGGTCCTGAGTTGGCTATCAATACAGGGATAAGGGCGGCTCCATCAATAGGTATTACTGACACGGGTACAGGTGTGGGGCCAGAGGTTACTGGAGGTGAAGGAGTGCAGGAGAAAGGTATTTCTACAGCAGGCATTAGGGTAGCTGACACAGTAATGAACAAATCAGCACTGTGTTCAATTGGTCCTATTGGTGAGCATGTAGCTAAAGAATTGAAGGAAAAGATTTGGAAGCGGGAGTTTATAGAGATATTCTCGCTTCTCCCGCTGGATAATTTCATAGAAGTCAAGGCAGATGATAAGAAGGATGAGGGAAAGAAAGAGGAGGATGAGCGTAAGCGCAGATACAGGAAGATTCCCAAGACTTTTAGTAATTGGTTGCAGGCCTATGTTATATTTGCCAGTATAGTGGGGGAGCGTAATCCGGAATGTTGTTCAGCATTGTTTTGTTACCTGGATGAAATTGAAGGCATCCATAGGACTTATGGCGGCTTAGCTTGGTGGGCGTATGATGAAAAATTCCGTCAGAAGTTGGCTGTTAGGCCATCCATGCAGTGGGATGATAGGGATATGGGTAGTTGGTTAAAAATAGTAACACCTTTGCGGCCGGCGGTTGGGGCGGCCCCAAAACCGGCGGTAGCTGCTAGTGGTAAAAAAGGGTATTGTTTCGCTTATAATGAAGGATCTTGCAGTTGGGGTGGTTCTTGTAAGTTTAGACATGAGTGTTCCGAATGTGGCACGGGTCATCCTCTTTTTCGCTGTTTTAAGAGATCAAAAGGTCAAAAGGCGGGAGAGTTTGGACAAAAAGGGGGAGAGCCCGGTCCGGTTAGAAAGGATGGAGTGGTGGTTAAGGCGTTACGCCAGTAGGGTTTCTTCATCAGAGGACGCTAGGTTGTTGCTTAGGGGTTTTTCGGTAGGTTTTTCTATCCCATCGTTGTTTTCAGCCCCGTTGGGGTGGCCTAGGAATTTAAGATCTGCTAGGGAGAATCCGTCGTTGGTTTGGAGCAAGTTAATCAGTGAAGTTGAAAAAGGTAGAATGGCAGGTCCTTTTGATGAGGTTCCGATAAAAGATTTGAGGATATCACCGTTGGGCCTGGTCCCTAAAAAGGAGCCGGGTTCCTTCCGGCTTATTCATCATTTATCATACCCCAGGGGCCTATCAGTTAACGATGGGATTGACAGGGAGTTAGCCTCGGTTTCGTACGCTTCAGTTAAACAGGCGGTTCAGTTAATTAGGAGGGCTGGCAGAGGGGCTTGGTTAGCAAAGGTTGACATAAAGTCGGCCTTTCGGTTACTCCCGGTTAACCCGGATTCCTTTCATTTGTTGGGTTGCCAGATCGGGGGTAAGATTTTTGTGGACCAGTGCCTTCCGATGGGCTGTTGTATATCCTGCTCATATTTTGAGAAATTTAGTTCGTTCTTACATTGGGTCATCTGCGTTAAGACGGGTTTGTCTTCGGTCGTGCATTATTTGGACGATTTTCTTTTTATCGGTCCTGCTGAGTCCCGGGATTGCATCCGGTTAATGCAAGGTTTTCAAGAGTTGGCAAGGGACTTTGGCATTCCATTGGCAGAGGATAAGTCAGTAGGCCCGTCTCACATTTTGTGTTTCCTTGGTATCCAGCTGGACACTGTCAAACTAGAGTGTAGTCTTCCGGGAGATAAAATCGCAGATTTAAAGTTAAGTGTTTCAGTGGTGTTGGGAGCTAAGAAAGTTACGTTGAAGTCTTTGCAGTCCCTGCTCGGAAAACTTAATTTTGCCTGTAGGATTATTCCAATAGGGAGGATATTTTCCAGGAGATTATCATTGGCTACGGCGGGTGTAAATCAGTCACATCATCACATTAGGATTTCAGCAGATCATAAAGCAGACCTACGCATTTGGCTCGAGTTTTTGGAGCATTTTAATGGGCGTAATATGATTATGAAGGAACCAGTTGCCAATGAAGTGTTGAAGTTGTTTACTGACGCGTCAGGATCTCTGGGTTTTGGGGCTTACTTTAGGGGTTGTTGGTGTGCGCAGGCGTGGCCCGCTAGCTGGAGGGAGAGTGGTTTGACAAGGAATTTGACGTTACTGGAGTTGTTTCCTATTCTGGTATCAATATTGTTGTGGGGTGATGAGTTAAAAAATCATCATGTTATCTTTAATTGCGATAACATGAGCGTGGTACAGGCAATTAATTCTATTACTGCCTCTTCGCCTCCAGTAGTGAGGCTACTGAGGCAATTGGTATTGAAGTGTCTTCAGTTAAATATCTTAGTTAGAGCATCGCACATACCAGGGGTTAAAAATGTGATTGCAGATTCCTTATCAAGGTTTGAATGGCAGCGGTTTAGGAAAGAAGCACCGTTAGCTAAGGTGGAGCAAACACCATTTCAAATGGAGTGGTGGAATTTGATCCTATGAGCAGGACCTGGCAGAAAAGGGGTACGGGTCAGCTGCCCGAACAGGAAAGTTACAGTGCTGGGGCACTGGGTAATAGGACTGCCCAGATGTCAACGGAAAGCTGTAGTGGGTATAGAGGACTGCCCCTACGGCGGTGAGTGGTATGAGTAGTGTGGATGAGTTGAAGAGATCTGCCGGTAAACAAAGTTAGAAATTATATTTAAAGTAGGGGCACGGAGTAGGAACTGCTTCAGTGCCCCTAACATGTTGGTTATGGTGAAAATCAAAGTTTGTGATATGTATATTATGTGTTTTATTACAGGAAACCCCATACAGTTGTGGATCGTAGGCCATTCATTCATTTATTGGGCCAGAAGGGCAGCAGGAATAACTGATCAGGGCCGTCAGCTGGGTTTCCCAGAGGAAGCAGTAGTAATTAAGTGGTTTGGGGTTAGGGGATTGAAATGGGAGCAGGTGTTATTAACGGTATCTAGTCTAGCTAGGTCATCTCCTCCGCCGGAGATACTGCTGATCCATGCAGGGGGTAATGATTTAGGTTCCATGCCCATGCGGGAGCTTATTCGGATAATGAAGAGGGATGTCCTCAGGCTTCGGGAATTGTTCCCAGATTTATTGGTTATTTGGTCCCACATAACTCCAAGGTTACGCTGGCGGGGGGCATTTGATCATGCCAGGTTGGACAAGGCCAGGAAAAGAATAAATAAGATCATGGCATCTTTTGTCAGGCGTTTGGGGGGGTTTTCCATTAGACACAAGGACCTAGAGACCCCGGAGGCTCACACGTTTTTTGGAAAAGATGGGGTTCACCTAAATGAAATTGGCCTTCAGTTATTTAATTACACTTTGAAGGAGGGTATTATACAGGCCATGGTTTCGTTTGGCGGTGCTTAGCCCGTAGGGCTTGCGGGTGGCGGGGGTGCTGCGTCACCTTAGGGCGGAGCTCATTAGCTGGGAAGGTATCCGGTATGGGCCAATGCCAGAGGTCTCTTGGGCACGGGGTTCCATAGAGCCTCTGGCTGGGTATGAGCTCTGTCCTGGGGAAGGTATGCAGCCCCAGGTTTTGGGCAGGTTATGGTACCTGCAGGTTATGTTAATAAAAGCTGTGGCCTGTATTTTACCCATACATCTGGTGTTGTGTGTTTATTGGGGTTCTGGGATTTTAGTTTAGGCGGATCAAGTCACACATGCAGAGGTCAAGTCAGCACCCTGTAACTGCCTAGTTACAGGAGCATTTTGACCGGGCTGGGTGCTGGGTAGCCATTGGATAGGTTAAATTTGGGGGAGGGGTTTGTTAGTTATATAGGGGGGGTAATTTCCCGCCTGGGAGCACTTAACTGTTAATCAGAGCAGAGCTTCCCTCCCTCCCTCCCTATATTTATATGGTTTATGTATATGTTTACATATGTGTAATGTTATATTGTCACAGCTTGGCGGGGGTGCTGCGTCACCTTAGGGCGGAGCTCATTAGCTGGGAAGGTATCCGGTATGGGCCAATGCCAGAGGTCTCTTGGGCACGGGGTTCCATAGAGCCTCTGGCTGGGTATGAGCTCTGTCCTGGGGAAGGTATGCAGCCCCAGGTTTTGGGCAGGTTATGGTACCTGCAGGTTATGTTAATAAAAGCTGTGGCCTGTATTTTACCCATACATCTGGTGTTGTGTGTTTATTGGGGTTCTGGGATTTTAGTTTAGGCGGATCAAGTCACACATGCAGAGGTCAAGCATGCTTACACAGCACCTCCACACCACTAATGCTCCAGCAACATCAAAACAGATTCTTTCCATATGGACTTATATAGCTCTTCAACACAATGCTTCAAAATAGGTAAAGTATATTCATTTAGTAATGTATTACATATTTCATTATTATACACCAAACAGCATTAGCTACCTTACAATTTCATTGCCGTCATTTTTTGACGGGCAATTCGCTAGTTAAATATAATATCTATTACTGTTAGTTTAAATAAACACACACCCCGATTCCAACCCATCCTTATAACTTCCTCTTTCCTGTTGTTCATAAGTTTCCTTGAGTTTACATACAAAGGAAATAAACACAATTAAGTTTGTTACTTTTGATCCATAAGTAGCTACATCCCCATAATCACGTTTGTAGCTTATAAATATTATACATTTACGCTGTATATTCATGTGAAAAAAGGATGTAACCGATCAGTTTATTTTGTTTTTTTTGTATCCTGAAATTTATGCAGCAGATCCCAATTATGAAAAAAGTATAGAAAAAAATATTTGTAATTGGTCGCTGGTAAAAGTATTTTGAGTGGAAATGCTAGATAATTGATCCTGGTAGACAACTGACTAGCTTTATCTCACATGATTATTTCTCACAGTGTGGGTTATAAGAGACAACAGGATATCAACAGGATGATATGCTCAAAAACAGGGCCCTCCATGCTTTATAAGGTGTTAAGTTTGTTTTTTGCCATGTACTAAACCCATGTACAGCGCTACGGAATATGTTGGCGCGATATAAATAAAGATAATAATAAATAAAATAATAATATCAAACTGGGCACGCTCTTGTGGCTAATCACCCACACTGTGAGATAGAGTCATTAGAAGAGAGGGAGGACATCTTCATGCAATTCATACCTAAAATATCCAACTTTCAAGCTCAGTTAACTAACTCAGAAGGGTAAGAGGAGATATGATAGAAACAGTCAAATATAACAAATGATTTAATACAGTTCAGAAAAGCAACAAGAGGTCATGATTTGAAGTGGATGTTCAAGATTTAGCAGGAATGTGTAAAAGTAATACTTTACAGAAACAGTATTGGATAAGTGGAACAGCCTTCCAGTGGAAGAAGTAAGGATAAACACAGAAAAGGAATTCCAGCATGCCTGAGAAATTACTTATATATGCTGTCAAAATCTATCCTTTAAAAAAAAAAAAAAAAAAAAAAGGTGAACACAAATGTATAACCAGTTCCTAATGTTCTTTATATATAAATTAAAGGGACATGAAATGTTCCTGGATTTCACTATGAATATAAAATGTATCTATTTACTTTTACATACTTTATTTCATTAAAAAGGCTGGAACAACTCTGCTTTTTCTGTCTAAAATCTTACAAATGGTCTTCTCTCTGCAGCTGATGAAGACATTGTATTTTTAACTACAGGGTGTGCACTCTCTCATAAAAAACAATCAGTAGCAACATTCTGCAACATGCTACTTGAGAAGTCAGTGATTGGATAATTTGAAACATTGCAGTTCATAGTCTGTATATTCATGAGCTACAGAGGGCACAGATTGTATGAGTTTATGCAGAGAAATCAGAGCTTTTAAGCATTTCTTAATAAAATAAAGTACCCAAATGTATAGAGATACACAGGTATATTATATTCCTACTAATATCTAGAAACCTTCCATGGCCTTTAACTATTTAATAGTTTTGAAAGCATTGCAGTGGCCCTTTAACTTATCAGAGACTTTAGCAATTACATTGCACAGCAAAGGTCCCAGTTAATGCAACAATGAAACTCACATTATATATATATATATATATATATATATATATACATATATATATATTTATTCTAGCGACTTGCCCGTCAAAAAATGACGGCAATAGAATTGTAAGTCAGGGAATGCTGTTTGGCGCACAAAGTAAGTGTTTTGGTTGTGTGAGTGCCTTCGGCGCTCATTGCAAGCCTCCTGCTGAGCCCCCTTGGCGCTCCGTGTGAGGCGTGCGGTGAACGGCTTTGGCGTTTATTGCGGTTCTGTTGTGTGGTGTTTTGTAATTTTTTCTGTATAGGTATTTTTGTAATTATAATTAATTAATTAATTACTGAACTAATAAATTAATATACTTTACCTATTTGTAATTAATATATGCAGCAACCAATATGCTGGAGAGATAACAATCTGTTTTGATGTTCCTGCAGCATCCAATGTAGATTTGGAGTGTTGTGGAGCTGAGGTGTAAGTGTCAGCAATGTGTGAAGTGTGCAGTGTAAATAGGCTGCGTGCGCAAGGGTAAGCAGTTAGTGTAGCTGTGTACTGCATTCTGTAAGTTAATGTTGTAAAATGGCAGCGAATGTGTATGTGGTACGCAGGTGTGGATGATTTTGCGTCCTTCCTATTAGTGTATTTTGTAGCTCGTACGGAGTTGAGTAAAAGTTGTATGTGCCTGGCGGGTTGTGTAGCCTTGTTTTCGTTTTTTTGGGCGGCCATTTTTTCTCTTGCTTCGGGGATTTTCGAGTTGCTAAACTCTTGAAATTGGACTTAAATTGAGGTGTAATCTCACTTCCAGACATCCTGGGTGCCCCCCCTTGCTGTGTGTGATTTTTTTATTTTACTTTTGTTTGTATTTTCTGTGTTTTTCAGTGTACAATTTAGCCGTTAAATTCATATTTTTTTGCGGCTCGTTTTATTTTTCTCTAAGTTGCGGTTTCCTTTTGTAAGTTTTACGGGCTGTATTTTTTTTTCAAAGTCCTACGGGTGTCGCACCAGCGCAGGGTGCCTAAGTGCTACAGGGTCATAGGAATGAGCGCCTATGGAGCTCATTTCCACCAGCACAGTGAGCGCCTTCGGCGCTCCCTGCCTAAGTCGTACAGGGTCGTAGGCATGAGCACCTATGGCGCTCATCTCCATCAGGTCAGTGAGTGCCTGTGGCGCTCCCTGCCTAAGTCGTACGGCGACGTAAGGGAGGTGCGCCTACGCATCTTCATCTCCACCAGAGCAAGGAGCGCCTTTGCGAGTGTTGCAGTTGCTGCGAGCTCGCAGTTTCCCTGTTGAATTAGCAACGGATTTTGGCAAGCCCGTGCTGCTGAGAACTATATATGTGATAAATATGACTGCAATTGATTCCTATTAAAGTCACATATAAGTTTCCTGGATTATGAATGCATCTGATGCAAGGAGAATCTGTAGTTTATGTAAATATTTTTGCATGAAAAATACCCAAATAAACATTAACAAACTCACCCTGGTGCTTGCTAAATCTCTTGAGTTTGATAGCAGCAGCTTTTGCGATTTGACACCCCTGAAACCTCCCGGTAAAATTAGCATAAAATGTATAATTTGTTTTGGCCAATTACAGGCAGGTAATTTAACAATCAGTGATGGCAGTTTGTACACAAAGGAATCATGGGATGTGTAGTCCCCGTTGCAGAAGGAAGCAGGAGGAGCAGATACTGAGCAATAGAGTAGATCTCCGCTTTGTGCTGCTTCTGTCTTGAAGGTTAATAAAGAATTACAATTCGTACTTGAATGCAGTGTTTCTATTGGTAGATATACTGTGCCTATGTAAGCAACTATGGGGTGTGGAAAACAAGATTTATTTTTTAAATAAAATACATTTGTGTGTGTATAGAATGACTCAATGTAATGTGTGTCTGATATAAGCAGCTTGTGTTAGATTAGAGAAAGGGAAACACAGGGAAACTTACATATTTTAGGCAGATGTGGTTGACAACTGAGCTTGAAAGTTGTATATTTTAAGCATAAAATAGAAGGCCCTCCCCCTCTCCTAATGGCTTTAGCTCATGTGATTAATTAACAAAAGCCTAATTATCTAACAACTCCACTTTAAACTGCAACCTTAGCTGTGTCACTTTAATGGGAAGTGCACTTCTAATAAATATCGTCTGTGCTTTGAGCTGCAGATATATTGTGGTGTTTACACAAAGATAATGTTATATCAGCATAAAAAGAATTATCACATCAGCAATGTACTAGAGGGATCACAAGAATGTTTTTTTCCAGGTGCAAAAAAATATGGATTTGCTGTGTAATTGCAACTTAATTTAAAAATGACTGAATTCAGCCTTGAATTGCATCCAGACTTATGTATTGAAGCTAAAGATATATTGGTTTGGTTTATGTACTGTGCTATCTGACCTAAGACGCTGCAAATTATATTTAAGTCACCAAAACTGCCATGAACCATCAGGTAGAGGATTAAAAATCAAATGGGAGGTTGTGAATTCAAATCCCACTTCTTTTTACAATAATTATAATTATTAAAAAATAAAAATACTATTCTCATAAATCTCTCATACCCAACCGCTTTACAGATTACATTTGTTTTATTTTGTAACGTGAATAAAAATGTAATTAAAAAAAAAAAAAAAAGGAACAGGTGAGATGTTAACTCCATTGTAGACACTTGTTTTACCTGCTGTTTGGTGTCTCCAAATTATTGGTAATGGGTGAAAAATAGCAATATATCTAACATAGAGAATATAGCGAACACACCCCTTCCTCACTCAGCCTACACAGCTTGGCTGATGCAGCATTATATATATATAGTACATTTAGGAGTTGATACAAGCAGTTGGAAACCCCCATATGTTTAAATCAGTTACTTTTTCAGCAATTTTAATAAGAACATAGCTTTTTCCATTTGCTTGACATCCCTGATGATCTGATGGTGCAAATCTGGATATTTCAGTGGCTCTTTCATAACTTTTCCTTTCCTGTCATGGGTGATTTCTAGTTTAAAAACGTATTACATTTACCATAGAAAATGTGGACTTTTTTTATAAGTTTAATGCAGAATTTCAAAGAAACCTCAAAATATGCTGCTTCTTTTTCAGTCAGGGGTCAAGTTCTTATGTCAGCTTCTGAGAAACCTTTCATGTTTAGGATTGCGCAAAAATGGTGGCTTCCTCATTCTGTCCACCCACTATCTTGCAATAAGGGGCATATTAGGAAAATGTTAGCAACATTGACAACGGTAACTAAACCTCTCCCATACTGCAGTGATACAAATTCACTATAAGGAACGTTAAAGGCACATGATATTTATCAATGGTGGGCTACATCAAACAGAGCACAGGAAAACAATATTTAAATATGAATACTTCAAATATTGTGCATATTCTACTGCTTTATAAGAGCTTTTATTCAACCTAGTTATTCTTCCAGCGGCCCTCTCTTACAATATGTTTGTACCAGTACGTTCTGAAAGGACCAAAAACACAAGCTACTGCTCATGCATGCAGTTTGCTTCTACAGGGAAAAAAAATCACATAGGGCCTCATTCCGCAAGGACCGGCCGCAAGCTATTCGGCTATTCTATTCCCCTCCGGTCGGGGATTCCGGCAGGCTTGCGGCCGGTGCCTTGCTATCTCTTGCGGCCGCTCGCGCCGGAGGAAATCCTTTGATATAAAATGGCCGCAAGGAAATTGGCCGTAAGAAAATCCTATTTGCAATTCAATTGCTCCGGGAACCCTCTCTGCAAGGCTAAAAGCGAGCCGCAGCTTACTTGCAGGAAAGAGGTCCCGCTAGCACCAATTAAGCACGAAATATAGCCCAAATAAAGCCATCCTGCACTATAAAGTGATTGTAGGTGTTAGCAAAAATAGCACAAAATTCCCCTATACTCAAATCCGTAAAATATATATTTTTTAATATACGTCAAATATCCATGTAAAAAGGCCAGAGTGCTTGGAGCACCTCAGACCCGCCCACGCCGCAGCCGGAAAATAAACAGTTAATTTAAACTCGGGTTTGGGCTGATGTGCAAGCTTGAGAGGGGGTTACTTTTAATCCTCCTGTCCCCCAATATGATCCCTAGCATTTACAGAGCTTTACAGAGCTGTCTTGAATTTATTTTTGACTTTTTAGATTTCAGAGCTTATGGCCGGTTCCAAGATATGCGGCCGGCCGTAAGAGGAGATCCTTGCGGGGCCGTATAATAGAATTGCGAGTTAACTGAACCCCCGCAAGGAATCGCAGCCTTACGGCCGGTTTACGGCCGCTAATAGAATGAGGCCCATAGTGTGTGAAACACGTAGAGTGACATTACCACAGTGATAGCTAATACTGTCTCACTTTGGTAATGCTAACTGCTACACCATAATGTGCAAATACAACCTCATAAAGAAGCACACTGGGAACAGAGAGTTGCAGCAACCAAATGAATGGACTAAAGCATTATTGAAGGACTGTGGTAACTTTGCTTTGCTCAAAATAATGCATTTAATATCATGTTTAAAGCTTCAAGATCGAATCAATCAACTTTTTTTTATATGATTACATATGTTTACATTTCTTAATTATTTGTTATTCTATGGTAAAATATTTTTTTAAATCAGCAAATATAATAATACTTTTGCTTTATGCAGAAATATCCTGGTTTTAGCTTTTTATGTTTCAGCGAATATCTAAGTGACCAACTTCTGCTTTATAGAATTTGTCTATATGTGAATTTTCCTGTACCACCAGAGGATTCTATTCCTTGATAATATAGTGACCCAATTCTTTCAACAATTCAGTTATTTGCACATTAGGACTTAAATAGTTCCTATTCCCCAATGCTGATGTTAGCAAAAACGATATATTCACAAAATCCAGTAAGTTTGAGGTTGTGGTGTTAAAAGGTTTTTAATAAATGTTTATACAGATTGAAGGGACATTAAATTCTAGTTTGTTTAACAGAGAATAATTCATTTCTTTTTTTTTTGCATGAAAAAAATAAACCAATGTTTAAAAAACTAACAAATGACAGAAATATCTCTGGAACAAGGTGTTTGACCAGCCAAACATGAATATTAAGGATATTATTTAGGCAAATACTTTTTTTATTTAGATTATTTGTTTTTCTTCTTAATGTAATTGTCATCTAAAATGAAATAAGCTTCTGGAGCCTTACTCTTTCTCCCTGTTCTCTCTCATTTAGGGTGTTTTTTGGCTTTGAACTAAGGCTACACCAACAGGAGGGACGTCACACTGTTAATATAATGCCAGTAGCATGTTATATGTCTGCCTTCAGCAGCATGACACTGGTAATGTGTGTGGGCCTTAGGTCACAGTTGTGAAACATGGCAGAGTGCATGAAACAGAACAGGATAAAAGGAAAAGGTCCCAGAAACACCTGAGAAGTAAGTTATGTGTATATTTTATATGACAATTACTTTCATGAGGATAAGATTAATTAAGTCATCTAGTTAAAACATTTATATTAACCATTATAAATAAAAAGTGTATTTACCCACATATTAAGCATGCCTCATGTCTTTTTTGTGTGAGTGAATGCAGTCAAGACAATAGACTATATACCTCAGGGGCTAACCAATAATCCGATTAACAAATAATATAAATCTCTGTGGGTGGATCAGAAAGTCTGACTGACAAGTCAAAATGGTACAGTTTAATGTTAATTTACTGTAGGCAATTAAAAAAATAACACTCAATTGACAAATGACTCTTATTACCTATATTTTAAAATTTATACTGAAACTACTCCTAAATGAAATGCATTATAACCTTTTGCAGTTGGTAATTTTAGACTGCTTTTATCTTCACTTGGAACAATACATAATGAGCACTAATTAGCGCTAGCTGTGCAGGCTGTGTTAAGTATTACATTTCCTATATTAAATTAAAAGGTATATGGAACTTCCCCTATCACATGCTGCTTCTATCAGAAACATACATTACATTGATTCATTCTATACACACACAGATTATTATTTTTTTTTAAATGGTTTCCACCCCCCCAAAGCTGCCTACTAATGTAACTACCAATAAAAGCACTGCATTCAGGTACAGTGCCTTGCAAAAATATTTGCAATTTACAGAACATGCCCACAACTTTGAAGATGTTTTTTTTATTAATTGTGAAGCAAACAACAAATAGGACAAAATAACAGAAAAATAACTTACTATGCATTCACCCCCCTAAAGTCAATACTTTGTAGAGCCACCTTTTACGGCAATCACAGCTCCAAGTCACTTTGGGTAAGTCTCTATGAGCTTGCCACATCTTAACACTGGGATTTTTGCCCATTCCTCCTTGCAAAACTGCTCCAGCTCCTTCAAGTTGGATGGTTTGTGCTTGTGAACAGCAATCTTTAAGTCTGACCACAGAGTTGGATTGAGGTCTGGGCTTTGACTAGGCCATTCCAACACATTTACATATTACCCTTAAACCACTCAAGTGTTGCTTTAGCAGTGTGTTTGGGGGTCATTGTCCTGCTGGAAGGTGAACCTCCGTCCTAGACTCAAATTAAGCACAGAGTGGTACAAGTTTTGCTCAAGAATATCCCTGTATTTAGCCCCATCCATCTTTCCCTCAACTCTGACCAGTTTCCCAGTCCCGGCTGCTGAAAAAAATCCCCACAGGGGATTTGGGCGATGTGATGTGTTGGGTTTGCGTTTTCTTTAATGGCAGAAAAGTAAAATTTTTGTCTCATCAGACCAGAGCACCTTCCTCTGTACATTTTGGGAGTCTCCCACATGCCTTTTCGCAAACCTAAAAAGAGCCATTTTGTTTTTTGCTGAAAATAATGGCTTTCTTCTGGCTACTCTGCCATAAAGCCCAACTCTATGGAGCGTACGGCTTATTGTCGTCCTATGTACAGATACTCCAGTCTCTGCTGTGGAACTCTCCAGGGTTACCTTAGGTCTCTGTGCTGCCTTTCTGATTAATGCTTTCCTTGAGCGGTACGTGAGATTTGGTGGGCGGCTATCTCTTAGGTTTGCTGTTGTGCCATGTTCTTTCCATTTGGTTATGATAGATTTGATAGTGCTCCTGGGGATCATCAAAGATTTGGAATTTTTTTTTACAATCTAACCCTGACTTGTACTTCTCAACAACA
Organism: Discoglossus pictus; assembly: GCA_027410445.1. Taxonomy (NCBI): domain Eukaryota; kingdom Metazoa; phylum Chordata; class Amphibia; order Anura; family Alytidae; genus Discoglossus; species Discoglossus pictus. The sequence continues at coordinate 149,426,409 of CM050168.1, forward strand.
TTGCCCCTTACTTGTTTGGAGAGTTCCTTGGTCTTCATGGTAGTGTTTGGTTAGTGGTGCCTCTTGCTTAGGTGTTGCATCCTCTGAGGCCTTTCAAAAAAGGTGTGTATATGTAATGACAGATCATGTGACACCTAGATTGCACACAGGTGGACATCATTTCACTAATTATGTGACTTCTGAAGGTAATTGGTTGCACCAGAGCTTTTTATGGGCTTCATAACAAAGGGGGTGAATACATACGCACATGCCAATTTTCTGTTTTTTTTATTTTAAAAAATAGTTTTATGTATATATTTTTCTCATTTCACTTCACCAACTTAGACTATTGTGTTCTGATCCATCACATAAAATTCAGATAAATAAATTCAGATTAACGGCTGTAATGTGACAAAATGGGTAAAAAGTCAAGGGGGGTGAATACTTTTGCAAGGCACTGTATGTCTTTAACCCTATATAAACCTTTAATCCAACAGCAACCCAGCCCAGAAACCCAGAGCAGCACGGCATTCATAACTTCTATATACCGTATATACTTGAGTATAAGCCGACCCAAGTATAAGCCGAGGCACCTATTTTACCACAAAATACTGGGAAAAATGAGTAACTCGAGTATAAGCCGATGGTGGGAAATGTGCTGCTCCCTGTGTTCCTCTTGTGCCTTCTGTATCCCCCCCTCTCTCCTGTGTCTCTTCTCCCCTCTCCCTTCCCCGTGTCTCTCCCCCCCTCTCCCTTCCCTGTGTCTCTTCCCCCCCTCTCCCTTCCCTGTGTCTCTCCCCCTCCTCATTCTCAACCTCCCTCCTCAACCCCACTCCTCATCCTCAACCTCCCTCCTCATCATCCCTCCTCATCCTCAACCCCCTCATCCTCAACCCCCATCCTCATCCTCACCCCCCCTTCCTCAACACCCTCAACACCCCTCCTCAACCTCCTTCCTCATCCTCCTCCTCACCCTCAGCCCCCCTCCTCATCCTCAGCCCCCTCCTCAACCTCAACCCCCTCATCCTCAACCCCCTTCTCAACCTCCCTCCTCAACCTCAACCCCCCCATCCTCAACCGCCCCATCTTCAACCTCCCTTCTCAACCTCAACCACCCCATCCTCAACCCCCTCCTCAACCTCCCTCCTCATCCTCAACCCCCCTAATTCTAACCCCCCCTCCTCATTTTAAACCCCCTCCTCATTCTAAACCCCCCTCATACTACCCCTCTAAATACCCCCCCCCCCCCAGGGTATATGCTAATACGGTGACGTCACACGGGTGCCACGTCCTTAGCATATACCGGGTGCCGGCACCCGGTATATGCTAATGACGTGGCGCGCATGTGACGTCACATGCGCATCACATCAAGACCCGGAATGAGGGGAGGCCGGAGCAGGTAAGTGAGGGGAGGGGGGGGCTATTTAGAGAGGTAGTATGGGGGGGGGGGGTTGAGGGTGAGGAGGTGGGAGGGAAAGAGACACGGGGGGTTAGAGAGACCCGGGGGGGGTAGAGAGACACAAGGGGGGGTTAGAGAGACACGGGGGGGAGAGAGACAAGGGGGGGTTTAGAGAGACATGGGGGGAGAGTGATTCGAGTATAAGCCGAGGGGGCCCTTTTTAGCCTTAAAAAAAGGGCTGTAAAATTCGGCTTATACTCGAGTATATACGGTACCTTTAAATTGTACTTTTTCAGTCATTAAAAGTAATTTAGAAGGATAGTGTCGTGATAAATTGCAAACTCAAACCTCCTGAGTTCCCCTTTTAATAATACATTTTATTTACATGGTTAAAGCCAATATATATATTTAAACTATAAATGGGTAGTTTGCAATAAATGTTGGTTTCATAATGACTTCAATGTCGATAAACTAAATAATAAATATTAATATAAACACTGGAACTCATGTGATTTGAATTCACAGCTACAGTTCCAAGGCAGTTACTTAAAACTCAGCACCATCTTTCTGAGCATAGAAGGCAATACATTGAAAATGAAATCTAATAAAGCAAATCAGTGTTATAGACATATGAGGATGAGTGTGACAGTCATAGCCTGGATCTCATTTGTGGGAGGGCTTACAAGCAATAAACTATACATGACAATATCCAAGGAAATTCATGATTAATAAAAAAATACATTTTTCACATGATTGTCAAGCCCCTACTTCACGGTGCACAGCAGGTTTAGTGACTTCAATGTCCCTTTATATAGCCAAAAGTTTTATGTCATGCATTTAAATGACAATGTTTGGATCTATCCCGTTGTGCATGCACAAGAAATCGCCAGCACCGAAAGCGGCAGTGCCAGCAAGTAGCCACTAGATGGCGCTGTCAGGTTTCAGAGAAGGTCTATAATTATTCCCCCCTTCGACATGGCGCAACTCAATGGCGCTGAATCGACAGCAAGGCCATCGCTATGTTCCGAGTGACCACTCGGCCCTCGAGGGCCTAGGACGCGCCTCTCATAGCTCAAGGCCTCTTCTGTCAGCGCGCCTTATATGCAATATGCAGGAGTATTCTGAAAATCGGCAGCGCCGTCTAGCGGTTGGTGGCAGCACTGCTGCTGCCAATCTTTTGCGCAAGGGAAAAGGGAAAGGATGCAATGTTTTATACATTACAAGAGATTTTAACCATGTAAAATAAATTAGATTAATTAAAGAAAATTAACATGACCTCAACAGACAATCAGATGAAAAAAAAGCTGTATTAGGTCTACCTTTAATATACCAGTGAGGAAATGTAAACAGGGACTAATGGAGACCCCAATAAATGTGTTTTCTTATCTGATTTCTTTCTGATTTACATTAAAACCAAATGGGACACAAGAACAACAAGTTATAGTTCAGTTCATACACTCATAAGGCTCACTGCTACGCTGTTTCCTGTAATATCAGATCAGAGGAGGAGAAAACTATTCTACCCTTTCTGTATTTAATGTAATTTTTCTACACTATAGTTTTCAAACAAAAAAGCTTTTGTCATTTTAGATACTTTTGGGTTACAATGGCTCTTTAAGTAAACATGGTATGTTAAAAAATGAAGTCCCATGTACCTGAAAATCCAGACTGATATACTGGTCTATTATATCTAAGCCCCGTCAAGTAAATAGTATATTGCCTGTTTATAGTACAATTTCCCTAGTGCTTCCTTCCAAAGCTCACTTGTTTATTTGGCTGTGCGCTCTCTGGACGTGTTTTGTAAGAGATGAGATTTTACATAACACTAAATGATCCTGAATATAACCGTTAAATATAATACAAGAGAGCGGCTCTTGGCAAGCTGTACAATATATTATAGCATCAATTTGTTTTACCCCAGTTCTTGTCTGTGCTCAGACTGTGGGAAAGAGACTGCCTGAAAATAAAACTTCAGCAATTCACAAAGCTTTTTATAGAAGGTCTCAGGGAAATAGGTTCAAGATACTGTATATGTAATGCAGGAAGGGAGGTTATCTATTACTTTCATCCCTACTCTCCCCTTCCTATTTTCTCTCACTCTCTTTTTTGTTTTCTCTCTTTGCCCCGCTCTCTCCCATTTTCCCGCCATCTCTATTTTTCCTCCAACTCTTGTTCTCCCCACTGTTCGCTCTCTCCATTCCCCTGTCCTCCTCCACTTCACTGACCCTCTCTTGCTCCCCCTCACCTTATATATATATATATATTAGCGAACTGCCCGTCAAAAAATTACAGCAATGAAATTGTAAGGTAGCTAATGCTGTTTGGTGTGTAATAATGAAATATGTAATACATTAATAAATGAATATACTTTACGTATTTTGAAGCATTCTGTTGAAGAGCTGGCAATCTGTGTTGATGTTGCTGCAGCATTAGTGGTGTGGAGGTGCTGTGTAAGCATGCTGAATGTGTGCAGTGTAATAGTGTGCGTGCGCGAGCCGAAACCGTTAGCGTAGTTGTGTATTTCCGCATTCGCGTAAAATGGTGGGTAAAGTGTGGTATACGTGTTAACGGAATATCCGTATTTCATTTGTGGTGTTTTGCGAGTTTCTTGTGGTGTTTTCCGTGTTTAGAGTGCTGTAGCCTTGTTTTTGTTTTGTTCGGCGGACATTTTTTCTCTCGCTTAGGTGATTTTCGGCAGTTTAAACTAGTTTTTTTGTACTTAAATGGACGTGTAAATGAAGTTTTCGAGGTGCCGGATGTCCCCCCTTGCTGTAAGTAAGCTTTTTATGTGTTCGTTGTGTTTATTTCTTGTGTTTCTGATGTTTTCATGTGCGCCGTTTTCGGACGGTTTTGCGCGTTATGGGAATGGCTCGTTTCGCGGCTGTATTTTTTTGAGATGCGGACGTTTTTTTGTTGTGAGGGACGCAGTTGGCTTTTACGTGTACAATGCATTTTTTTTTTCTAAGTCGTGCGAGGAGCCTTTGAGTTTTTTTTTTAAAAGTCTTGCGTGTGTGTAACCGCGTGTGAGGCGCCTTTGAGTTTTTTTTTTGTTAAAAGTCTTGCATGTGTGTGTTGCCGATGTTGGACCTTCCACCACCGCAAATGCGGCCCCTCGCTTCGCGAGGACGCAGTTGGGCAGCGAGTCCGCAAGCATGAGCAACGGCTCGCATGCCCACAACTATATATGTGATATATATATATATATATATATTTATATATATGTAACATGCATACAATCATTAAACTTATGGTACCCTGAAGAGTGTTAGAAGCTCTCCACCATACAGAGTACAGTAAATACTAAAAAATAGGTTAATAAACCTATTAACTTATTTTTTAGACATTTAAATAGAATCCAAAATGTACTATTCATTTTTCTATAAAAATACACAAACAAATACTTACAAATATACATGGGTGTCTCACACCCGAGTTAGTTTTATTCACTCTTGACTGACTGATTTTCCTGTGCTTAAGTAGAAATATACTGAAATCCTGGAATGGAGGCCCTCTTAGGGCCACGTTGCACACCACTGCTTTAAGAGGTGATATGATGTTACTAAATGTCTAAATACATAGTGTCCATTATCAATTATAATGTTGAGAATGATAGATAGATAGATAGATAGATAGATAGATAGATAGATAGATAGATAGATAGATAGATAGATGGATGGATGGATGGATAGATAGATAGATAGATAGATAGATAGATAGATAGATAGATAGATAGATAGATAGATAGATAGATAGATAGATAGATGGATGGATGGATGGATAGATAGATAGATAGATAGATAGATAGATAGATAGATAGATAGATAGATAGATAGATAGATAGATAGATAGATTATAAAACAGAGCATTTTAAGAACCAGGCTGTAATACCAATACATGTTCTATTATAATACCAAACAGTCCCCCTGTGCCTCACTACTTACAGATATTGCCCTCCAGCTCCTGTCATTACATTTCTATCCCTTCCTTGTTCTTTTATATCCACTACAGGGACGCTGTGTACGTGATTCTGTAGGAGTTCTTTGGCAATGTTTTTCATATCTGCCCAGCAGTGCCCTGTTGTTGCACTTTAATATGTGAGTGCAGTGGGTGAGATACCAGTGGGTGTGGCACCAGACCAAAGATCTATAAAACATCATGATGTAACCGCACTCCTTGTAAATACATGGGCACCGTGATTGTCAGCTAAATAAATAACAGACATATTAATGTAAAAAAAGTATACTGATCAGTTTGCAGAGGAAGCTTCTGTGTAAGCTGTGTAACTGAAATGTGACAAAAAGGTGCTTCCAATAGGGCTAATGGAAAGACAAACTAATGGCACACAGCCTCACAATTATAGTGTGCTCTTTTAAACTACCACTGTAAATTAGGAAAAACTTCACATTGTGAGTGAAGGATAGTTTTACTGACAAAGCTCAATGAATTTTAAGAACAGTCCGATTAGATAAAAGGCCAAACATATATTTATATGATTCTACCAACAGCAAAAAACACTTTGTCTCCGGTCACAGTGTTCATATAACTGTGTTCCTCTTACACTGACCTTATATTGGGTGGAGACAAGCAGCAGCTGAATTGAATCATTGAAATACGATATTAAATATTGCTTTTCTTAAAGAACCCAACAAGAATTGTATTAACAATCAATGCCTAACTAACACCTCTCTCTCTAACTGAGCTACAGTGCTCTTTTTAGCAAAAGCAACCAAAAAAAGTACAATCTGTTCCAAAATATCATTATTTTGGCCTTGTTTATTATGCTATAAAGTAGTTTGTTGGCTTCTTGCTACATATAAATATCTGTGGCTAAGCAAAAAAAAAAAAAAACAAGATACTCTGAGTCAAACAAATAAAATATATCTTGCAGCCCAAAACAACCACAACTAGATTACAAAACATAAGGGAAACCCTTTCATGTACTCACAGACAACCAACACAATATGTTTTGTACTCGCTGCATAATACAATTAAAAAAAAAATAATATACTCTTCCAAAATGACTGATTAGACATAGTGGATAACCATCAAGTCTCAACAGTACATTTTTACAATACAGCTTACTAAAACTCTTTTTTATTAACGACCTCCTAAACGACAGCACTATTATTCAATTGTTTAATACTGTATATAAATATATATATTAATATATCATATTGGTTTGTACTGATATAGGATCTTCCTTTGCATCCTGTTTTGAAATGCATCACATGCCCCTCTGAAAGTTAAATCGTTAAATATTTTTTTACACAATAGACCCACTATTGTTTCATACATTTTAATGTAATGTTTAAAACATGATGTTTAATTAAATGGGCTCCAAAGTCATAACAAAACTCTGTAGAGCAAATCAAAATATATATTTTTTCATTTGAAGCTGTTTTATAAATGTGTTTAAACGCTGTAATGTTAGCTTTTACAGAACTCATTTCTTCAGTTAACTCACTGCAGGATATATTGAGATTAAAGGGCCACTTCAGCAAAATTTGGACCACATCACTCTAAAGATCTCCTAAAAGCATGATGAAATACTTTTTGATGTTTTTAAATACTTGCATTTTTCACTGAGAAATAAAATCAAATAAAATATGTTTGCAAGTCCGCCCACATCACTGTGACATTACTGCAGCCAATCAGGTTGCAGCGGTGTGTGTCAAATTGAAGTCAATGGTAAGGCTGCTTACATTTCCAGTTTGAAGGGAACAGGACTTGTAATTTATTATTTTATTATTAGGTTTCTGCTCTCTTGCCTGGAAATTGAACAATTCAGACATGAAGTGCTACTCACCTAAACAGGACAGCAATGGGTTAACTGGTCAGTGCAGACAAATAGGGCTGACAATCACTGGTTTCCTCAAAGCACATGCAGGACTCGGCTATCTGTCATGATTCATGCAACATCCAGTAGGCATGATACATTTAGTATTTAAACAAAGACTTAAAACTTTAGATTTTGTATATGTTATTAGTGTAATAAAAATAGATCATTTTAATCTTGAGCTTGTTTACACCATGAAGCACTTACAGTGAGGTACATGGCCCTTTAACAGAACTCTCAGGTCCTGAAGGAAACATACACTACAAGCTCCATCTGCCTCCTTACATGCCATCTTTACTGCAAAAATAATATAATTTTTTTCCTTTGAGATTGGAATCTAAAGACTCCAAAGGAAAATGCCTAGGTTTTTTATTTCAACAAGGAGCAGTAATTGCCATCTGCAGGGTGCTTGTGATTTTTGGGCCTTACAGAGCCTGTAGAATCAAGGAAGTTCAGCACAGCGGTTACCAAAGCTTGGGTATAATCAATTATAAAACAGTGAAATCTAAATCAATTTTAAAAATTCAATTTTTTTCCCAATTTGATTTTCAGTGCTCAGTTTGATGAAGGATTGGTGAATTGCAGTTACTTTTGTATTTGCTGTAAATATTTCCTTAAAAATTTACTGTAATTAGTCAATTTTTATTTGAAATTAGCTACCCAATTTATAGGAATTTGACCTCATTTGGCTCTCGTCTCGTGGTTACTGCTTGATGATGATGACATTACAGGGTCTGGATTTATTGTCCTTTGAAGACATGTTTATGCTTTTATACAATAAAAAAATCAAGTCTATAATTAACTTGGAAACAATATCACCCCAAAGGATACACTCATTTACATAGTTTCTCTCACACACCACAAACCTACGCGTTTCACATTCCTTGAATGGCGTCCAAGATGCTCTGTGCCAGGATCGCCCTCTTTAGGGCTGTCTAGATGACTCAAGATTTTAATATATTACTACAAAGACATGCCATTGCACCCATTATGCAAGATTATCATAAAATGATGGGCGATCGCTTGCTAAAGAAATACATATATCACAATCAATAATATGGTTGCGAAATCGCACAGGAATAAAGCGGCTGCCAAGTCAAACATAGGATTTGATTTTGTTTGTTTAAACCGTTCTGGGTATGTTTCACTGGATGTATTTTTATAATTAAGTTGTCTTCCTTGTTTTCTGTATTCAAAACCTCTTAAAGGGAAATTGATCTCACACATTAAAGGGACAAGTATGTTTTTATTGTTGCATCATTAAGAGGGTATTTGATATTGTGTTGCAGTGTGATTCCTTTTTTTTCAAAATAAGCACAAAAAATGAATCAGAAATGTAAAAGGGCCATGAAGGGTTTCTGGATTTCCCTTTATTTTATCATGAAGTACTTACAAGCTAGGTTATCTTACAAATACTTCCTAACTGGTTTCTCCCATCTGCAGCTCATGAAGACAGGGTATTTCTAAGCACAGGGTATGCAGTATCTCATAGTAACCAATCAGTGACAACATTCTGCAACATGCCACACAAGAGAGGTCACTGACAGGCTAACATAAAACACTTCACAGTGGTGTATTCATGAGCAGATTGAACTACAGAGGGCAGACCCAAACAGGTATAAAAATAGCATAACGTTCCTTAATAAAATAACATAAATAAAAAGAACTAAATAGAAATGTAGGTGTATTATAGTGAAATCTAGAAACCTCCCATGTCCCTTTAACTGCTCTTGGGGCTTGCCCTCTGCCAGCCAATGAGATCTACAGATGTACATATGCCATCTGCATTCCTGTTAGTTTAAATTAAGTTTGAAAAGTTTTTTTTCATGCAATAACTACTTTTTTCAAGCATCAAAATAGTTGTGTTCCATGTCCATCAATTACAAAAAGCAGGTGTTAAAGGGTCACAGAATTGATCAATGTTGCTTTACGAAGCATTGATCACTATGCAAAAATATTTTTTTACACATTACAGTTTGCAGCAAAAAAACACAAAAAAAAAACAGCTTTTCCTTTATTTTCTATAGACAAAAGACAGTTGAAAATGTATTATTGAATGAGAGTGTATAAGTGGCAGAGCTTTATGAAGTGAGAGATGTTTCTTCTTGTAAACTCAATTCATCAGCTAGTGTAGCTGAACTATAAAATAATGCTTAAGGTAAGTAAATACTTTGATGGATTAGTTAACATTGCAGTATCTAATCAGGAGTAGTATATCCACTTAAATTTAGCTGTTCTACATGATGGTGCACAGCAGTGTCCATAAGTTTAGAGTCCTTAAATATATATATATATATATATCACATATAATAGTTGTCAAACTATGAGACGTCGTCACGTTTTGCGTTGTCTCTATGACTTAGGAGATTAGTCGATGGGCGATCATCGCCTGCGAGCCTCGCATAGCGAGGAGAGCTGTTAAGGCACTAAAACTCGCAGCACTTAGGCATGAAGCGAGGCGAGCAGTCAAGCCAATGAAACACGCAGGACTTAGCCAGAAAGGAGCGCCAGTGAGGCGAGGCGATCACACATTGAAATACGCGGGACTTAGCCACCAAACACTTAGGAAACGCGGGATCGCCTTCGGCTGTAAGCAGTTGACGAACGCAGGACTTAGAAAAAATAAATAAATACTAGACGCAGAAAATACGAGATAGGAAAAATACAAATTAAGCTTTGTCAGAGCATTGCACCAGCTGAGTTATGGAGGTTTAATGAGGAATTATTCCTCTAAACAGACCGGTTGCAGAATTTGTCATAGTGTTGCAAAGATACATTTCTAACTTTTAAAAGGTTTCTTTTTCTAATTCTAGTACAATTTCCTTTACTGAACATCTTATTTTTGTTACTTTCTCAGACTGGTATGTCCTTGGAAACCAGTAAGGCTTTCATTACAACTATGGAAAGCACTGGCAACTTTATGTGCACATATACCTATCGTTCAAATTGAAGCATCCCCTGAATGCAAAGACACAAGCATAATTATCATAATAATGTCACGTACATGGGTTCAGATCCACTTGGGCCAGAAAGTCTCTGGTTTCACAGTTCACTTGACGTGTATCTTTAGACCTCACAACAAGGCCAATGTTTAATTTTACTCAGACAGGAATGTATCTGGCCCTCCTATCTTGCAGAGCTCACTTGGCTTGTACGTTCCCCCGAGCGTAGGGAAGGTACATATTAAATTATTTTCCCATGTAATCTCTGTTCAGAGAGTGATGTATACAGTGCAAGCAGCCAAATATTTCCCAAACTATTTAATACACTTACTATCCAATAATATGAGCAGTCATAGAGCCTATAAATATCTTACTTGTTTCTGACAGTAATATTCGAAAAAATTACAGAAAATATCTGCCATGTTTTATTACTTGAATTGTCATTTTTATAATATGCTCTTATGAAGAACAAGACAACCATGTGGAAATATTTTGTAAACAGTTAAAAAAAATCACAGCCCTAATTTTTAATGTTATATTCAATTTTGATTTAATGGAAGGAGACATATTGTCTTTGTTCCTAACATGATTTAACGTTGATAGGAGAGGGTGGAAAAGTTTATTCAGAACTCCATTGAGTTCTGTTAAAAAAAAACTGCACACTTGTCAGGAAAAGTAAACATAAGCGCAAACAGCAGTCAGATAAACCTTCCACTCAGGCTACAGGCTGATGATCAGCCCAAATGCTTTGATACTTATGGCTTACAAAGCAAACGTTCTTATTTACGGTCTTCCCAAACTTGGGATGTTTTTCTCAAATTACTATGAAAAGCACACTATGCCTCAGGAGCTCATGCTCTTCTCTCAGCCAAATTTGTCAAAGTAGACAAGCTCTCTCTGGTTTCTTAATAGGCATTTGTTCTCCATTTTGCAAAATGGCCACTGATCACGCTCTGCACTGAACAATGACTTTGATATGTGATCTAGTCTAAGGCATGTGTGTTTAAAGGAGATAATTTAGCTTTTTACCATTAAAAATGTACCACCTTTATGACACAATAGCTATTTCTCCATCAATTGAACAATCTTCCATAGTCAGTTTCAATAATTCCTAATACAGATATCCAAACAAAAACATTGGATATTAAAATGTGATTACAAAATGGAAGCATGACACGGGAACAGTAGCTTGTTCAGTAAATTACTATTTAAACACCATGGTGAAGGTCTATCGGTCAAGAAACAAGCCTCTTTGAGGCTGAGATTAAGACTGGAACTTGGCCCAGAAATAAGGCTAGTACCAAAGGACTAGGAACGAGGCTCCATTGAGGCTAAAAAGAAGAGGCCACTGCTAGGCCGATCCTACATAAAAAGGCTGCTACTGGACCACGGAAATAGGCCACAGATAGATGCCAGGCCCAGGTATGAGGCTACAGTCAGGACCAAATAAAAAGGCCGCAGTTAGTGCCAAGGTCACAGCCAGACTCAGCTGCTACTGAAGGCCGGAATATAAATGGAGAGTATGAATAATTTTATTCATGTGGGATGTAGGATAAGAGAGTTAAAAGATGAACAAACTGAATGTTGTGAGTCAATAGACTGGAAAACACTTTAATTTCCTGTCAGCAGTAGGTGATTATATCATCTGTTTATCAGAGATTGTCTTATTCACCCTCTCATCTGTGGGCTGGATACGTGATTTATATGGAATCGTAATAACCTCATCACAACAATTATATACTTACATATATAATCTATATTGATAGGTAGATAGATAGACAGACAGACAGATAGATAGATGTGTTTGCTATTTAATTGGTGTTACGAGTTACAGCCATGAAAAATATTGTGATGGCTAAACTTGTAACTTACAGCCTGCAGAAGCCTTTGATCTTTCACTTTCTCAAGGCTAAAATCGCAAAACGCTTTTCAATTGCTCAATTTCCCCAAGCCTGCAAATGTTCTCACCCCGTAATGAAGGAGAAAATCCTACGAGTGCTAGAGAGGAACAGCAAGGGGGTTAAACACCTATTAGTAGCACTGTAAATGCAGATATAAAATCACTACTGCACTGTAAATAACGGGGCAAGCGATGACAGACATTAGAATTAATTGCACAACAGTCTCAGGCTCACAAATCGGATGGAAATTTAAATTATTTTTATGTTCCATTTCCAGGTTAAATCGATCTTGGGTATCAATGAGTTAATACATATGGACTAAAACAGTATAGGCAATCATTTTCATAATTCCTTATTTTGCGGGTTTGCGAGTCTGATCCCATAACGGGCCCCCGAACCTAATTGATTGACATGTAACCTCCATGTTTTCCTGCTGTAATAATGACAGTCTCATTTTCTATTGGGTGATTCAAAATGGGAGGTTACGGGTTTGCTTAATTTTTCATGTCCCCTCCCTGAACTGCTACGAACCAGTGCATGATTTACGGTTTCGGCTTTGGGATAGTAACTTGCAGGCTTGAGCAATTGAATAGCATCGTAATTGGAGACCAACGGGAGCCAACACACCCGCAGACATTCGACCTACTGAGATCGAGTTGCGGGCTTGGAAATTAATGTGGCTCTATGTATTGTGTATTTTTTTTTTTAAAGTGCTTTGCATTAAGCAAAGAAAGTATTTGTATATGAATGCTACAAACATTACAAAATATTTTAAAGACATAAATGTCTTTAGACTGGTTGGACAAATACATTTGTTATACAAAAATATATAATATATCATTTTAATGTAATTAAATAATGAATTATAAAATAATTAAATATTTGAGTTCATAAAAGAAGCAGACCTTAAGGGAGTGATGTGGAGTTCATACAATATGGTTTCATGTGATCAGATCTGTTTCTCTCCATCCCCTATCAAGTGTTCAATGGGTGGGAGGGCATCGACCCAGGTAGCTGTCCCGATAGGAATCTTTCTCTATCTTTATGTATCCTCCTGGGCAGATCAATTATAACCTTCGGAACAAAGCCAAGACACTAAACACTAATGTTCAAATGTAAGTATAAAAATCTGTCACTAAACAGTAATTAAATAAACAAAAGACATAATAAAATTAGCACTACACTAGCCATTAAACATGAAAACCTAAGCACGGAGCACTACAAGTTGAATATTTTATAAATACACATTTTGTCCTAAAGAGCTTGGTTTTATCCAGAAATATCCATTGGGATTAATACTGTTGTAATTAACACAACGTTCCTTTGAAGTTGCTTTGTAACAAAAATAAAACTGAAAGGCTGAGTTATGAGATAAGATGCCTGAGCTGGAATTTAAGTCCTACATTGTACATTTCCAGCAATAAATTTACAGGAAAATGCTTTGATCTGGAGATCACAAATCATAAGTGCTGACATATAAGATATACAAAAGGACTTAAAGAAACACTATAATGCAATGGTCCTTATATATGTGGTATCCAGTATAATGCAAACCCTTCTTTTTATTTAGGTCACAGGATAACTCAAAGAACAGATATAAACTGTAAAGGGGTGTGTATAAGACAACTATGGATTTTGTAGTGCTTATAAAATAGTTTCCATACTACAAATGGTGTGAAGAACTGAATGTGTATGCCAAGAGAAGGAGTGTCCATGACTATCCATGCGTATGCTAAATAGGTCACAGTTGCCTTACAGTTTATACATATTCTGTTTTTGTTTTATCCTTGCAACTAGTAAAAAATATTAAAACGTAAGGATCTTTGATTTGAACTGTTGCATCAGACGTAGTTCTTTTACCGTAGAAGCGACATCTCTACATGATTACAGCATGTTATAAGTTCTAGGACATTACAGAAGTGATCTACAATAACAAATTACTCAAATCTGAGCCTACCAAATTAATTTAATTCTCAAAAATAAAGTAAATGATGGGCTGACAGGGTATCCCACCATGGCAAGAGCAAATGTTTTTTTTTTTTTTTAAGTTTCATGTAAAGCAGAGGAAAATAATATTTAAATAAAATAATTTTTATTCTACTAACTTGCACAGCACGTGTCTCCAAAATGTCTAAAACAAGAAATGGGCCACACAAACTATTCAGCTTTCCATTAAATATTCAAAGCACTAGCACTAATGATTTCTTCAATGTAGAGAAGCTTTCAGCTACTTAAGATGAATGTATCCTTCCTCCTGCAGAAGCAGAAACACATAAATAAAAATGGTGGCACTCTATCATAGACTCCTCCATAACCAGTTAGTTTTACCCAAAACCATACCTTCCTAAAACTTGGCCTATTTTAAACAGTGTTGACAGGTAAGTTTTGACACTGTTTACTGATTGAGATATTTGACTTAATTAAGACTTTGGATTTATAACTCATTACAGATCCACACTCGTTCTGTTTCCAGTTCTGAAGAGGTGTTAATTAATCATATTGCATCTGATTCTCTCAACTCCTGGCACGAGCGGTGCATTTTTTTTTCTGTGTATCTGAGAACGATCTATGAGAGAGTCAGGAAATTATAAACAGGATTAAAGATGCCGAGTTTTTCATGGGTGGGCTGTCTAAGTGGTGAATAAACATTACTATAAATCATGCTTAAATGATCTCCCATGTCATATATATATATATATATATATATATATATATATATATATATATATATATATATATAAAATATACTCTTATTATAAGCTATATAATGAATTTACTAAAAGGCCACGGATTAACCATATTTATAGTATGCTCTTAAGACTTTAACTTGATAATATAATATGCTTTTACAAAGTTTAAAATAACTACAGTCTTTCATTTCTATTCTATAACATTAAAGACACATATAAAGTGTTGCATCTGAAATAGCAGGAAAAAATATAATTTCAAGTTTAACTGATCAGAGGGCTTTGGCTCTGTGAGCCAACACGCAGTAATTTAGATATATAGCTAATACTTGTCTGCCAATGAAATCAACAGACATATATTTTCCTTGCACTTGTTTGCTTCAATTAACTTTAAACATGTTTTAGTTAACATTTTTCATGCAAAGCACAGCATACAATAAGTGCTTTTATATGTGTGAAAAAATATATATTCCAATATTCCATGCCCTTCTAAAGGTGCTGACACCTGTGAGGAATATGAAGAATGATTCAGGTGTATTGAGAGTCTACCACTTTACAAGAGGACTAAATAGATGAGCAAGTCACAGTAAGATAACCTTCCCTCTCAGGCGTCACTTAAAGATGAAAGAATCACAAGCCCATATTGAAGATTTTTCTCCAAAGCCTTTTTATTCTTATCATTTAAAGAGCTACTAATGTTGTTAGTTTGTTACATACTTTACAAGTATGGGAATTTTCACCAAACTACACAGCCCTCATCTGTGCTAGGCACATGACACTAGAAGATATTCATATACACTAGTTGGCTAACCTCACAGCTTTCCCATATGCCTGTGAACCCAAATTCACTCCTGATTGGTTTCTGCCTCGACCTCTGCTATTGTCTAAATCACACTATTTGCTTTCTGTCCTGACCTTTTGCTAGTGGCACTAATCATACATGCAAGTAAACCAGATTTCACTTCTGACTGGTTCCTGCCGCGACCTCTGCTATTGTCTAAATTACATTATTTTCTTCCTGTCCTGACCTTTTGCCAAAGGTCCTGTTCACTGATCTTGAATATAGAGACAACTTCTTACTAGTGTCAACCTATTACAAATTAAGCAGATATTCTGTGAACTTTTCAATCCCTTATTGTTCTTTGATACAATTCCCAATCCAGGCAACAGCACTTAGTTTTATGGTCTGTATTGTTAATTTATATGGTTAATAGATACAATTTACATCATGCAATAAACCAAGCTTAGTTACTAGGTAGCAAGAAAAATGTAATTTAACAGAAAAAAAAAACAACTGCTAGCAACTGCAAGGAATGTTAACCCCTTCCTGACTACCTTCTGCACATCATTATTGAGGTAAGAAGGTAATAGATGCAAGTAAACATATACAAACAATGCTATACCAATGTGTTAAAGTAGTTTTCCATGACAA
This sequence comes from Discoglossus pictus, assembly GCA_027410445.1. Classification (NCBI taxonomy): domain Eukaryota; kingdom Metazoa; phylum Chordata; class Amphibia; order Anura; family Alytidae; genus Discoglossus; species Discoglossus pictus. The sequence continues at coordinate 149,442,585 of CM050168.1, forward strand.
CATACTTTTGCTGTGAGGGCTGCACATGATTGATTTTTGTTGGTCTCTAATTAGATTGTTCTTAAACTCAGGAAAAAGTGCACTGAATCAAAATTAATATCTTCTAGAATTATTAGAAACATTTGAGTTAAATATATTAAATACTTTTGGACTTTCTTGCTTTAATTTGCCACTGATATTGCTCAGCATAGTGACAGATAGGTGGAGCTTCTTTTTAGTCAGCTGTTAGTGATTAATCCCCGGCGGCCATTTTTTCACTCGCTTAGGGTATTTTCAAAACGTTTTTAATTGGACTGAAATCGAGGTGTAACCTCACTTCCAGACGTACTGGGTGTCCCCCCTTGCTGTGGGTCAGGTTTTCATTTATTTTTTTTATTTCGTTTTTTTTAATGTTTTCTGCTGTGCGGGGGCTGTCCGTTAAGGTTGAATGTTTTCTAAGTCCTGCGGCTCGTAATTCAGCGCTACTTGCTTGGCTGCAACCGCGGCCCTCGCTTTGCGGATTTAGCAACAGATTTTGCCAACCCGCCTGCTGACAACTACATATGTGTTTGCATTTTGTTTAATAAAGTGCTTCTTTTCTGGTAGGGGGTGGATCAGTCTAACAGCTGACTAAAGAGAGATCACCTTATCTCTTTCCCCAACAGTGACATCATCTGAGTATATTCTGTTGCATGGAGAAGCTACAAAAGATGGAGGATAACAGTGAGGCAGAATGCGAGGGACAAAATGGCAGCCCCTATTTCCAGAGCCCAGCTGTGCTTTAAAATCATTCAATACATTGATAATGATAGATATAATGAAGGAAACATAGACAAAACATTTATATAAAACACAATGTTTTCCCTAAGGAGTCCCTTTAAGAATGCAGCAATCTCCCTTTAATACAAAGCATCTGTGAATGTTCTTTGTCAGAGCACTATTAAACCACAAAGAGGTGTTAAAAGGCATTTAATAATAAAGTCACAGATTAGATGGTGCTGCAGTCATATGTTTTGCAGAGAGACCTTGTGACTGTTACGCTAATGTTATTCTGATAATACAATATCTACAGTATGTGTCTTTATAACTTGAAAACAGTTTTCAGAAGTTATTGTAATGACCTCAGACTCTCACACTTTGAAATGATTATTTATGCTATATAAATCTTTCAACTGGTTCAATTACTTTAACCTCCTCAGTGCAATTATGTATATAAAGTTTACACTTCTAAAAATCCCCAAAGTAACAGACTGTTACCCCCTGGAATCTTCCCATTTCTTCCTGTTCTCTCTTATGATGGAATTATTTATTTTTTTCCCTTTGAGACGATTGGCTAAGTTTCACTTGGGGTTTTTTTCTGTTTGCCTTCCTCTGGATTCATTAATAATAAAAAAAAAAATTAAAACAATTTTTGATTAATAATTAATTAACAACTAATTAATTATTAACTAATCCGCATTTTGCAGATCAGAGGAGAGCTTAAAAGGTTGAACTTGATGGACTGAAAGTCTTTTTTCAACCTTAATTACTATGTAACTATGATCGATGCAAAGCCATGATCTAAAATCATGCACACAAGGGGCGGGGCTTCACAAAACCAGTGTTTCAAGCTGCTAACAAGCAGAAAGTGACATGCTGTATGTCTGAGTAGCATAAGACACTGGTGGTGTAGAGCTCCTGGGGGGCGTGGTCACAGCTGTGCAAGATGGCACCCTAAATGACAGAGAACAGAAATAAATAGAGATGCCCCAGGAAGTGAGAATCCGTTTTACTGGGGACTTCTTAGAAGGCTAATGAAAGAAATTGGTGGCTCAAGTATAGTTTGAAATCAGTTATATTGTACCGGGTGCTCCTTAGCATAATTCATATAACACAAGCATAGAGAAACAGATCCTCGTTTAGGGCACACCAGTATTATCTAATCTCAACTGAGAATAAAGCTTTATAAACATAAATTTTCTTCAATTTTATAAAAACATGTTTAAAAATCAGTTTTAGTGCAGGGTGCCATTGAAAAAGAATTAGGATTTAGGCTGTTTATACGACCAAAATAGTATTCAATATTCCCATATAAATGCCTCTTCTTAAAGTGCAAAAAAGTGCTAAGTGCTAAAATGTCCAAAAGTGGTTCTAATTATGCCAAAGTAAAGACAATCTTGTCTAAGACTGATATAAAAATTAGTTGTCAACTCTTATAGTATAATTCTTAAATAGCAGACATTCTTAAAATGACTGTTCTTATGTGCAAAGTCATGCAATTGTTTGTGGAGAAATCTCCTTAACTGTGCAAAATGTGCAATAATTTATTGAGGGATCTCCTTTTCAATTAGACAGGCTTAGATAAAATTATTTATATTTATTATATATATTTATAGAAGGTCAGCGTGCATGAGGTTCCAGATCTATAGTCTAAATTTCTTGGGTGCATGATGTCGGATAATCGCCAATATTTTATGTGCATGCTCCTCTCTCCCTAGTACCTTAAAAAATCACCTTGTTAATTTGCATTGTGAAGGGGCTATATCTAGGGGCTTATTAGGGCTCTGTAGGCAGTACTTCCGCAAGGTACATGCACGCCGCGATCAAGATGTTTAGATATGACGTCATTGATCCGCGACGTAGTCCTGCGTCTAAGACCCGACGCACGTTTCTGGTATTTTGTCAAAAGTTATGCCAGTCCTCTTCCCCAAGCTATTTAAGGGCTGGCATTGCTATGGTAACATGAATTATAATAAAATCAACACTCTAATTAAAATGTGATTATTCTCTTGTTATTGTACACATCAATACATTGTAGCTCCATAATAGAAAATCTGAAAAAAATATATATACAAGTATACAGCAATTTTTGCAAATTATGAAAGGTCAAAGGTCATTGTTGAGGTATTCATGCTTTGGCAATGTTATGAATGTAGCAAATATCTCCAACTGGGATCAACATATAGGACTATTATCATTGGAAAGAAAAAACAAATATGTGCACTGAATTAAATTAATCATGCATTATATTCAGGAGTGGATTGAGTAGTTTTAGATATTTTTGATATCTTTTAAATATTTTCTCTCCTAATTAGAGATTATATTCTGATATGCATATTTTGATGGAACTATCATATTGTCCATAGATTTTTTTTTATCTTATTGTGTTTTAATTTTATGTCTTTAATTAATTTTTATATTGCTTTGTTATCATGTATGGCACATTCAAACAATTTCTTTCCTTAAATAATTATTTAAACATTTTCCTTTTATTGAAAGTTCCTGATTTTGATTCATAAAATATAATATCCTTGATTATCATAGTTGATGCCTTGAACTTATTAACATTGCACTATTTCAGAATGGCTTCTGGATATATTGTCCCATAGGTTTTTAGGTCTTCTGCTAGTAATAGCTGTTTCTTGAGGTAGAAACGATTTTAAATCTTTATCATCAATGACTATGTTCCAATGTTTATTGAAAATCTTTTTGATCTCGTGCGATTGATTATTGTAAGTGCCAATACATCTTATAGTGTTATCCAGTTATTTATTTTCCTCTTTAAGGAGATGATTTCTATTTACACTCTTAGCTCTTAGGTATGCTCTTTTGAGGGTGTTTTTTGTATATCCCCTCTCCATAAAGCGAGAAGTAAAACATGGTTACAAAGCACTAAGGGTTGTTTTAAATGCCACTCTTGTAAGACCTGTCAGTATGTACAACCAGCCAAAGATTTCTCCTCAAAATGTGGAAATGAGATCTATAAGATACAACACCTCTTAACATGCAAAACAGAAGGAGTTATCTACCTAATAAGGTGTTTATGTGGGGCCAGATACGTAGGAAAAACTTGTAGAGAGTTTAGATGACGTGTGCTGGAACACGTTTATAGTATTAGGAAAGAATATGACACTCCAATATCTAAGCATGTAAATTACAAACATAAAGGTGACATAAAAATTCTCACTTTCACAGCGATTGATCATGTGGAAAAAACAATAAGGAAAGGTGACATTGACATTGAACTTCTGAAAAGGGAAGCTAAATGGATTTACCTTTTGGGTACAAAAAACCTAAAGGCTTAAATGAAGGGTTTACCTTCCTTCCATCCATTTAAAATATGAAAAGCAATGATGCTTTTAAAAGATGGACACGTATGAAAAGAACATTTTATATGAGTGCAATGTTAATAAGTTCAAGGCATCAACTATGATAATCAAGGATATTATATTTCATGAATCAAAATCAGGAACTTTCAATAAAAGGAAAATGTTTAAATAATAATTTAAGGAAAGAAATTGTGTGAATGTGCCATACATGATAACAAAGCAAACATTAATTAAAGACATAAAATTAAAACACAATAAGATAAAAAATTCTATGGACAATATGATAGTTTCATCAAAATATGCATGTCAGAATATAATCTCTAATTAGGAGAGAAAATAATTAAAAAGATATCAAAAAAATCTAGAACTAATCAATGAAACTCCTGAATATAATGCATGATAAATTTAATTCAGTGCACATATTTGTTTTTTCTTTCTAATAATAATTGTCCTATATGTTGACTCCAGTTGGAGATATTTGCTACATTCATAACATTGCCAAATCATGAATACCTTAACAATGACGTTGCAAAAATCGGTATATACTTGTATATATATTTTTTTCATATTTTCTATTATGGAGCTACAATTTATTGATGTGTATATTAACAAGAGAATATTAACATTTTAATTAGAGTATTGATTTTATTATAATTCATGTTACAATAGCAACGCCAGCCCTTAAATAGCTTGGGAAAGAGGACTGGCATAACCCTTGACAAAAAAACAGAAACGTGCGTCGGGTCTTAGATGCAGGACGCCGACGTGGATTAATGACGTCATATATAAGAGTCTTGATCGCTGCGTGCATGTACCTTGCGGAAGTACTACCTACAGAGCCCTAATAGGCCCCTAGATATAGCCCCTTAACAATGCAAATTAACAAGGTGATTTTTTATCGTACTAGGGACCTTCGATAAATATAAATATATATATATATATAATAAATATAAATAATTTTATCTAAGCCTGTCTAATAGAAAAGGAGATCCCACAATAAAGTATTGCGCATTTTGCACAGTGAAGGAGATTTCTCCACAAACAATTGCATGACTTTGCACATATGAACAGTCATTTTAAGACTGCTATTCAAGAATTATACCATAAGAGTTGACAACTTGTATTTATATCAATCTTAGACAAGATTGTCTTCACTTTGGCACAATTAGAAGCACTTTTGGACATTTTAGCACTTTTTTGCACTAAACATACTGGCACTTAGCACTTTTTTCATGCGATATATTGAAGAGGCATTTATATGGGAATATTGAATACTATTTTGGTCATTTAAACAGCCTAAATACTAATTCTTTTTCAATGGCTCCCTGCCCTTAAACTGATTTTTAAACATGTTTTTATAAAATTAAATAAAAGTTATGTTTTATAAAGCTTTATTCTCAGTTGAGATTAGATAATACTGTTGTGCCCTAAACAAGGATCTGTGTTTCTCTATGCTTGTGACTTCTTAGAAGGAAGTGAAATTTTATAGCAGAAAAAAATAATTCAGTAACCTAGTTAAAACATTCATATAAATGAAAAACAAAACTAGATTAAGAGTATAGTATAAGGTGACAACATGGCAGACTGTTGGCTGCAAGTTCTGCCCACTAACAGTGTTTTTATGCATGAGCTGAGCTAGCTCACACATGTAATAGAAACAGATTGGCTAAGAGAGCTAATGCATACATATAGGATGTTAAAGGGCAGGGCTTGAAGTCTACAGCTTGCCAGACTGTCTGTTATTTGTTGGCATTTTTTAAAAATAATTTCCTTTCTTTTTAAAAAACTCTACTACTATAATATTTATCCATGGAATTAAACAACTGCTGACACACAGCAAGGGTAGTTACATCTCTGCCACACCAAAATAATTTGTTAGGTTATTAAAGGGACAATGCCATGAAGTGTTTGGATCTAACTGAATGACAACATTGTGGGTCGTTGTTTTAGAAACCACATAGACAAACAGACTGATTCAAATGAGTACATCAAAGCATCTAATTAGTATTCAGAAGCCTCTTGTTTGCATAAAAATACAGCACAAGCAATAGTGAAGTTCTCAGGAAGGATTCAGCTAGTTCTTCATGCTTTTGTATTGAAACATAAAAACATGGAAGCCACTCATCGATGCTCCTCTAGCATAACAAGACTTAAAGGGTTATAGTTTTTTTTAAATTAAAGAGAATATTCAAATCATTATAATGAGCAGAGTGAACCAGCTCCATATTAATTCTGTGAATCCTACCTTGAAATAGAATGTTTCTCATTTGCAGTTTCTGACTTGTGAAAAACATTTCAAGAAATGTTGGTGATAATTAGGAAATTTAATCTAATGATTCAACTGAAAGAGCAGAAAAAAAAGTCAAGGGCTGAAAACAGTGACCATGTAAGCCAGATTCTAGGAACATTAGGAAGGAAGGAGGTCCCGGACTTTGCTTCAAAAGTAGTTTGTAAAGAGGTTAAAAGAACATTTTTTAATTTTACGGCACAAATTTTTCATAGAAAGGAAAATACTTTGTAAGGTTTACAATTTGAAATGCATGATATACATTAGATTTCAAATATGTTGTAAATTATAACTCTCAATACTAGTAAGTACTATTAATTTAATGTTACAGTATTAAAGTACAGGATGTTTTGCAATAAACGTACGTTGAATTTTGTAAATTCTCTTGAAGTGCTGGACAATTTTCTGAGCCACCATCCACTTGTTTCAATAACTCTAAGCATATCCTTTATTATTAATAATTTGTTGTCAACACAAAGTACAAAAAGGGCATAGAGGGGAGGATCAGAAAGGCTGACTGAAACAAAAACTTTAAAAAAGTACATGTATATTTACTATAAGAAAATGCAACTTTTTATAATAACATTCAATGAATAAATAAGTTGTTACTATTTATAGATTCATTTTAGATTATATTTGGAACCTCTTCTGTTTCGCATTAAAGGATAGTTTTCATCCAAACAAATGTCTCAGGCCATATTATTATATTGGTTTTATATAGCAGCACTGAAATTTAAGATGCTTTATTCTGACCCTTATATTTTTATTTAAATATTATTTTCAGAACCTTATTATTATGTATATGATGCCATTTGTGCCCTAAAGCCCTTACAACCTATTTTAAAGTCCTACATATAGGGTTGTGATTCTTTTGGCCCCAGACTTTTACATTTTTGTCTCTTATATATTGTTTTTTTTTCAATCCTGTTCAGTAATTGTGTGAGTACAATGAGCTTTGAATATATTACATTTTGACTCGTCATACATGTGTTCCCTCCCTCTTTTCTTTTAGTGTAACTTTTAATAGAACTACATATACATACATTCAGAGGCCACTAGGGTTACATTAGTTCATTAGAGTGTTTTAATTAAAAAAAGAATTTAGCTTTTTAAACTTACATTTGAAATTTGCATTGTTGCTTCCAGCAAATGTGCAAAATACAATGAACATGCTATATCTGCCAATATCATACTGAACAACAATATTTTAAGTAGGTGCCTAAACATTGTTTGTGTGTATTTTTTATACAGTGATATCCCAATAAACGGAAACTAATAATCATATAAAGTATAATGGTAATGAAACATAGTGCTCCATGCCAGGCCGCAGCTGCAAAAGGCAAGTAAAATATCAGCATGCATTAAGAGAGCTATAGAAGAAAGTATAATTTTGCCTCTACATAAATCCCTGGTAAGACCTCACTTGAGATATAGAGAACAATTCTTGGCAATACTTCAGATTAGGAAATTGTAGAGCTAGAAAAGGTTCAGAGAAAGTCTACAAAATTAGGGGAAGGAAGGAAGGACTAAGCTATGAGGAGAGATCTATTTTCTCTAGAGGGGATATGATTACCTTATATAAATATGACCAGGGTCAGTATAAAGCTTTGGGAGGTGAACGTTTCTTGCCAGGAGATTTACAGCTAACAAGAGTTCCCCCTAAGGCTACAGGAAAAAAATGTTTGCAGGGCAGTCATACTGTGGAACTTGCTAACAAACAGCCCTATTAAATTCCCCTAACGTGTAGAACCGTAGCCCATAACGGAGCCCGCTAGCCTTACGGTTATTAAATTGGCCTCTCAAAGCTACCTGCAAATGATCTGAGGGTTACATGCGTATAAACCCTACGGGATGTTGAAATCTGACCTACGTTGCCACAAATCCTTTGTTGGGTCAAACCCGTAACTGTTACGGTTGGAAATCACTATTAAATTGCTACTAGAGAGTACCCGCAATGGGGTTAAAGTCCTATCCGTAGCACTGTAAATGCAAATATCAACACACTACTGTGCTCATATTTAAAGGGAAAGTGATGTTTGGTATCAGAAATAATAGCACAACATTCTCAAGCTTGCAAATATGCAATATAAGATACTTTTCTTTAATGTTTATTTTCCTTGTTAAATATATTAACACATTTGGGATCTACAGTCAGGTCCATAAATATTGGGACATCGACACAATTCTAATTTCTGGCTCTATACACCACCACAATGGATTTGAAATTAAACAAACAACATGTGCTTTAACTGCAGACTTTCAGCTTTAATTTGAGGGTATTTACATCCAAGTCAGGTGAACGGTGTAGGAATTACAACAGTTTGTATATGTGCCTCCCACTTTTTAAGGGACCAAAAGTAATGGGACAGATTAACAGTCATAAATCAAACTTTCACTTTTTAATACTTGGTTGCAAATCCTGTGCAGTCAATTACAGCCTGAAGTCTGGAACGCATAGACATCACCAGATGCTGGGTTTCATCTCTGGTGATGCTCTGCCAGACCTCTATTGCAACTGTCTTCAGTTCCTGTTTGTTCTTGGGGCATTTTCCCTTCAGTTTTTTCTTCAGCAAGTGAAATGCATGCTCAATCGGATTCAGGTCAGGTGATTGACTTGGCCATTACACAATATTCCACTTATTTTCCTTAAAAAACTCTTTGGTTGCTTTTGCAGTATGCTTCAGGTCATTGCCCATCTGCACTGTGCAGCGCCGAGTTCTGAAGCATTTGGCTGAATATGAGCAGATAATATTGCCGGAAAAACTTCAGAATTCATCCTGCTGCTTTTGTCAGCAGTCACATCATCAATAAATACAAGAGAACCAGTTCCATTGGCAACCATACATGCCCACGCCATGACACTACCACCACCATGCATCACTGATGAGGTGGTACGCTTTGGATCATGAGCAGTTCCTTTCCTTCTCCATACTCTTTTCTTCCCATCACTCTGGTACAAGTTGATCTTGGTCTCATCTGTCCATAGGATGTTGTTCCAGAACTGTGAAGGCTTTTATAGATGTTGTTTGGCAAACTCTAATCTGGCCCTCCTGTTTTTGAGGCTCACCAATGATTTACATCTTGTGGTGAACCCTCTGTATTCACTCTGGTGAAGTCTTCTCTTGATTGTTTACTTCGTCACACATACACCTACCTCCTGGAGAGTGTTCTTGGTCTGGCCAACTGTTGTGAAGGGTGTTCTCTTCACCAGGGAAATAATTCTTCGGTCATCCATCACAGTTGTTTTCTGTGGTCTTCCGGGCCTTTTGGTGTTGCTGAGCTCACCGGTGCGTTCTTTCTTTTTAAGAATGTTCCAAACAGTTGATTTGGCCACACCTAATGTTTTTGCTATCTCTCTGATGGGTTTGTTTTGTTTTTTCAGCCTAATGATGGCTTGCTTCACTGATAGTGACAGCTCTTTGGATCTCATATTGAGAGTTAACAGCAACAAATGCAAATAGCACACTTGAAATGATCACTGGAGCTTGTATCTGTTATTCCCTCATTATCCCATTTACAAAGAGCACACACCTGGCCATGAAACAGCTGAGCAGCCAATTGTCCCATTACTTTTGGTCCCTTAAAAAGTGGGAGGCACATATACAAACTTTTGTAATTCCTACACCGTTCACCTGATATGGATGTAAATACCCTCAAATTAAAGCTGAAAGTCTGCAGTTACAGCACATCTTGTTTGTTTCATTTCAAATCCATTGTGGTGGTGTATAGAGCCAAAAAGATTAGAATTGTGTCGATTTCCCAATATTTATGGACCTGACTGTATATAATGAAACTCGCATTGACTACAATATGATATATACTGATTTATTAATTTAGCATTATTTCTGGAATGTGGGTCCGATCGAAACTCGTAATTGAAACCCGTAAGAGTTTAAAATCTAACCTCCATTTTTCAGTGACGTAATGATGACGATCTCTTTTGCCACTGGCTCCGTCTAAACCCGCAACTACGCAAGAATGGTTTACAGGTTTGCGTCTCCGGCCGTAGGTTGCGCCATGGTTGAATGTAATAGCTCTAGTAACTCTGGCGAATTTCAAGCTCACAGGCTTTGTGGGTGTACCAGTGCCTATATGGGCTTCAAATTTAATTTGGCTGAAAGGAGGTTATGACAGCAGATTCAATAGATAACTTTTAGATATATGGTTTTGTATAATCAGGGAATATAGCATTATGTCAATTAACAAGAACAGAAGGGGTATTAACACAAGGAGTAATCCAATTCAGTAATTCATTTTATGTTCCCCATTTGTAATGAGTTTGACTTCTCCTGGAGCAAGTCATATGCAAGATTGAAAAAGATTGAACGTGATGGACTACACAAATTTTTTCAACATCAGTTATTATGTAACTATTGTTACCATATACAGTGGATCTGGTACTAGAAGGCACAGGGAGTGGCGAAAAGGACACGTTCCAAAGTTCCCATAAGGAGTCATGTAAATTGACTAATACAAGCACAACGAGTACAAAGGAAATGCTGAGTGTGGGGCCTTTTTTTTCCTTGTCAAAATGCGTTGAGTATCAAATTTGACAAGTTTCGAGGTACATGAGTGCCGAGGTACCACTGTATACTCCTTTCATGTCCCTTTGCTCTTGTAACCTTTATTTCCTCTCCCTTTCATATCTCTCTGCTCTAACTTCCAACCTCTATACATCTTGCTGCTCTCTCTCCATTCCATAGCTAATTTCCTTTCCCTACTCTTTGAAATTTCCCATTTCCCGCACCTTCACTTCTCTCGCTCTTCTCCCTATTTACTTTAGGCCACATGGACGACTCTAACTTATCTTGTTTTCAACTAGCCCTAGTCTAATATTTTAATTCCAATCTCTCCCAAAGCTTGGAAAAAAAGAATATAACACTGTGAGTTAGACTGCAACTACTGGTTCTCCACTATAACACAGCACGTTCTGAAAAACTATAATTAAGTCATTAGACAGGAATAATGATCATAAAGTTTAATTGGCGATGAATTCATTGTGACATTTCAACTCAAAGTTAATCTTGGGTGGGATTGTTTTCTAGACTGCACACACTTCCTGGGATTTATGTGGCATTTAGCAATCAATTTAATATATATAGCTGTATCTACCCTAAAATAAAAGTTAATAACAGAGCATCAAAATCACTTGACAGTTTATAGTTCCCTTATATTTTAGCTATGAGTCAGAGACAATTTAACAGTTTGTAAAACTGCAATAAAAGGTACTCACTGGTGTTTAAAGTTGTCAGGAGTAGTCACAAAGGGCATACGTTTTTTATTGAGACACGTTAACCTTTTTTGTTTTGTTTTAGATTGGACATTAAAGGACCAGTGCACTTGGGAAACCTCACACTAACAAACTAACAACATTACCTGGTTTGTAAGCCATGAACATAAAAACAGTTTAAGAGCAAAACTAAATTCTTGAAGATTCTGCTTGTATAAAGAATGTCTTATTTGAGTATTTCCTGATAACATTGAGATGAAGGGTGATTTTAATATACCAAAAAGTAGAGAAAGGGGTGGGAGAAAAGGGAAATAGGTGGGAGATTTGTTAAAGTCATTGGTACACCTACCTATTTCCACTATGCATGCTTAGAAGAAGATAGCTCATGTAATTAAATGCAAGCCCTGACCTGCAAAAACTGTAAATATCCCATATTCATGCAACCTTCACCAAGTATCATGAATGCCTACAATGTAAAGAGGCATTAAAACATATTTGTTCAAATAAAAAAATAGCTTTATTACATTTTCTCTGTCTAATTATGGTCTGGAACCCCCATTTTTCAAACATATATATATATTTGATCATGCAGTGGTTCTTTAAAAGGTATATTATCATTGGATAATTACAACATGCTCTTGTGCAAAAATTCACTAAATGTGCTCAAAATCTTTTGTACAGTATTTATGAGTTTAAGAATGCTTGTTTCCACCCTTAAATCGTCAGAATAGATAATGAGATGCACTGGCTGGTGGCTCTAGTTAGAAGAAGAAGGAAAAAGTTGCATTTCTACATTAGTTATATTGATCTTTTTCACCCACTGCTAATCATATAGAGCAGGGGTTGGCAATTAATTTGCCAAAGGGGCCAAATGAGAAACTGAGACTGTGGTGGAGGGCCACCCTCCAGTACCATATATGTATGTATATATATATATATATATATATATATATATATATATATATATTAAAAAAAAAAAAAAAAAAAAAAAATATATATATATATATATATAAAACTAAATTTTCTTGTCACACACTCCCAGGCCCCCTCAGCAGCACCATTGTCCCTTCCAACCCCCTCAGCAGCAATATTCACCCCAGCCCCCTTCAGCAGCAATATTCACCCTCAGCCCCCCTCAGCAGCACCATTCACCCCTCCCACCCCAGGCCCCCTTAGCAGCACCATTCACCCCAACACCCCCAGGCCCCCCTCAGCAGCACCATTCACCCCTTCAACCCCCTCAGCAGCAATATTCACTCCTTCACCCCTCCAGGCCCCCTCAGCAGCACCATTCACCCCCAACGCCCCCAGACCCCCTCAGCAGAACCATTCACCCCAAACCCAACATGAGCACCAATCACCACCGCCCCAACCCCATAGCAGCAATTTTAAACCCCAGGATCCCCTTAGAAGCAATATTCACTACCCGACATCAAGGGCCCCTCATTCCCCCCCCCCCAAAAAAAAACAGTGCCACCTCAGCAACATCATTTACCTCCCCAAGCCCCAAGCAGCCAGATTCACCCCCAACACCCCCCTCAGCAGCACCATTCAACCCACTCAAGATGCCACATTCACCTTACAAATCCCCCCCATGGCCCCCTCAGCAGCAATAATCCCTCCCCAACCCTGCGGGGCCCCCTCAGAAGCATCATTTACTCCCCCCCCCAAAAAAAACAGGGCTTCCTTGTCGCACCATTCATCTCCCCCCAAGCCCCTCAGCAGCCATATTCACCCCCGAGCCCCCCTCAGCAGCCATATTCACCCCCAGGGTCCCCTCAGAAGCCCCCCCCCCAATAAACAGGCCCCCCCTCATTAGCAGTATTCAACCGCTTAAAACCCCCAGGGTCCAATGTCATACTATTCACCCCCCTCAAGCCCCCTGAACTTCATTCACTACCCCCCCCCCCCCCATACTTGTGAGTTGCAGTCCTTGTCCCAGATGCCATTGCTCAGAGGTTGTGTATCCTTCCCTTGCTGGAGCTTCATACTGCAGGGTCATGTGACATCATTAGGAATTCCCCTCCCCTGCTGTATGAAGATCCGGCACGGGAAGGATACCCAACCACTGAGCAATGGGTCCGGTACAGGGGCTGACGGAGGTTGGACAGTCTAGAGCCTTGGGATCTCCGCTCAGTCACCTCCTCCTGGACTGTGCATTGGGTCCTCATAACATTGTCAAAGATATACAGTGTATTCATAGTCCAAAGTAATATATGATTAGACCTGGGCATTTACGGCCTACAGGCCCAATGTGGCCCATGGGCCGTAAAATGCCCAGGTCTGATATAGAGGGAGTCAAAAAGCAAACCAGAAATCCTGCCGGTTAGACAAGTTGCAGGTTTCCAAAAAGTTTGAGCTCCACTCACGCTCCACATTCGCCACTGGATTCAGGAATGCAGGCAGCCTGGGGGTTCTCAGCTGTACCCCGTCCACAGAACTCAATAATCCTCACATAAGGAGGGTATCATAGTTACATAGTAATTAAGTTTGAAAAAAGACTTTCAGACTATCAAGTTCAACCTTTTAAGATCTCCATTGATCTGCAATATGTGGATTAGTTATTAATTAATTAGTTTTAATTCATTATTAATCAACTATTTAATTATTATTTTGTTATTATTATTTTTTATTATTATTATTGTAATTAATCCAGAGGAAGGCAAACAGAAAAAGAACCCAAGTGAAACTTAGCCAATCGTCTCAAAGGGAAAAAAAATAATTCCTTCCTGACCCCAGATACTGCCGATCGGATTTCTCCCTCGATCAATACTCTCTCTCTAATTATCCAGGATACCCCTGAATTCCCTTTTTAATTAGAAATAAATCCAGTCCCCTTTTAAAATTATCTATCGAAACCGCTGTCACCACCTCCTCTGGTAGAGAATTCCACAGATTAACCACCCTTACTGTGAAGAACCCTTTTCTTTCTTTAAGGTGGAATCTTTTTACTTCTAACCTCAATTGATGTCCTCTTGTCAGTTTAAAACCTCTTGGCACAAAAAGCTCCCTTAACAAATCTTTATACTGACCCTGGATGTATTTATATAAGGTAATCATATCTCCTCTTAGCCGCCTTTTTTCTAGAGAAAATATGTTTAATTTGGTTAGTCTTTCTTCATAACTTAGCCCCTCCATCCCCCTTATTAGTTTTGTTGCCCTCCTCTGTACCTTTTCCAGCTCTAAAATATCCTTTTTATGAAGCGGTGCCGCAAATTGTACTCCATATTCCAAATGAGGGCGTACTAGAGATTTGTATAGTGGCAGAATTATATTTGCTTCCCTTGCTTCTATACTCTTCTTAATACATGCTAATATTGTATTTTCCTTTGCAGCTGCTGCTTGGCTTTGAGCACTGTTACCTAGGTTGTTGTCAACAAGCACTCCCAAATCCCTTTCAATATCAGATACACCTAGATTTGCTCCATTAAGATTATAAATTGCATGGCTATTTTTCCTTCCCAGATGCATAACTTTACATTTATTCATATTAAATCTCATCTGCCATTTAGATGACCATTCCTCAATTTTATGTAAATCCCTTTGGAGGGAAAGCACATCATTATCTGATTTAATTACCTTGCACAACTTTGTGTCATCAGCGAAAATGGAGACAGTACTTTCCAGTCCCACCTCTAAGTCATTAATATATCTGTTAAAAAGGAGAGGACCTAATACTGAACCCTGAGGAACCCCACTTAACACATTAGTCCAATCGGAGTATGTTCCATTTACAACAACCCTTTGCTTCCTGTCTTTTAGCCAGCTCTCAATCTATGATCAGATATTTACTGCAATTCCTGTATCTCTAAGTTTGCACAATAGTCTCCCATGTGGCACTGTATCAAAAGCCTTTGCAAAATCCAAAAAGACTACATCCACTGAGTTGCCTTGATCCAGGTTCCTACTAACCTCCTCATAGAAACTAATTAGATCTGTTTGACATGACCTATCCCTCATTAATCCATTTTGACTCCTACTTATAATCCTGTTCAAATATACATATTCTTGTATATTATCCCTTATTAACCCTTCTAAAAGCTTCCCCACTACAGAGGTGAGGCTCACTGGTCTATAATTCCCCGGATTTGCTCTTGCTCCCTTTTTAAATATAGGTATCACATCTGCTTTTTCTCCAGTCATCTGGTAGAGACCCTGTGTTGAGTGAATCTTGAAAAATTAAATATAATGGTTTGGCTATTACAGAACCCAGTTCTCTCAGTACCCTTGGATGTATTCCATCAGGACCTGGGGCTTTATTAACATTTATTTTTTCCAACCTCTTTTGGATTACTTCCTTTGTTAAATAATTATTCGGCAAGGGTGGTGTAGCCCCATTATGTTGCTGTGTCCCAACCACTGGTACCTCCCTTGTGTATACCGAAGAAAAGAACCTATTTAGCTCATTTGCCTTTTCCTGGTCACTAATTATCAGATGGCCTGTGTCACATTGTAATGTTCCTATAGCTTCCTTCCTTGCCTTCTTCCCATTAATATACTTAGGGTTAGTCTTACTCTCTTTTGCAATTATTTTTTTATTTACTATTTTAGCCAGTCTAATAGTCCTTTTGCAAGCCTTGTTGATTTTCCTTTTACTCCCATAAAGCAGTCTCTGTCCCCTCTTGTTTGTATAATTTAAACGCCTGTTTTTTACTCCATATCTTGGTCTTTAAATCATTGTTAAGCCACATTGGATGTGATTTACTCCTTTTACTTTTATTCCCATTTGGTATATGGTTATAAGTATGTATATTTAGTAAGGATTTAAATGTTGTCCATTTATGTTCAGTGTTTGTCCCAGTCT
Organism: Discoglossus pictus; assembly: GCA_027410445.1. Lineage (NCBI taxonomy): Eukaryota > Metazoa > Chordata > Amphibia > Anura > Alytidae > Discoglossus > Discoglossus pictus. The sequence goes on from CM050168.1 coordinate 149,458,973, forward strand.
ATACTTTGTATTGCTGCCCTTAGACCGTTAAAATCTGCCCTTTTAAAATTAACAGTTTTTGTTGGCCCCTTAAAATGTTTTTTTTTTTTATTCAATCTCAAACGAGACTGTATTGTGATCACTGTTTCCCAAAGGTTGCCCTATTCCAACATTTGATACTATATCAATATTATTTGTGATGAGTAAATCTAAGATAGCCTCATTTCTAGTAGGCTCTTGTACAACCTGGGCCAGATAATGATCTCTGAGTGTACTCAAGAACCTGCTCCCCTTAGATGAACTGCTGGTCTCATTTATCCAGTTTATTTCAATGTAATTAAAATCACCCATTATTAGAACTTGCCCATGCTTAGCTGCATTTCCAATCTGTAACAATAATTGTATTTCCTCACTTTTAGCTATATTTGGGGGTTTATAGCATACTCCTACTAATATTCTTTTAGAATGCGCTGCTTCGTCATTTAACTCAACCCTCAAACATTCAACATTACCGCTAGTTCCACCATAAATATCTTCTCTGACGATAGGCTTAAATTCAGGCTTAACATACAGACAAATCCCTCCTCCTCTTCATTTACCATTGCCTCTATCTTTCCTAAATAGGTTATAACCATCCAGATTACGACTCCAGTCATGAGATTCATCCCACCATGTTTCAGTAATGCCTATTAAATCCCATTTTTCATTAACTGCTAATAATTCTAACTCTCCCATTTTTCCTGGCAAGCTTCTGGCATTAGCAAGCATACACCTTATGTTATGAGTCTGTAGTTCTGAAGTGCCTGCCACTGTACTTGAGTAAGTTAGCAGTACCTCCCTATTGACTGTACTACCCCTCCCCCATCTCCTCCACTATGAGTTTTTAATTCATCCCTTATACACTCTACACTTTCTACCCCATCACTTACATCTAGTCCCGCCCCCCCACCTACTAGTTTAAAGCTCCCTCATCATTAAAGTGAAATCCATCCCTGCTATAGAGATTGTACTGAAGTGAGAAGTCAGCCCAGGACTCTAAAAACCCAAACCTCTCCTTAGTGCACCACATCTTTAGCCACACATTAACCTCCCTAAGCTCCTTCTGCCTGCCTGGGCTAGTACGTGGCACTGGTAGTATCTCAGAAAATACTACCTTGGAGGTCCTTGCCTTCAGCTGTTTACCTAGTTCTCTAAAACCCTTCTTTAGGACACCCCATCTTCCACTAACTTTGACATTGGTACCAATATGTAGCAAGACCGCCGGTTCATTTCCAGCCCCTCCCAATAATTTGTCTACCCAATCCATAACATGACGAACCCAAGCACCCGGGAGACAGCAAACTGTTTGATTGCTGGGATCTGGGTGACAAATAACCCTGTCTACCTTTCTAAAAATAGAGTCCCCTACCACCAATACCTGTCTGTTGCATGGACATCACCTTTTTTTGTTGGCAACTGACCCTCATCCCTTCTCATTTATGGTAGCTCTGGCTTAGAAGACTAGATTATTTCCCCATATGCCGCCCATGTTAAAATAAATCCGATATGCCATCCATAATGGGCATAGAGAATCCCTGCTTTATCACTGTGGGAACTGGGTTAACTGATTAAATCATAGGTCGCATTGATGTACTACTGTGGTTTTGTGTGATGTATTATTACAGTTAAACACATAATTAATTGGTTCTTCGGCTCACTAAGGAAAGGCGGCAGCTCTACCACGAAGCTGCTCGTGCCTGTTTTCTGCTTTAGTGGCGATTATACTTATTAACCCACAGCAAGCTGTAGTTTAGCAGGATCCTCTCTGGACAAAGTGTGTCTGCCCAGTACTGTCCAGTTCTTAAGGGTATAGTGTTCCAAAACCCAAAATACACATTTTTTTTTTTGAAAATACACACACAAATAAGTAATTGTTGGGTTTGTTTTTTAGGAGGAACGTTCAACTCCTATACTCTGTAACACAGTGCATCATGAGATTTTATCCAGAATACTGTAGTATATATACCGCAAGATAAACACAGCCATATTGTACTTTGTTTAAAACAAACTGTATAAAATTATTATCTTTGCCCAAGAACAATGTTTTAGAATAGGCCTGGTCTCATTGTGCTTATATAGTGGCATAGTAGTACTTCTTTGGTCAAATAGCAAATTACTATATCCAAATGTACTTTATCATTTTATTACTTATTACATTTTAGCACTAGTAATTACATTCTAATAAGGGCCCGGATAGGAAGTTACGGCTTTGAAATCCTTGCGGTTGTTAAACCCATACCCTGAGTAATTTTTACTCTATTCTGTATGGGGCTAATCCAACTGCCGGCTTGTGGCGTCATCGGATGTCTCAGTGTGTGTTCCTTTCAGTCCCCTTCAGATGACTGCCAGATTATTCTTTCTGGGTTACAGGGGACTGTGTCCTGAATTTACTGAATGTAACCATGCCCAACCACGGAGGTAGGATAATTACCAGACAGAATAGAGTAGAAATTAACTATTACTCAGGTTCAGAGTGTAAGTAGTGGGCCCCAATGAACCATCACTACACTATTTTATAGGGCCACAGAGCTAAATTACATATATCCCCTGAAGTGTCTATTTTACCTCCTCATGATATGTAACATAGACCTGTGAACTTAGTAATTGATTTTGGTGACTTTTATGAATTGTGTACTGTATTCTCCGCGATCTGTACCTGATGATCAGTATAGACCAATTGGCATATGTCATTTATTCTCATGGACTTAATCACTTGCTTATCTTGCTCGTTGTGATGTATACCTGATAATCAATGTAGATTACATTAGCATTAGTCATTTATGATCTGTTTTTACAGACCTATTACAGTTAACACATAGATACTATGTTGTCTATATTTTGGTGCTATCTTGATCTTAACCTTATTGTATGACATTTATTTTGTCTCAATTAACGGTATTAAAGATTAAAGAGTTTTGGGCTATACATTGGACCATTCATTTTGGGACATATAAATGTTCTTAATTAATATATAATTTTAATAGTCTTTTTTTATTGCTACATGTGAACATGTTAATTATTTTTACATGCTATCAATAAAGGTTAGATGTTATTTAATACTCTAGTCCGTCATCTGTTTGATTCTATTAATCCTCTATATCATGGATCCTATACAATGGGAAAGTCTATGACCAGACATAAAGGTTTCTTTCATTTTTTCTCCCCCCTTTTTTGTAACAAACTTCACTATTAGTCACAGTTATAGATAGGTTTTTAAGGCATTTATAGGATTGTTTAAACATACTCAAATCAGTGCAACATTTAGTGTGCCACAGCCTCTAAGATATAATCTGGATCTCAAAGCATTGGAATTTAAACCAACTGGTCCCAAGAAACACTAGCAAGCTTATCCCCACATAAAAAAATGTTGCGAACCATTGATCTATATACAGTTTTTTTTGTGGTTGTATTAGAACGATAATACCAATATTCAGATTCCATTGTGGCCGATGGCCATGCATACCATATTCTTTCGATTTATTTATATGGCATTTTCTGTATCTTACTTCTGTTGTAAAACATTTCTATACATTTTCAATAAATAAAGTATTACAAAAAAAAGATATACAGCCATTATTAAGAAATTATGCTATAGTTAAGTAGTCATTGCTTTCTTTGTTAACCTTTAAGGGGATCTTGAAAGAAGATCATTTCCCCATTTAACTCTACTAAGAAATAAGATTTTACAATGAAACTGCCTGGAACCTTGCAGTCTGCACTACACCCCAAATCAGAGGCACTTAATAGGTTAGTTCTATGGACATGATAATCCACTCTGAGAGCAACCTCTTTTATCTCGCTTGTGCCCTTCACAGGGAGAAATATCCTGTAGTATATCACTAGAGTGACCCAGACCGGAAAAAGCAGGCAATTCTACCCTGAACAGGAGAAACAGCAAACCCCAGACACGTTTCGGCTTTTTTGGCCTCGTCAGTGAGGTGCAGCTGTACTTCCTAAGGCACAGTGAGCAAGGGGTCCACATCTGGAGTCCCCTATTACCTTTAAGGAGACAAAGCCCTAAGGTTCATTTGCTTAAGCAATACCAACAATAGAGATGCTCAGGCAGAGAACAAACAATCCTTAATAGGTCAGTTCTATGGATTCTACAACCCTCTCAGATCAGCCTCTTTTAGCTCACTTGTTTCCTTCACAGGGAGAAACAGCTTTTATTAGATCAGACTGGTCTTCACTCAGTAGAGTGACCAAGCCCCAAAATACCAGGCAATTCTACCCTGAACAGGAGAATTAGAAAACACCAGACGTACGTTTCGGCCTTTATGGGCCTCGTCAGTGAGGTGTGGCTAAACTCCATAAGGCACAGTGTGCAAGGGGTCCACCAAGTAAAAAAAAAAACAAAAAAAAAACAGAGGCCTCTCCATTAAAGTGTAACTGCATGTAATAATTAACACATTAACAACAGTGTTTGATTAATACTTTTGAACTGGAAACATGTTTTTGACCATTCTCAAAATATAGTTTGTCAAATAAACTTATTGTAAATGTGGGATTTCAGAGGTCCTTTATTGGATTGTTTATTTGCCTTTCATTTGACTCTCTGTACTGTAAAAAGGCCTTTTCTTTGGTTAAGATGAAATATCTATCACAGAGTGACTGCTGCTCATTTGTAAATACCCAGGGATGAAAAGATCCCTTCACAGCAGTTTATCAAATCCGGATAAGTGTTTATACAGTAAACAAATCTCAAAAAGCACCCATTTACCAGGGTAAACAAACACATCTCACCAAGTATTTACTTAATACCTAGAGTCTAAATTGATCACATTTATTTTGCCTTTCTTTCTATCTATGCTCGCAAAGTTGAACTCTGAAATCAGACTTAAAAAGCCTGGGTTTATGAGGACCTGATCATATGATGTGACAATATTTAAGCAAGCCTGTAATTTACCTCTTAAACAGTCCTAGCACCACTCTTCTTCTCCATCTACACCTCCTCCCTTAATACCCTTTAAAAATCCTTTGGATTACAGTATCATCTCTATGCAGATGCCACTCAAATCTACCTCTCTGCACCCGATCTACCCCCCTCTCTTTTATATCAAGTTTCCAACTGCCTCTCTAGTATATCCTCCTGGATGTCTACCCGTCAACTCAAACTCAGCATGTCTAAGACTGAACTCCTTATCTTTCCACCCTCTACTACAGCTTTAACTCCTCAAATGTCTCTCACTCTTGACAATGCCCTCATCACTCCCACCTCCCAGGCCCGTTGTCTTGGGGTTCTACTGAAACCTTTTACTCTCTTTTATTCCTCACATACAAACAATAACAACATTTTGTTAGTTTCACCTAAAGAACATCTTCAAAATTCATCATTATCTTACAGAAGACACAGCTAAATTTATAATACACTCTCTCGTCATATCTCGACTTGACTACTGCAATTCACTCGTTGCTGGCCTACCCATCTCTCGTCTGTCTTCACTTCAAACCATAATGAACGCCTCCGCTAGACTCATCCTCAATACTAAACGTTCAGTGTCTGCAGCTCCTCTCTGTCAATCACTCCACTGGCTTCCCATAGCCTCCAGATTAAAATCATGAACCTAACATATAAAGCCCTCAACAACAGTGCACCCCCTTATATCTCTGCTCTTGTTTCAAAATACTCTCCCAACCGCCCCCTTCGTTCTGCTAACGACCTTCTTCTTTCCTCCTCCCTTATCACCTCCTCTCACTCCCGCCTTCAAGACTTTTCTCGTGCTTCCACTACTATCTGGAACTCCTTGTCTCGCTCCATTAGACTATCTTCCTCCCTCAAATGTTAAAAAAAAAAAATCACTAAAAACACACCTGTTTAAATAATCTTATCACCTTCAGCCTTAATATGCACAATTGCACACTGCATAGCTTAATAACACTTACACCCACAATCTACAGTACAACACACAGACACCTCCACTTAACTAAACAAATTGCTCTCACACTGCCATCTTGCATTTGTCACCCTCTTGTGTCACACCTAAACTAGGGGTGTCCAAACTCGGTCCTGGAGGGCCACACACAGGCCTGGATTTGAGGATATCACTTCTTCAGTCATCCTGGTTGACTCACCTGTGCACAGAAAGTATATATTCAAATCCAGGCCTGGGTGCGGCCCCCCTGGACCGAGTTTGGCACCCCTGACCTAAACCCTTAGATTGCAAGTTTGTGAGTTTTCAATTTTGTGTCAGTGCCTTGGAAACTTGATTTTAAGCTCAAAAACAGGGCCCTCCATTCTTTGTAATGTGTTCATTTTGTTTTTGCCATGTACTTAACCCCTGTACAGTGCTACGGAATATGTTGGAGAGTTACAAATAAAGATACTACTACTACCACTACTACTACTACTACTACTACTACTAATAATAATAATAGACACTTAGCAATACTTCTTAGACACAGGCAATAGTAAAGGAGACCGTCATCATGACATCAGTAAAACACTCAGAGACTACAAATTAATTAGTGTTGAAAAGTAAATTTAGTGATCGGGCTCGTAATCCAGCAATGTAGAAATCAATAAAATTAATTATAGCAACTGTTCTAGTCCATGCGGGTTCCGTGATATGTATTAACCCCTTATGTCCTGGTATATATTTCACACAAAAAATCTGAACGCAGATACATAGTGCAGGATAAAAATGTTAGTGCTTTTGGTAGGCAGGCTCATTAGATTACAAGGACATACCTTCCTGAGAAACAATCAGAAGTTATTAACTCAGTAAATAAAATCACAACATAGAGAATAATTACATGATAAAAATGTAAAGGTTGTGGTTTTTTATAATAGTTGGGGTTTCTAAAATGTGATTAATTCACAAATTTGGTTATTCAAAAATCAAAACAGAATATAGGCATGCTCACATGCTAATGAATTATTTGTCTAATCAATCTAGATACTCCCTAAGCATTCCCAGTCTTTTGTTACTCACATAGGGCCTCATTCAATTGCGGGACGTAACTCGATTGCAAATTGCTGTTTTCCTATGACCGAGTTACGTCCTTGCGTAGCTCTACGTTTACTTAGCTATTAAATTGGCCGGGCACGGAACTTAGTCCCCCTTCCCGATAATCGCAAACCATGCTATCGGCAGTAAGCATTTGCGGGCATGAACATGATTGCGGCCGCAAGCTCATAAATCATGTTTCAAGCCCGCAAACTCGGTGCACGATAAATGCAAATATAAATTCAATACAGCACTGTAAATGATAGGGAACATGATGGGTGACATTAGCAATAAAAGCACCACATTCTCAAGCTCGCACATCAAAAAAAGACCATACTTTATTTCATGTTTCATTTCCGTCAAAAGTCCTACGGGCTTGTATGACCTCCAAGCCCGTAACTCGTTATTCAAGCCCGTAGGACTTCAATGAAATATGGAGGTTGGATTCCAAAGTCCTAGGGGCTTGGAGGTGGAAGCCCGTAGGACGCTGACGAAAATTGAACATGAAATAAAGTATTTTTTTGAGTGTTGGGGAATATTGTGCTATTAATTCTAAGGCCTAACACGACTTTCACTTTTAATATAAGTACAGGATTGCTTTTTTATTTGCTTATAAAGTGCTACAATTAGTAAGTAAGCCCTTTGTGACACCTCCTTGGGCCAAGTAACGTGTGGTTCGAGTTTAGCCATTTATGGGCCGTAAAAGATCAAAGGTTTTGAGGGAAGTAAGCTGCGATTGAACAAATCACAATGGATCGCAGCTTGCAGCACGTAACGCGAGCATGCAAACGGAAGACAATTGAATAGCAACGTAGGTTGCGATAGGCATTTGGGAGCACAGATCTCTAAAACGTAGCAAGTTAATGAGGCCCATAGCTTTTAATAAAGATACAAGACGCAGGCCCCCAAGTGTAATCAACAATTATAATCAATGTCCTGAAATGACAGAGTGCCCTTACACTGAAGCTTGGAAACTTACATTGGATTTTGCAATTTTACGGTCAGTGAGCAAGGGTGCCTGGCAAGTTAAAAAAGTACACACTTCAATATAAGTGTAGGGTTTTTCCATCTTGTGAAAAAGGAGAGTGGAAAAGACCCATCAGTAAATTAAGGGAATTTTTTAGTGACAAAGTTTAAAAATGAAACCATATTGGGGAAACGTTAAGCACTTTTACTGTGCATGGAAATCTTGGGACTGTTTTTTAATAGTAGTTCAGCTGCGAAGAAGAAAATCTAGTTTCTGTATCAATCATTTATTTTCTAGAAATGTGTATACATAATATGTTCATTAATGTAAGATTAAATGTTGTTAAAGGATCAGAAAAGCTGACTGACAGCTCAAAATAGTCAACCCTAACATATCTTTACTAGAACCTTGACTGTGTTCCTTTAAACTGCCCCCCACCCCCCATTAAAATGAAATGACAACATCAGTGTTATTATCGTATAAAAATATATTTGTTATAAGTGTTAAAGGGACATGGGAGGTTTCTGGATTTTACTAGGGAATATAATATACTTAGAAATACAGGGTGTGAACTGCCTCATAATAACCAATTAGTGGCAACATTCTGCAACACGGTGCTTGAGAGAGGTCACTGACAGGTTAATTTGAAACACTGCACTTCACACTGTGTGTGTTCATGAGCCGCAGAGGGCAGACCCAACAATGCAAACTGAATGATGTTAGGCAGAAACAACAGAGTTTTTAAGCACTTCTTAATTTAATAAAGTATATAAAGTAAATAGACACATAGGTATATTATATTCCAGGTGAAATCCAAAAACCTTCAATGTCCCTTTAAATGGTGTCAATAGCATAGCTTAAATCTGTGTTAAATCACTATTCACTGGCTTATTCTGAGAAGCTAAAGGCACTTTCCTCTTGGTGCCCTGTGTCAGTCTTGCAGAAAGTCCTATTGTTTAGAGATCATGAGCTAATGGCATAGCCCTGCCAGGCAGTGTAGTGTAATTGTTTCATTGTGTATTGTAGTCAAAGCTTGGCCAGTGTTTAATAACCCAGTGTATTGTTACCCCTGTAAAGGAGTGAGGAAAAAGCACTTGTGTTACATTACATATATTTAAATGGACACTGAATTCCAACAGTTTCCCATTTTGTAACAAAAAAAACGATATTAAATTCTACAAAAGCTTAGTTATTCCAGAAATATTAATAATAATGATATCTTAAAAATATTTTTTTTAGAGAATGGGGACATGGGAATTATATCACAACAGCAAACAATGCAACAAAGATGGTGGAAACCCTAGTGGGAGGTTTGGTTGTGATGGAATAATGGTGAGTTCTAATGTCCCTCTATTATTATTATTATAGTTCACTTATAACGCACCAACATATTACGTAGCGCTGTACATAAGTTAAGTTCAGAGAAAGAAAAATACAAATTAACATATAGCAAAGCAAGGAGGGCCGTCTCTTTAAAGCCTCGAATCCAATGTCCATGGTGCATTCCCAAAGTACTTAGGATAGAAACTCACAGACTTACAATCTAAAGACCCCTAGTCAGATAACGTTCAGTACTAATGCCCCTCTATAAATTCCTAGTCAGATAAAGGTCAGAACTAATGTCCCTCTATAGATTCCTAGTCAGATAAAGATCAGTACTAATGCCCCTCTATAGACCCCCAGTCAGATAAAGGTCAGTACTAATGTCCCTCTATAAATTCCTAGTCAGATAAAGATCAGTACTAATGCCCCTCTATAGACCCCCAGTAAGATAAAGGTCAGTACTAATGTCCCTCTATAGATTCCTAGTCAGATAAAGATCAGTACTAATGCCCCTCTATAGACCCCCAGTCAGATAAAGGTCAGTACAAAGGTCCCTCTATAGTCCCCCAGTCAGATAAAGGTCAGTACTAATGTCCCTCTATAGACCCCCAGTCAGATAAAGGTCAGTACTAATGTCCCTCTATAGACCCCCAGTCAGATAAAGGTCAGAACTAATGTCCCTCTATAGATTCCTAGTCAGATAAAGGTCAGTACTAATGTCCCTCTATAGATTCCAAGTCAGATAAAGGTCAGTACTAATGTCCCTCTATAGACCCCCAGTCAGATAAAGGTCAGTACTAATGTCCCTCTATAGACCCCCAGTCAGATAAAGGTCAGTACTAATGTCTATCTATAGACCCCCAGTCAGATAAAGGTCAGTACTAATGTCCATCTATAGACCACCAGTGGGATAAATAAAGGTCAGTACTAATGTCCCTCTATAGACCCCCAGTCAGATAAAGGTCACTACTAATGTCCCTCTATAGACCCCCAGTCAGATAAAGGTCAGTGCTAATGTCCGTCTATAGACCCCCAGTCAGATAAAGGTCAGTACTAATGTCACTCTATAGACCCGGAGTCAGATAAAGGTCAGTACTAATGTCCCTCTATAAAACCCCAGTCAGATAAAGGTCAGTACTAATGTCCCTCTATAGACCCCCAGTCAGATAAAGGTCAGTACTAATGTCCCTCTATAGACCCCCAGACAGATAAAGGTCAGTACTAATGTCCCTCTATAGACGCCCAGTCAGATAATGGTCAGTACTAATGTCCCTGTATAGACCCCCAGTCAGATCAAGGTCAGTACTAATGTCCCTCTATAGACCCCCAGACAGATAAAGGTCAGTACTAATGTCCCCCTATAGACCCCCAGTCAGATAAAGGTCAATACTAATGTCCCTCTACAGACCCCCAGTCAGATAAAGATCAGTACTAATGTCCATCTAAAGACCCCTAGTTAGATAAAGATCAGTACTAATGTCCCTCTATAGACCCCAGTCAGATAAAGGTCAGTACTATTGTTCCTCTATAGACCCTAGTCAGATAAAGCTCAGTACTATTGTCCCTCTATAGACCCCCAGTGAGATAAAGATCAGTACTAATATCCCTCTATAGACCCCCAGTGGGATAAAGGTCAGTACTAATGTCCCTCTATAGACCCCCAGTCAGATAAAGGTCAGTACTAATGACCCTCTATAGACCCCCAGTCAGATAAAGGTCAGTACTAATGTCCCTCTATAGACCCCTAGTCCGAAAAAGGTCAGTACTAATGTCCCTCTATAGACCCCCAGTCAGATAAAGGTCAGTACTAATGTCCCTCTATAGACTCCCAGTCAGATAAAGGTCAGTACTAATGTCCCTCTATAGACCCCAGTCAGATAAAGGTCAGTATTAATGTCCCTCTATAGACCACCAGTCAGATCAAGGTCAGTACTAATGTCCCTCTATAGACCCCCAGTCAGATAAAGGTCAGTACTAATGTCCCTCTATAGACCACGAGTCAGATCACGGTCAGTACTAATGTCCCTCTATAGACCCCCAGTCAGATAAAGGTCAGTACTAATGTCCCTCTATAGACCCCCATTCAGATAAAGGTCAGTACTAATGTCCCTCTAGACCCCCAGTCAGATAAAGGTCAGTACTAATATGCCTCTATAGACTCCTAGTCAGATAAAGGTCAGTACTAATGTCCCTCTATAGATCCCCAGTCAGATAAAGGTCAGTACTAATGTCCCTCTATAGACCCCCATTCAGATAAAGGTCAGTACTAATGTCCCTCTAGACCCCCAGTCAGATAAAGGTCAGTACTAATGTACCTCTATAGACCCCCAGTCAGATAAAGGTCAGTACTAATGTCCCTCTATAGACCCCCAGTCAGATAAAGGTCAGTACTAATGTCCCTCTATAGACCCCCAGTCAGATAAAGGTCAGTACTAATGTCCGTCTACAGACCACCAGTCAGATTAAGGTCAGTACTAATGTCCCTCTATAGACCCCCAGTCAGATAAAGGTCAGTACTAATGTCCCTCTATAGACCCCCAGTCAGATAAAGGTCAGTACTAATGTCCCTCTATAGTCCCCAGTCAGATAAAGGTCAGTACTAATGTCCCTCTATAGACCCCCAGTCAGATAAAGGTCAGTACTAATGTCCCTCTATAGACCACCAGTCAGATAAAGGTCAGTACTAATGTCCCTCTATAGTCCCCCAATCAGATAAAGGTCAGTACTTATGTCCCTCTTTAGACCCCCAGTCAGATAAAGATCAGTACTAATGTCCCTCTATAGACCCCCAGTCAGATAAAGGTCAGTACCAATGTCCCTCTATAGACCCCCAGTCAGATAAAGGTCAGAACTAATGTCCCTCTATAGACCTCCAGTCAGATAAAGGTCTGTACTAATGTCCCTCTATAGACCCCCAGTCAGATAAAGGTCAGTACTAATGTCCCTCTATAGATCCCAAGTCAGATAAAGGTCAGTACTAATGTCCCTCTATAGAACCCCAGTCAGATAAAGGTCAGTATCAATGTCCCTCTATAGACCCCCAGTCAGATAAAGGTCAGTACTAATGTCCCTCTATAGACCCCCAGTCAGATAAAGGTCAGTACTAATGTCCCTCTATAGAACCCCAGTCAGATAAAGGTCAGTATCAATGTCCCTCTATAGACCCCCCAGTCAGATAAAGGTCAGTACTAATGTCCCTCTATAGACCCCCAGTCAGATAAAGGTCAGTACTAATGTCCCTCTATAGACCCCCAGTCAGATAAAGGTCAGTACTTATGTCCCTCTATAGAACCCCAGTCAGATAAAGGTCAGTATCAATGTCCCTCTATAGACCCCCAGTCAAATAAAGGTCAGAACTAATGTCCCTCTATAGACCCCCAGTCAGATAAAGGTCAGTACCAATGTCCCTCTATAGACCCCCAGTCAGATAAAGGTCAGAACTAATGTCCCTTAATAGACCCCCAGTCAGATAAAGGTCAGTACTAATGTCCCTCTATAGACCCTATGGACAATACAATATATTAGCTCTGCCTACAGGCCTAAGGACAATACAATATATTAGCTCTGCCTAGAGGCCTATGGACAATACAATATATTAGCTCTGCCTACAGACCTATGGACAATACAATATATTAGATCTGCCTACAGACCTATGGTCAATACAATATATTAGCTCTGCCTACAGACCTATGGACAATACAATATATTAGATCTGCCTACAGACCTATGGACAATACAATATATTAGCTCTGCCTACAGACCTATGGACAATACAATATATTAGCTCTGCCTACAGACCTATGGACAATACAATATATTATCTCTGCCTACAGGCATATGGACAATACAATATATTAGCTCTGCCTAAAGACCTATGGACAATACAAAATATTAGATCTGTCTACAGGCATATGGACAATAAAATATATTATCTCTGCCTATAGACCTATGGACAATACAATATATTAGATCTGCCTACAGACCTATGGACAATACAATATATTAGCTCTGCCTACAGGCCTATGGACAATACAATATATTAGCTCTGCCTAGAGGCCTGTGGACAATACAATATATTAGCTCTGCCTACAGACCTATGGACAATACAATATATTAGCTCTGCCTACAGACCTATGGACAATACAATATATTAGATCTGCCTACAGACCTATGGTCAATACAATATACTAGCTCTGTCTACAGACCTATGGACAATACAATATATTAGATCTGCCTACAGACCTATTGACAATACAATATTTTAGCTCTGCCTACAGATCTATGGACAATACAATATATTAGATCTGCTTACAGACCTATGGTCAATACAATATACTAGCTCTGCCTACAGACCTATGGACAATACAATATATTAGCTCTGCCTACAGACCTATGGACAATACAATATATTAGCTCTGCCTACAGACCTATGGACAATACAATATATTAGCTCTGCCTACAGACCTATGGTCAATACAATATACTAGCTCTGCCTACAGACCTATGGACAATACAATATATTAGCTCTGCCTACAGACCTATGGACAATACAATATATTAGCTCTGCCTACAGACCTATGGACAATACAATATATTAGCTCTGCCTACAGACCTATGGTCAATACAATATACTAGCTCTGTCTACAGACCTATGGACAATACAATATATTAGCTCTGCCTACAGACCTATTGACAATACAATATATTAGCTCTGCCTACAGACCTATGGACAATACAATATATTAGATCTGCCTACAGACCTATGGTCAATACAATATACTAGCTCTGCCTACAGACCTATGGACAATACAATATATTAGCTCTGCCTACAGACCTATGGACAATACAATATATTAGCTCTGCCTACAGACCTATTGACAATACAATATATTAGATCTGCCTACAGACCTATGGACAATACAATATATTAGCTCTGCCTACAGACCTATGGACAATACAATATATTAGCTCTGCCTACAGACCTATGGACAATACAATATATTAGCTCTGCCTACAGACCTATGGACAATACAATATATTAGCTCTGCCTACAGACCTATGGACTCTCCACATCAGCTTTCTCTCTGTACTCTCATGCACAGATCATTGCAATCCTAATGTTATAAAGTCAGCCAATACAAACAATACATTCAAACACCCACACCTCTGAGCGCAACATGGCTTAAAGGACATGGTAGGTTTCCGATTTTGTGAGGAATATAATATACCTATGTACGGTATCTTTTTAGTACACTTTATTTTGATAAGAGTGACTTAAAAGGTCTGTTTTTCTGCCTAAAATCTTACAATTAGTTCCTAACTAGTCCCTCACCCTGCAGCTCACTAAGACAGAATACTTCTAAGAACAGGGCGTCTAGTGTCTCATAGTAACCATTCGGTGGCAACATGCTGCTTGAGAGAGCTCAGTGACAGGCTAGTTTGAATCAAATGCACTTCACAATTCTGTGTATTCAAGAGCTGCAGACCCAAACAGGTAAAATTGTATGAATTTAGACAGAAATAACAGAGCTTATAAGTACTTCTTAATACATTATACAAAAGTAGAGATATACATAGATATATTACATTCCTAATGTAACCCAGTCCATGTCCCTTTAAGAATATATCCGATTCCAGTGATGCTTGGATCAGTTCCAATGTTAATAAATACATATGGTCAAGATATACTAAAATAGTGTATTTTTAATTTAAAATTAATATAATAAAATAAATAACACAATTCTCTTAGAGTTGATCCTTTGTTTGGTTATAGCCAAAGTGTGAACACTTACATAATAGATCTTTTTGTTATCTGTGTCCCTGAAGATGGGCACAGAGAGAAATAACAAAAAAAGAGGGAACACTTTTATGTGGCTAAATATGTTATGAATTGCCTCATTACTAAATATAAAAAAACAATTTTTAATGACAGATCTCTGAATTTATTCTCCAGAGAATACAATGATGTCACTACAGTATATATTCTTTGTTTTAAACGATCAGATTTTAATTCTAAAAATGATTTTAAATAATTTTCATTAAAGATTGTTTTTTTAAATTTAGTATGAGGCAATTCATAACATATTTAGCCACATAAAAGTGTTCCCCCTTTTTTTGTTATTTCTCTCTGTGCCCATCTTCAGGGACACATATAACAAAAAGATCTATTAATAATAAAATAAATAATAAGCAAGTAGTATGTATGAAAAGTTTCGAAGTCAATATGTTACTATAAAAATGACTTGAAAGAATAACATAGGAATTGGTTAGTTTTTGGATAAGCCCTGTTATGTTGTCGGGACAGGTCCGCAGCTGCAGTGCGGCCTCCAACCGCTAGATGGCGCTGCCGATATGTGAGAGAAGTTCTAAGCTTATAATGTTAGCCTAACCCTTGAACTAACCGTAACCCTCACCCTAACCCCAACCCTCACCCTAAAAGTTTACCTAAGCCTTGGCTCTATGATATGGCGCTGCCGTATATCGGCAGCGCCATCTAGCGGATGCTCACCGCCACTGCTGCTGCCTTGTGCTGCGCTACCACAAGAGAATAGAACCAAGTTTTCTTCTTTTCTTCTTCAACAGATAAATATGCCCTTGCTTTTGTGTGTATATATATATATATATATATATATATATAGTAAATAAAAAGTACATCTGTGTTCACATTTGAATGTCTAAAGCAAGTTAAAAAACCTGCTTCCAGCTCAGAGTTCCGAGAAAAACAGTTATTACACTGCATTCTGGGAAGTTGAGCTGGGACACTCAAATATGGCCACAAATGCCTCGCTCTTCATTCCGTAGCCATCATCAAACATGGCTTCCTTTAAGCTTATGCATGCTGTATTACACAGCTTTAATGCAAAGCCAAGGTTGGAATAAACACAGGCTGAGTATCCAATCCATGTACAGCTGTTTCAAGCTTACTGGCTATCATCAGCATGGAGCGGGATCTCAGCCTGTGTTGTGGAAATTATGAGTAGGTAGTTTACCACAACAATCATTTATAATATGGTGGGCAAAAGAGCGATAGAAGCCCTCCACCGTACAGTAAATAAAAAGTACATCTGTGTTCACATTTGAATGTCTAAAGCAAGTTAAAAAACCTGCTTCCAGCTCAGAGTTCCGAGAAAAACAGTTATTACACTGCATTCTGGGAAGTTGAGCTGGGACACTCAAATATGGCCACAAATGCCTCGCTCTTCATTCCGTAGCCATCATCAAACATGGCTTCCTTTAAGCTTATGCATGCTGTATTACACAGCTTTAATGCAAAGCCAAGGTTGGAATAAACACAGGCTGAGTATCCAATCCATGTACAGCTGTTTCAAGCTTACTGGCTATCATCAGCATGGAGCGGGATCTCAGCCTGTGTTGTGGAAATTATGAGTAGGTAGTTCACCACAACAATCATTTATAATATGGTGGGCAAAAGAGCGATAGAAGCCCTCCACCGTACAGTAGTACAGTAAATAAAAAGTACATCTGTGTTCACATTTGAATGTCTAAAGCAAGTTAAAAAACCTGCTTCCAGCTCAGAGTTCTGAGAAAAACAGTTATTACACTGCATTCTGGGAAGTTGAGCTGGGACACTCAAATATGGCCACAAATGCCTCGCTCTTCATTCCGTAGCCATCATCAAACATGGCTTCCTTTAAGCTTATGCATGCTGTATTACACAGCTTTTATGCAAAGCCAAGGTTGGAATAAACACAGGCTGAGTATCCAATCCATGTACAGCTGTTTCAAGCTTACTGGCTATCATCAGCATGGAGCGGGATCTCAGCCTGTGTTGTGGAAATTATGAGTAGGTAGTTCACCACAACAATCATTTATAATATGGTGGGCAAAAGAGCGATAGAAGCCCTCCACCGTACAGTAGTACAGTAAATAAAAAGTACATCTGTGTTCACATTTGAAGGTCTAAAGCAAGTTAAAAAACCTGCTTCCAGCTCAGAGTTCCGAGAAAAACAGTTATTACACTGCATTCTGGGAAGTTGAGCTGGGACACTCAAATATGGCCACAAATGCCTCGCTCTTCATTCCGTAGCCATCATCAAACATGGCTTCCTTTAAGCTTATGCATGCTGTATTACACAGCTTTAATGCAAAGCCAAGGTTGGAATAAACACAGGCTGAGTATCCAATCCATGTACAGCTGTTTCAAGCTTACTGGCTATCATCAGCATGGAGCGGGATCTCAGCCTGTGTTGTGGAAATTATGAGTAGGTAGTTCACCACAACAATCATTTATAATATGGTGGGCAAAAGAGCGATAGAAGCCCTCCACCGTACAGTAGTACAGTAAATAAAAAGTACATCAGTGTTCACATTTGAATGTCTAAAGCAAGTTAAAAAACCTGCTTCCAGCTCAGAGTTCCGAGAAAAACAGTTATTACACTGCATTCTGGAAGTTGAGCTGGGACACTCAAATATGGCCACAAATGCCTCGCTCTTCATTCCGTAGCCATCATCAAACATGGCTTCCTTTAAGCTTATGCATGCTGTATTACACAGCTTTAATGCAAAGCCAAGGTTGGAATAAACACAGGCTGAGTATCCAATCCATGTACAGCTGTTTCAAGCTTACTGGCTATCATCAGCATGGAGCGGGATCTCAGCCTGTGTGGTGGAAATTATGAGTAGGTAGTTCACCACAACAATCATTTATAATATGGTGGGCAAAAGAGCGATAGAAGCCCTCCACCGTACAGTAGTACAGTAAATAAAAAGTACATCTGTGTTCACATTTGAATGTCTAAAGCAAGTTAAAAAACCTGCTTCCAGCTCAGAGTTCCGAGAAAAACAGTTATTACACTGCATTCTGGGAAGTTGAGCTGGGACACTCAAATATGGCCACAAATGCCTCGCTCTTCATTCCGTAGCCATCATCAAACATGGCTTCCTTTAAGCTTATGCATGCTGTATTACACAGCTTTAATGCAAAGCCAAGGTTGGAATAAACACAGGCTGAGTATCCAATCCATGTACAGCTGTTTCAAGCTTACTGGCTATCATCAGCATGGAGCAGGATCTCAGCCTGTGTTGTGGAAATTATGAGTAGGTAGTTCACCACAACAATCATTTATAATATGGTGGGCAAAAGAGCGATAGAAGCCCTCCACCGTACAGTAGTACAGTAAATAAAAAGTACATCTGTGTTCACATTTGAATGTCTAAAGCAAGTTAAAAAACCTGCTTCCAGCTCAGAGTTCCGAGAAAAACAGTTATTACACTGCATTCTGGGAAGTTGAGCTGGGACATATGCGCAAACACACATAGGAGTCAAGAAAACATCTAACACTTGGGAGGAGCCAGGAAAATTTTAAAGGAGCCAGACAGGTATTTTCTATGAGTAACATATGAAATGTTTATATTATAAAAATATTTATATAAAATACATTTAAAATAATAAACCCATTAGAGCTTATTCCCAATCGATAAGAAAGCAAATTACATAAACTCAAAAAAACAACTACATACTGTTTACTAAGCTAATAAATGGTTATATTACATATTTGGATTAATAACAATTGCACAATCAACTTGCAATCTAATACAGGATATTACACCAACTGCCCTCTGGTGGACACTGAGTATTACTGCTCCTAAAATCCAATTCCAAAGTACTCACAGTCATGTTACTTCCCCCAGATGATACAGATGTTCATTTTTCCTTATGTCAGTATTATTCTACAAGTGCACTCAGACATGCAGAATTAACATGTCAGCAGAAAGCTTGTTAAATATTTAATATGTCTCATAATAAAAAGCAACATGGTAATTATGGACTGGGTCCCTGTAAAAGTAGGTACAGTACATCTGTTTTAAATTAATGAGTTATACATGTCTGTGTGAAGATTAGAATGAATTATGTGCAAATTATTGGACATACCAAAATGTAACCCAAATTATATATACATACACACATATATATGTATATATATATATATATATATATATATATATATATATACATACACACACAAGTATATATTATTATCTAAATACAGAACACATGTTGCATTCCAGGCTTGCTATACTCCTCTTATATTAAACCCATTGGTCATCTTCTAGCTATAGGTCAGGGGTGTACCCAAACCTCAGTCCCTGCCCATCATATAACGATGTCTCATTTCCTTCCAACTACAAAATAAATCCACCCATTATAACCCCACCAAGAATTCATTGCCATAATAAAAAAGCACAGCCTCAGTACAAGTGACCTAAACACAGCAACAACACAGTCACTGCATAGGAAAAACACGGTGATAATTATACACAGTGTGCAACAACAACACTAGTGGACAAGCGCATGTATGTAGAGTACTCTAGAACATCATATATATGTGTGTGTGTAGATAGAGATAGATAGATAGATAGATAGATAGATAGATAGATAGATAGATAGATAGATAGATGGATAGATAGATAGATAGATATATGCGAGTGTAAGATAGAGTGTAACAGATAGATAGATAGATAGATGACAGATAGATAGATTGATAGATTGATAGATAGATAGATAGATAGATAGATAGATAGATAGATGGATGACAGATAGATAGATAGACAGAATAGCTAGATAGATATAGGAGAGTGTAAGATAGATAGAGTGTAATAGAGACAATAGATAGATAGATAGATAGATAGATAGATAGATAGATAGATAGATAGATACATAGATAGATAGATATATGCGAGTGTAAGATAGAGTGTAATAGATAGATAGATAGATAGATAGATACATAGATAGATACATAGATAGATACATAGATAGATACATAGATAGATAGATAGATAGATATATGCGAGTGTAAGATAGAGTGTAATAGATAGATAGATAGATAGATAGATAGATAGATAGATAGATAGATACATAGATAGATAGATATATGCGAGTGTAAGATAGAGTGTAATAGATAGATAGATAGATAGATAGATAGATAGATAGATACATAGATAGATACATAGATAGATACATAGATAGATAGATAGATAGATAGATAGATATATGCGAGTGTAAGATAGAGTGTAATAGATAGATAGATAGATAGATAGATAGATAGATGACAGATAGATAGATAGACAGAATAGCTAGCTAGATAGATAGATAGATAGATAGATAGATAGATAGATAGGAAGATAGATAGATAGATAGATAGATAGATAGATAGATAGATAGATAGATAGATAGATAGGAAGATAGATAGATAGATAGGAAGACAGATAGATAGAGTGTAATAGAGACAATAGATAGAAATTTAGATATATAGATATAGGAGAGTGCAAGATAGAGTGTAATAGAGACAATAGATAGAAAGAAATAATAAATATATATAGGCATATGTATATATATAGGGGTGCACACAAATATCTAACACTTATATTGGAGCCATACAGGTTGTTTTTTAGGAATCTTGGAAAAATGTCTTCATAGACATGAAGTATACTTTGGGGAAATATTTAGGTGCCAGAGTTAGGAGCCCTGGCTATACTCACATATACACACGTATGATGGGATTTTGTGTGTGTACAAATAGTATTATAAAAGCATCATTTTGTTATCATCACTATAATGTGATTAATGACATTATATAAGCTTATCCATTCCATCTTGTTTGAATCACATCTCTCCAATATAATGTACACATGATCACAAGGTGCATTTAGATGTCACATGAGCCCTGATAGGGGGAGTGTGAGCCAAGTTGGTGGACATTGAGGCCAACAGGTGTATGGACCTTACCTCCAGGATCTGCACATAGCTGGCAGGGAACCATCCTCTGCTCCCATCCTTCTCCCCTTCCCACCATCCTCCATCCAACACCTGCAGGACCTTGATAATCTCCCCAGCCTCAAACTTCAGTCCCTGTTGGTGCTGGTCCCCAGAGAATGCATATAAACTTTTACACAGGGCTCCAGACATGTCAGTGGGACCTCAATGTAGAGAACAACTTGGAAGAGAGAGACCCCCCTCTCCCTGAGGGGTCAGCTGCCTGCTGGAGGGGCTGCTCTGCACAGGTCCTTGGGGTTAATCCCTCATGATCCTCAGAGCCCAGGTTTAGAGGAGAGTTTGGAACATGCAATCCAGCCCTGAGCAAATCCTGACTTTACTGGAGCAGCAGTGAGTTGAACACAGCCCAGGGAGGGTGGGAGCTGTGTGTGCAAACACTGAGTATACTGCACAGGAGCCAATGAGGGGAACCCAGCCCAGCAGGGAGGTGTGATCATACAGAGCATGTACAGTGCCTAGTACAGAGCTGGGGCACAGCCTGGGTCTGATGTGTGTAATACACACTGTGTGCATATCATTACTGGAGTGTGTGTGTGTGTCTGATGTGTGTAATACGCACTGCGTGCATATCATTACTAGTGTGTATGTGTCTAATGTGTGTAATACACACTGTGTGCATATCATTACTAGTGTGTGTGTGTGTGTCTGATGTGTGTAATACACACTGTGTGCATATCATTACTGGTGTGTATGTGTGTCTAATGTGTTTAATACACAGTGTGTGCATATCATTACTGGTGTGTGTGTGTGTCTGATGTGTGTAATACACACTGTGTGCATATCATTACTAGTGTGTGTGGGGGTCTAATGTGTGTAATACACACTGTGTGCATATCATTACTAGTGTGTGTGTATCTAATGTGTGTAATACACACTGTGTGCATATCATTACTAGTGTATGTGTGTCTAATGTGTGTAATACACACTGTGTGCATATCATTACTAGTGTGTGTGTGTCTAATGTGTGTAATACACACTGTGTGCATATCATTACTGGTGTGTGTGTGTCTAATGTGTTTAATACACACTGTGTGCATCTCATTACTAGTGTATGTGTGTCTAATGTGTGTAATACACACTGTGTGCATATCATTACTAGTGTGTGTGTGTCTAATGTGTGTAATACACACTGTGTGCATATCATTACTAGTGTGTGTGTGTCTAATGTGTGTAATACACACTGTGTGCATATCATTACTAGTGTGTGTGGGGGTCTAATGTGTGTAATACACACTGTGTGCATATCATTACTAGTGTGTGTGTGTCTAATGTGTGTAATACACACTGTGTGCATATCATTACTGGTGTGTGTGTCTAATGTGTGTAATACGCACTGCGTGCATATCATTACTAGTGTGTGTGTCTAATGTGTGTAATACACACTGTGTGCATATCATTACTAGTGTGTGTGTGTCTAATGTGTGTAATACACACTGTGTGCATATCATTACTGGTGTGTGTGTCTAATGTGTGTAATACACACTGTGTGCATATCATTACTAGTGTGTGTGTGTCTAATGTGTGTAATACACACTGTGTGCATATCATTACTGGTGTGTGTGTCTAATGTGTGTAATACGCACTGCGTGCATATCATTACTAGTGTGTATGTGTCTAATGTGTGTAATACACACTGTGTGCATATCATTACTAGTGTGTGTGTGTGTCTAATGTGTGTAATACACACTGTGTGCATATCATTACTAGTGTGTGTGTGTCTAATGTGTGTAATACACACTGTGTGCATATCATTACTGGTGTGTGTGTCTAATGTGTGTAATACGCACTGCGTGCATATCATTACTATTGTGTATGTGTCTAATGTGTGTAATACACACTGTGTGCATATCATTACTAGTGTGTGTGTGTGTCTAATGTGCGTAATACACACTGTGTGCATATCATTACTAGTGTGTGTGTGTGTCTAATGTGTGTAATACACACTGCGTGCATATCATTACTAGTGTGTGTGTGTCTAATGTGTGTAATACACACTGTGTGCATATCATTACTAGTGTGTATGTGTCTAATGTGTGTAATACACACTGTGTGCATATCATTACTAGTGTGTGTGTGTGTCTAATGTGTGTAATACACACTGTGTGCATATCATTACTAGTGTGTGTGTGTCTAATGTGTGTAATACGCACTGCGTGCATATCATTACTAGTGTGTATGTGTCTAATGTGTGTAATACACACTGTGTGCATATCATTACTAGTGTGTGTGTGTGTCTAATGTGTGTAATACACACTGTGTGCATATCATTACTAGTGTGTGTGTGTCTAATGTGTGTAATACGCACTGTGTGCATATCATTACTAGTGTGTATGTGTCTAATGTGTGTAATACACACTGTGTGCATATCATTACTAGTGTGTGTGTGTCTAATGTGTGTAATACACACTGTGTGCATATCATTACTAGTGTGTGTGTGTCTAATGTGTGTAATACGCACTGCGTGCATATCATTACTAGTGTGTATGTGTCTAATGTGTGTAATACA
The DNA here is from genome assembly GCA_027410445.1 of Discoglossus pictus. Classification (NCBI taxonomy): domain Eukaryota; kingdom Metazoa; phylum Chordata; class Amphibia; order Anura; family Alytidae; genus Discoglossus; species Discoglossus pictus. Next base: position 149,482,528 of record CM050168.1, read on the forward strand.
CACTGTGTGCATATCATTACTAGTGTGTGTGTGTGTCTAATGTGTGTAATACACACTGTGTGCATATCATTACTAGTGTGTGTGTGTGTCTAATGTGTGTAATACACACTGCGTGCATATCATTACTAGTGTGTGTGTCTAATGTGTGTAATACAGACTCTGTGTGTCTGCTAGTGTGTGTAATACAGATGCATAACATTACTATTATATGTGTGTCTGATGTGTGTAATATACACTGTGTGTATCTGCTAGTGTGTGTAATACAGACTGTGCATATCATTACTAGTGTATGTGTGTATGATGTGTGTAATACATACTGTGTGTGTATGTGTCTTCTAGTGTGTGTAATACAGACTGTGCAAATCATTACTAGTGTATATGTGTCTAATGTATGTAATACAGCCTGCGTGTGTAGCTTCTAGTGTGTGTAATACGGTCGGTGCATATCATTAGTAATATATGTATGTCTAATGTGTGTAATACACTGTGTGTGCATGTGTCTTCTAGTGTGTGTAATACAGTCTATGTGCATATAATTAATAGTGGATGTGTGTCTAATGTGTATAATACACACTGTGTGTGCATGTGTCTTCTAGTGTGTGTAATACAGTCTCTGCATCATCACTAGCTTATGTGTGTAATACAGTCTCTGCATCATCACTAGCTTATGTGTGTAATACAGTCTGCACATCATCACTAGCTTATGTGTGTAATACAGACTTTGCATATCATTACTAGTGTATATGTGTCTAATGTGTGTAATACACTGTGTGTGCATGTGTCTGCTAGTGTGTGTAATACAGTCTGCGGGGACATGCAGATGAGATACAATGTATCTTACTCTTAAATCCAAAACACCATCTTATATAGGGCTCCGTTTAGGCATATGCTCGCTGTATTAAATAGATCCGTCCCCACAAAATCTAGTGCACAAACCACAACTAACCTCACACTAATTAGAGGCATTTACTTTGAAACAGTGACTGGCTGGTAACAACCAATTGCATTTAACACGGTTACAGTGGGATATCTGGCATCAAATGTATTTTTTGTCTAGGTGTCAATATCACTTTTAAAATAATTGGTCAAAAGTGTTGAGATCCTACTGTCTGGCTATTATAGAGTAGAGGTTCATGGCCTATGTGGTGGACATTATTTGAAACCATGTGGCTACCAACCATCACACGGACCATGATCCTCTTCTCTTTGGGCACATTATGTTTAACATTTCACCAATTGATGATCAGCGTGGAATGCCTTTGAGAAAAGATAGTGTAGTGACTATTATATCAGTTATCTCCTTTAATGATTTAAAAAAAATGTGTCTTTCATATTAGTCAAATCTCACATCCATTAAGTGCTGTTTGTCATCTACAAGCAGTGCTATCAGGTAATGTAAGTAAACTATAAACCCAGTCCCTGTCAGGCATTAGATCACTGACATTCACTAGTTATATATGCAGTATTGTTGCATGTTGTCCTCTTAACATTATGATAGCTGAATAATTTGATTTATTTACACACATTATGGATAATGGTCCTTGTCTTACACCAATCTAAATGGATGTTTACAATTCATGTGATCATTGTATTAATTGTTGTTCAGATAACACATGTATACCAATGAAATGTGATAGCAGTGTGGCTCAACTATTTAATATGGATATAGTGATAGTACTCCTGGCCAACTGATTGTGGTCATAGTGAAGCATTCCTTGTTACACATTACACATCTTTACTAATGAAGATGGCAGGTGATTGATCATGTGAATGTCTTTATTGTTACAGTAATAGCATGTAACATTGTACTGTAAATTCAGTTATTGCTAGATGTTTTCTCCTCTTCTTTTTTTAGATTCTTACCATCATTTTTTATTCTATTTCTGTTTTTTAGAACACAATGTATGTGCATTATTGGATTACATAATACAGGAGTTTTTTCAGCTTTTTACTTTACAGATGTAGACCGTAATTAAGTGCTATGCGCATTACTGGTTAAGTCTATTAAATGGAGTGATGTATGCTGAGATACTGGTTACTGTGGTGTAGTGACCACAAGTGACCCTAGTAGATAATATGCATCATTATTATTATACAGTATTACATTCAACCCCTTAGGTTTCCCCTTTTCTCCAAACAGCCTCTTGCACTCTTGGATCCGCCCACACCACACCCATGATATTAGTGCACAGTTGTATACATTTGTGAGTGTGCTCTGTGTATATAATAAAGTTTTGTTATACCGCTATCACTGTTACCGTGTGTTTGTAATGTTAATGTTTTGGGACATCAACATACATAACATAAATATATTAACGTTACATAAATAAGTAGATGATCTTCCTGTACACCCATCCCTTCATGCATTTGAGTACTGTAATCATATGTTTGCATGTCACTAATCTTCAATTAATTGGGATGTGATGTTGTTATGGCTGAGTGTTTACACTTGCTATCTTAAAAGTGATGTTAATATAATTTCTTAATATAATATAATTTCACATACTGGTGCACATAACACCTAAAATCTGCATGAATTGTGCCATCCTTCTGGTATAATTATCCATATTTACTGTCCAATACATTGCTATGTGAACATTCCAGCCCATTAAAGTGATACAGGCGTGGTTTCCAAGTGATCACATGTATTAATTGTTTCCAAAATGCAGTCAAACACTATTTTATTTGTTATTCTCACCATTTTGGATATCATTCTTGAACAATATTCTTGGTGATGTTTGTAAGTTAATACTCATGAAAAGTGTACATTGTACATTGCATTTTTTGGCTGGCCCGTAGTGATTGTGGGCGCATAACTCGTAATTGGATTGCAAATAGCTAATATAATATGTGGCAATATTAAGAGCGGTTTTAAGTGTGTATACATTTACGAATTGGGCAATAGAATAGGATCCATAGATATTATATTTTTATCTACCAAGCTCCAATATACTCTGCAGTACAATACATATTAGTGGTTTGCAAGGTCTCTTTCCACGCAAACTAATAATAAACTAGAGCAGTGCACCTCAACTGGTGTGCCAATGCTATGTGCGCCAATACATGTGAACCGCTGTGTATAATTTTGTGGCCCACGGGATTCAACACTATTTCACAAGGACCTCGTGTGTTATTTCAGTGTCAGACAGTGCCAGCAGCAGAACTGCAACTGGATGCTAGATGGCGCTGTGACTTATTCCGTCAGTTCCGGCTGGCTCTGAAATAACACGCAATGTCTGGGGAAAGTTGTTTCCCATTGTTGTGAGCTGTCCCTTTTGTGCATTATTTGCATTGTTGCTGATGGCTACCTGTGTGACCCAGGCTGGGGAGGACTCGGACCATGTGAACTAGCAGCAGCAGCAACCTCCTCCAAGCTCAGTAATAAGGGCAATCAGAGTCTGCTGCACAATCCGGCTGGGGACACATCTGCTGCAGGTAAATATGTATATTCTACATTGCAGTTGTAAAGCATAATAAAGACTTATTATCTATGATGATGCATTGCTGCCAGCGAGGGGTTAATATCAAATAAAAATTGTATGCATCCTATTTTGTTTATATATATATATATATATATATATATATATATATATATATATATATTTATTTATATATATTTACTTATGGTATGCCGTGAAATTCGGGGAAGAACTTTGTTGTGCCGTTGGTAAGAAAATGTTTGCAGGTATCTTTCAGAAGTAGAATATATAAATATGAGCAGGTTTCTAATAGCAACTAAAAGCATAACTGAATTTCATTATATTCCAACAAGGACCAGATCTATACGGACAGTAATAAATGGGTAAGGGTTTACGAAACTGAGCTTGTGTGTTGCCTTTTTTCATCTTAATGTTTTCACCATCAATTTCTCACTCTTCCTAATCTCTATTTCTCCTCCACATCCCTGACACAGCTTTCTTCCACTAATTCTTCTCTCCTCTTTGTCTCATATTTCCAATCAAGTGTCTTATTTGTCATCTGCTCATCTCTGTCTAGATATTTTTTCAACCTGCAAAAAGCTTCTCCTTCTTGACTCTTTCTCTCTCTTTACTCATCCTTCTCTCTGCCCCATATCATGTTTTTCTTGACCCGATCCAATCTCTCTGTAACCCTCACCGATCCATTTTATTTTCTAACATCAAAATTCTGTTTAAGTCCAGAATGCTTATCCACCTGGACTACTTTAAATTCCTTTTTCTTGGCCTCCAAGCCCTATCGTTCATGCATCCATTAATTAATGAATTCATTCATTAACACCAACAAACTCAATATGTCAATAAATAAACATATCCACGGTCAATATAAGGCTTTGTCAAGTGAACTGTTTGTGCCAAGACATTTTCAACTGACAAGAGGGCATCCTTTGAGATTAGAATGGAAAAGTTTCCACCTTAAAAAAAAGGTTCTTCACCGTAAGGGTGGTTAATCCTGGTTAGAGCAGATTCAATAGTTAACTTTAAAAAGGGGGTGGATACATTTTTGATTAAAAAGGGCATTCAGGGTTATCATGGATAATTAAAGAGGGAGTATTGATCCAGGGAAGAATCCATTTGCCAGTATCTGGGGTCAGGAAGATGTTTCCCCCACTTTTGAGACAATTGGCAATGATTTAATGTTCTTTTTTCTGTTTGCCTTCCCCTTGATCTATTAACAATTAATCATTTTGCAGATCAAAGGAGATCTAAAAAAGTTGAACTTGATGGACTTTTTTCAAACTTAATTACTATGTAACTGTGTAACTAGATATCTCCACTCATACCATGTTCAATCTCACCTGCACCACTTGTAGGGGTCATTATTCAGTCTAGTTTGATCAATACAGACCACAACCACACGGTACTTAGGCTACAATGAGTGCCAAAGGTGCTCATAGCACTGCGAGCCTCGCAACGAAAGGCGAGCAGTTGAGGCAGGCGGGACTTAGCGAGGCGAGCAGGTGAGGCACGTGGGACTTAGCGAGGCGAGCAGGTGAGGCACGCGGGACTTTCGACCTGTATGACTTAGGACCGAAACCCGTACATGCACGGTGCGCCTTGCAAAATTACGACTTTAACGGTCGGACCACGAAACCAAAAAGACATAAACAAAAACAACAAATATGCCTCAAGTTAACTTACACACTCACACACAGCACAGTGGGAGAGCCAGGAAGCCTGTGAGTGAGGTTCCACATTAATTTGATTAAGTTTAAACTCAAGTGGTCCCCCAAATACATTAAGTACTTGGGGATAAACTTAACTTCCAATTTAAAAGGACCTATACAAAGCCAATTACTCACCACTCTACACCACCCTATGGGCCGACTTACATCCAGTAAATGGTCTAGGTTTACCCTATCTTGGTTGGGGAGAATTAACTCAGTAAAAAATAATATCCACCCTAGACTAATGTATCTCTTCAGGGCTCTACCTATCACAATCAATATGAAAGAACTGACTCACTTTCAAAGATCAATATTTCGGTTCATCTGGAGAAATTGCCCCTCTCGAATCACCAGACACATAATGTTTAGACATAAATCTAAAGGGGGCCTTTCTTATCCAGACTTAAAATTATATCATAAAGCAGCCCAATTCTCCTTCCTTCCAATAGCCCACTCTAAGCAACATCAACCCGCCTGGATCTTTATTGAAAATCATTCTATGTATAAGTGGGATACACTCATTTGGCCAGACAAATTCCCCTTCCATTACAAAATGTGTCAAACCCCATAATTAGAAATACTATAAATTGCTGGAAGTGAACTCTCCGTTACACCACACTATTTCCTAACTCATCTCAACTAACCCCCTTACTCACCCACCTTCTATACCCAAATGATATGTCAGTTACATCTCAACATTGGTGGAATTCAAACAACTTAAAGGTTGAAATCCTGGCTAAGAGATAGCCGCCTCGTTACTTTTGACGAACTCAGGGATGAATATGGCCTTCCCCTCCAGGAACACTACAATTATTACAAACTTTTGGCAGCACACTGATCAGGACTCTAAAATTTGTATGGACCTTCCCCTCACGAAGGGTATAATAAGAGGCATTTATGATATATTTTAATTCCACCGCTACAGAGATAAAAGAAGTGTATATGATAGATTGGGAAACAGACCTCAATCTACATTGGGATTTATCTGATTGGGAGAAATTCTGGCCTAACACGTTCAGGGGTTCCCTCAATTATTCTATTCGAGAGACCTCCATTAATGTTCTCCACCGTGCCTGCTTCACCCCTGTGAGACTAGCTAAATGGAAGAAATAAGAAAACATAAACTGTTTTAGAAGATGTCCGACAATAGGCTCTTTTGCCCATATTTGGTGGCACTGCCCAAAAGTGAAACAAATATGGAACGATATTAGTCAACTATCATCTGATTTGTTTCACTCGACTATTAACTTAATAGCAGAAATATGTATTTTAGGGATGCCTGTTATGAACCTTTCTACCCCTCAAAATACACTTTTTAACTACTTAACCCATGCTACAAAAAGCCACATTGCCATGAACTGGAAATTCAATATGCTATATTTCATTGGTATAAAAGACAAAATTCATTTTATAGCAGTTAATGAAAAGATAACTCATTCTCTAGCAGATACAATGCAAACATTTCTGGATATTTGGGGTCCCTGGTTTGAACACACAGGCCTACATCCTTCGATTATCCAGCAGTTTTCTTTACTACTTGTGGAAGATACTTAGGGGCTTGGGAGTGGAGCCCGGGACCACTGGGGGAAACACAAAGACAAAGTGAGCACGTGACAGTAAAGTAAAAATAAACACTTTAAGTTTAGGACCATACATTTATAATTGTCTTGTATTATTTGATTTTATTTAATCATGTTTAATTATATTTACTACCTCTCATTAAAGAGAAAATAGAGCTTATTTGTTGTTAGATCAGTAACTACTATATAATATGCAAGTTAATTTGAGGCATATTTGTCATTTTCAACAATCGAAAATCGCTGAAGCAAGGAGAAAAATGGCGGGCGAAAAAAACTAAAAATTGTGAAACAAGATGAAAACGAGGCTCAGCAAGGTCAGGCACGCAGAACTTAGAAAATACACAACGGAAAAGACAGTAACACACCAACAACGCCAGACACGGGGGACCAATGGCAGTCAGCGCGCACCATGCAAAGATTCAGCAGTGACACAGAGGAGAAAGACACAAGGAAGAGGCTCGCGCTGAGAGCCGAAGGTACTCAGAGGGAGCAGAACATCGCATTGTGTTGCAAACAGCATTGCCAGGCTTCAAATGTTATTGTCGTCATTTTTGAGGGACAAGTCGCTAGTTTATATATACTAGTCTTTTTTATTTTATTTAATACACTTTGACAAAACTTAAAAAGGTAAATCAGATTTGGGCTTGTTTCCTAATGCATAGTGTGGCTCATTCTACTTAAATTACAAACTATTTCCATGTAAAACTGATAAGATTGGCATTTTTTTTTGGAAATATCCTCGTATTTTTTCACAATACTTTATGCAATACAAATACTAGGCAAAGTGAAGCCATACTAACCTGCGAAATTTAACTGATAAGTCAAAATTAACATCAGCAAGCCAAAATATCATGATTAATCTGTGTTTAATGGAAAGTGTGGGCGTCTACAGGGAAAAGCAAAAGGAAGAGGATGAGTTGGCATATTTATAATATACAGTGCCTTGCAAAAGTATTCACCCCCTTGGCATTTTCGTGTTTTGTTGCCTCACAACCTGGAATTAACATGGATTGTTTGAGGATTTGCATCATTTAATTTACAGAACATGCCCACAACTTTAAAGAATTTTTTTCTATTGTGAAGCGAACAACAAATAGGACAAAATAACAGAAAAAGTCAATGTGCATAATTATGTACCCTCCTAAAATCAATACTTTAAGTCTGACCACAGATTTTCTATTGGATTGAGGTCTGGGCTTTGACTAGGCCATTCCAACACATTTACATGTTTCCCCTTAAACCACTCAAGTGTTGCTTTAGCAGTGTGTTTGGGGTCATTGTCCTGCTGGAAGGTGAACCTCCGTCCTAGCCTCAAATCACGCACAGAGTGGTACAGGTTTTGCTCAAGAATATCCCTGTATTTAGCCCCATCCATCTTTCCCTCAGCTCTGACCTGCTGCTGAAAAACATCCCCACAGCATGATGCTGCCACCACCATGTTTCACTGTGGGGATGGTGTTCTTTGGGTGATGTGATGTGTTGGGTTTGCGCCAGACATAGCGTTTTCTTTGATGGACGAAAAGTAAAATTTTAGTCTCATCAGACCAGAGCACCTTCCTTTACACATTTTGGGAGTCTCCCACATGCCTTTTCGCAAACTCAAAACGTGCAATTTTGTTTTTTGCTGAAAGTAATGTCTTTCTTCTGGCCACTCCGCCATAAAGCCCAGCTCTATGGAGCGTACGGCTTAATGTCGTCCTATGTACAGATACTCCAGTCTCTGCTGTGGAACTCTGCAGCTCCTCCAGGGTTACCTTAGGTCTCTGAGCTGCCTCTCTGATTAATGCCCTCCTTGCCCGGTCCATGAGTTTTGGTGGGTGGCCGTCTCTTGGCAGGTTTGCTGCTGTGCCATGTTATTTACATTTGGTTATGATACATTTGATGGTGCTCCTGGGGATCAAAATAACAGAGACAACAAGTATAGAAAATATCCAATACATATCTCTACCTCCACCTAACCACAATGTCCTCCTTTACCACAATTATCTGTAATTGGCCTCAATTTGTAATTTGCCTCATGTCTCGACCCCTCTCGTTCCTGTATTTCCCTGACCTCACTCTAACTCACACTGTTTTTTTTGCTCATGCCCCTCACTTTCTGAGGTAGTGAATGGGTCTCTTGCTCTCACAGTCTCCCTCATTCTATTTTTCCTCTGTCTGTCACTCTCCAAATAGAGACAGTAGAGGAGTTAATCCACTCTCAACAGGGGCGTAGCTACCGTCGGTTTAGCCGGTGCGTTGCACCAGGGCCCTAGCACAGTGAGGGGCCCCTCAGCAGCATCATTCACACCCTCAAAACCTTCAGGACCCCTTGTCACACTATTCACAGTCCCATCAAGCCCCCTGCACCTCATTCACCCCCCTCCTCTTACTTGTGCCTTGCAGTCCCTGCCCTGGATCCCATTGCTCAGAGGTTGGGAATCCTTCCCCTGCCGGAGCTTCATACTGCACGGTCACGTGACATCACTAGGAATTTCCCTCCCCTGCAGTATGAAGCTCCAGCAGGGGAAGGATGCCCAACCTCTGAGCAATGGGATCCGTAACAGGGGTTACAAGGCACAAGTAAGAGGAGGGGGGTGAATGAGGTGCAGGGGGCTTGATGGGACTATGTATAGTGTGACAAGGGGTCCCTGGTGGTTTTAAGGGGGTAAATGGAGATGCTGAGGGGGGCCTGGATGTGAATATGGCTGCTGAACGTGCCCTTGGGGTAAATATGGCTGCTGAGGGGCTTGGGGGGATGAATGGTGCGACAAGGGGGCTCTGTTTTTTTAGGGGGAGTAAATGATGCAGCTGAGGGGCCCTTGTTTTTTTTTGGGGTGTGAATGGTGCTCCTGAGGGGGCCCTGGGGGGTTGGGGAGTAAATATTGCTGCCGAGGGTGCCCTGGGGTGTCCATGGGGTGAATATGGCATCTGAGACTGTTGGGGGGGTGAATGGTGCTGCTTGTGAGGGGGGGGGGGGGGTGTTGGGGGGTGAATATGGCATCTGAGGCGGTTCGGGGGGAAATGGTGCTACTGAGGGGTTTGTGGAGTGAATGGTACAACAAGGGGGGCCTGATTTTTTTGTGGGGGGTGAATGATGCTGCTGAGGTTTTTTTTTGGGGGGGGGGGTGGTAAATGGTGCTCCTGATGGGCCCTGGGTTGTTGGGTAGTATATATTGCTGCTGCGGTGTCCCTGAGGGGTGAATATGGCTTTGAGGGGGTTAGGGGCTGAATGGTGCTATATATATATATATATATATGTGTGTGTATATATATATATGGCTCAGGAGGGGTCAACAAAAATGTTTGCGCCTCCTCCTTGGGAGCGGGGGTAAAAATATTTTTTGGCACCGGGGCCCTCCATTCACTAGCTCTGCCACTGATTCTCCAAATGTCTCTTGCTCTCACACACTCTCTCTATCCTTCTCTATCATTACAGAGTGTGTGTGAGATCAAGAGACTTTGGATTAACCCCTCCATTGTCTTTATGTCAGGGGCTGTATCTATCGAGCTGTCGCTCTAGCCCGAGCAAGTTCACAATTTGCAGTGCAAAAAGTGACACCTGGTGGACAAAAATGCACATAAAGGGGACATGATCTGCCACTAGAGTGGGAGGACGATGGGTGCAGTGGTGGAGTTACTGCTGTTGCTGATATTGCTAAGATATTAGGCCATAAAACAGCTTTTAATCCCTTTTATATTCCTAGTGAAATCCAGAAACCTTCCATGTCCCTTTAATTTGGAATGCCCTTGTGCAGTTGTGTTATCAGCCCTGAGCTTTCTATAATTATAATTTTATTTGTTCAACATATACTTGCCCTTCAAAGTTGTTTGCTATAAAGTGTGAGCTCCTTTGCAGCTTGTTAAATATGAATGCCCAGTTTGCACTTAAAGTGATGGTATAATTTAAAACTAGACATAATAGCAGTGAAATGTCATTGCATTTTTACTATTTTAAACTAAAGTTAAAAATGTGTATTTTGAGCCTGTCAGCCTTTGTAACCATCCACAGAGTTTGTGGTTAAGAAATAGGTGACATCACTCAAGACAATGGACCAAATGATTCTTGGGCTAAGCAGTAATTAATGACAATGATCTTTCATTAACATCTCTGTTTTTGGGTGTTTCTAAAAAGCTAACAGACAGCTCAAAAATCGAATACTGTTTACTCTATGAGAATGCATATTATAACAACGATCAATTGATAAAGTACAGTTTTATACTTGGAGTCTATCTTTGTCACTTTAAATGCCCTGAGCTTAAAGATCTGACCTCCAAGGCTAATTGTATGTTTTTTTTCAAAGGCACACTGTTCATGTAAGTAGTATGCATAAGAATGATAATTGAGCGTATTATTAAAAAAACACATTAAACATATTTATTTTTAAAACATTGTATTTTTATTCCCTGTGACTCCATTTGCAGCTCTGGTCAAGCATGACATCTCCTCCTTTGCTAAATCTAGGAGTATTCTATGTAAATTATGGGGGGTGTTAGTACATACTGTTCCTCCAGGCTCTGTAATTAGCCCAGAAGTAACCGTGTACACAGCCATGCACCCCCACTTTACATAGAAGCCTCTTAGAGTTACCAGTATATGTATACTTACCTACCCAACTCAATGAACAATGGGCCATCTTAAAGAACCACTGTACTCCTATACTTCCAGGGGCTAAACTACTTCTATAAAGTAAAACAATAAATATATTCAGTGTTTACTGCCCATTATATAGACATAAACTCTAGTGTAAGCCTCCATGTTTGTTTCTGACAGTTTGCTTCTGCAGGTGGCATGTGACCTTGAATCAAGATGACTATGCCACTGCATTCCTTTTATATGATACAATTCTTTTGCTGCTTCTCCCCTCACCCTGTAAAGTGCCCCTCAGTGGGGTGGAGACTACTCTAAAAAGAGTTTTTTTCTGGCTAAGTTTGTCTGCAAAGGTCACTGCAGGTATGAAGACAGATAAAGACTCCTACCAGGGCAATCACCTGGGCAGTTCCCTTCCCTATCTCATTTGATATAACTTGCAGAAGTTGGAAACACTAAACTTTAAATGAAACTTGTCAAGGAACAGAAATAGAAAGTCTACAAGTGGAGCTCTGCTAGTTAGACTTTTGCCAGTTGCACAAGTCAACTGGAGCTACCAGCTGACCACAATGTCCTCAGGATCCAGGAGAATACAAGCCCTTATTGGGAGGACTGCAACACTGGTAAATGATACTTTGAGATCAAGTATAGACAGAAACTTGTATCATCACCAACTATAATAATAATAATAATAACCATAATAACCTCCCTACTGTGGTTGGTGCATGAGAGGTGGAAATGTGGGCACGTCTCTACCCCAAGACCCACAGAAAATCCAGTCTCACAATTATCCACTAATATATTATATTCACATTATAGCAATATGTCACAATTAACTGACAACATGGGGGGTATCACATTCATGTCTTAAGTTTAAAAACTGATATTGAAGTGTTCACAATCACAATGAAAGAGAGAGCCAGGTAAACTGACTGAAGAGGAAAGCTTAGGACTGTGGTGCAATGATGGTGTCCTTGGCAGTTAGAGAGATTATAGTTTTGAAGGTTGTTGATTGAAGCTGGAAACAATGGAAGGAGGAAGTTGAGTAATGGGTAACTAGAGGACATACAGTAATAAATAACTGAAAAACTAGTACAGAAGGGTATAGGTCAGGTGAGGAAAGAAGATTCAAGTGTCATCAACACTGCAACACAAAAAGAGACTACGGTAGTTTGTCAAGAGACAATATGTAGATATAGAGTGAGGATCTCCCTAATGGTCCATTTGTTTATGTGGTGTATCTTGAAGTATGGGAAAAAGCACCATGTGACCAATAGAAAACTACTTGTGTGTATTAGAAAATACAACATGGAGATTCACCAAAGAGGGGTGCTTGGAAGACGTTCCCTCCTAATAAGGCCAATGAGATTTTCCACAAACCTTGATTCCATGCTGAAGCACAGTAAGAGTTATGTGGAGATATGAACCTACTTAGTTAATAAGAAAATAGTAAAATAAAGCTGGTAAACAATCATCCCCTTTAATACCAACCCCTTATATTGACTCCTTAATAAATAACCCCTTACATAAACAATTGGCAAACAACCAAAACGTACAATACCATTACTAGGCCCGTCAAATTCCTGTTACCTTAACTAAGTACGTCCATGAGATTCCTTGCTCAGCTTTTTATATTTATACTTTTAATATTTAGGTTTTATGCTGCCCTAGGTCCGTTTAAATTTGTGCTCCCCCAGTGATCCTGTTACTACTCCAACTTTCCTCCTGCTATATCCAATCATACGTTTACCACATACCTATACAGAAAAGAATATATATATATATATATATATATATATATATATATATATTTATATATGTATGTGTGTAAGTATACAGTAGGTGCCAGATATATTCTCTGCATATAGACATTACAATGATTTCATTTCATTGCATGGCTTCTTGGACCAGCACTTTTCATTTAAAGTACCTCTGAAATGTCATATTCATTATATATTTGAAAGAACTTGACTAGATAATGTAAAGAAAACTCAGAGAAATAACGATAGCCTTTAATTTATAACTATTGTATTCAATTTAGATTAGAAGTGGGGAGGAGCATAATAGACTGAATTCTGATATGATCTGTATTCACTTCTGTTGAGAACATCCTCTCCAAGTAGCACACAACAGCAGAACCCAGTGGCACAGTAAGGTAACATATGATGGAACAAAAAAAGGGCTCACTTTATATTCTGAGTGACTTTTCTGTATAGAAACATTTCCACAGTAGCAGTTCTTGCCAAAAAAAATGGATTTTAACCTTATCTGAACAGTAATAAATATACAGTACCAAAACTTCATAAAAATGTAATTTTTAGATTTCAACTAGTCCTAATACAAGCAGAGCCATCTATTATTGTCATATTTCAATTGAGACAACTCAATGCTTCTCTGCATTAAAGGACCACTGTGGCCCAATTTACTAGATGATATTTCAAATAACTAAAATTAATAAATTGCCAAATAATTTTAAGAGAGTTAAACAATAAATTCAGCTTTTAAATAATTTAACGTGTACTTGTAATGAGCTTTCCATTAGTCCTATTGAAAGCACTGACATTAACATCAATATTAATGGCATTTTGAATGTGTGGGACTGTAGTATCCTTTAGGATGGTTCTGGAGAGGGGTTCTGAGATGCTCCTGTAAGCTTTTTTGCTTATGTATTTATTTATTTCTATCTTTTTTTTTCATTTGTCCTCTGAAAAAAAAAAAAAAATATATATATATATATATATATATATATATATATATATATATATATATATTTTTTTTTTTTTTTGTCCATGGAAAATATTTTATTTTACTTTTATTTTTTATTTATTTTTTATTTTGTCCATGGAAAATATTTTATTTTTTATTTATTTTTATTTGTTTATTTTGATATTGTAGGATTACGGGCAAAATATATTTTTTAGCGTCCCCCTGTGACCCAAGATCACATCCATAGAGGCATGGTTTCACAGTACCAGTGTAATCAGGGATGCACAAAAATGTCTAACACTTAAGAGCCAGGTGCCAGACAGGTATTTTCTATAATCCTGGAAGGAAGCCCTTCATAGAGATACATTATACTTTTGAAAAACATTTAGGAGCCAGAAGAACAAATTTTAGGAGCACTGCCTCTAAAGAAATGCCCACCCCTGAGTGTAATGCTGCAGCATACTGACACACAGCATGTCACCTTTGGAGCCCAGATGGGGGTTTGTGACTTAAATCCTGTGGGATAACTCTTTCAACTTACCATTATTGTTTTGTCTAAATATGAAATTTCATTTGATAGCTATGCAGTATTTGGCAAATAAAACAGTGCAAAATGGATTTTTCTGCCAGACAAAAGCTTTCATATTACAGGGAAACAGGCACATTGATTGATCTAGACATGCAACATTAAATAAGTAATTGCATTGTTGTCTACCATTAGTAAAAAACTGAGTTTTAAGTGGATTTTAATCAAGTGCTAACGGGAAAACACAAATACAGGTTATTACGGGCACTGGTGTCATTAAAGATAAATTATTCACTTAAAGAGCATTTTATATATATATATATATATATATATATATATATATATATATATATATATATATATATAGTAATAGATATATATAGTAATAGATTAATAATGAGTATTGCCCTTTTGTATTGGACAAACACCTTATTTATATTGACGAGCGTTTGAGAAGTCTGGCCTCTCTTTATCAAGTCTGAAGCAATACTGACATGAGATAAAAGCCTCAGTTTGAATAAAAACAGCAGATGCTGAGAGAGTGGATACAACATCTGACATCTTCAGGTAAATACATATAGGGGGAATAAACACAACATAGTATCAGTGGCGGCTGGGGAACTTTCAAGTTGGAGGGCGCCAGGGTGAAACATAGCCCCCCCCTTTCCAAACCACACCCCTTTTTTTATAACTCCTCCCCTGATGTCATAATGACCTTTATAAGCCCCGCCCAATGACCTTATACTTGCAACGCCCATTGAAATACATGATCAGCAATGCAGAAATGTCAAGAAGTAAAGTAACAATGTGTTAAATTCATTGGTATACAATATAGATTGAAAAAAACTCATGTGACAAGACTACAGCAATATCATAATTGCACCTATACGCATTAACAGAAAAATTAAAGCAGTGACACTTACCATTAGTCGGCTCTTCTTCTCAGGGTATTCATGTTCAGTAATTTGACCAACGAGTACAAACAAATCTGCTGCCACAGAGGGTTTGCACCTGGGGTTGAAAGAAAACAAGCAAATCAATCACACCATTCAAGAACAAAACCATACTTTAATAACCTTAAAAGACCAAGTGTGACCATATAGGCCCCAACCGCACCTTAAAAACCTTAAATAACCAAGTGTGACCATATAGGCCCCAACCGCACCTTAAAAACCTTAAATAATCAAATGTGACCAAATAGGCCCCAACCGCACCTTAAAAACCTTAAATAACCAAGTGTGACCAAATAGGCCCCAACCGCACCTTAATAACCTTAAATAACCAAGTGTGACCATATAGGCCCCAACCGCACCTTAAAAACCTTAAATAACCTAGTGTGACCATATAGGCCCCAACCGCACCTTAAAAACCTTAAATAACCAAGTGTGACCAAATAGGCCCCAACCGCACCTTAAAAACGTTAAATAACCAAGGGCCTCATTCTATTAGAGGCCGCAGCCGTTGCGGGGCCGCAAGGACCGGCCGCAAGCTATTCGGCTATTCTATTCCCCTCCGGCCTTGCTATCTCTTGCGGCCGCTCGCGCCGGAGGAAATCCTTTGATCTAAAACGGCCGCAAGGAAATCGGCCGTAAGAAATTCCTATTTGCAATTCAATTGCTCCGGGAACCCTCTCTGCAAGGCTAAAAGCGAGCCGCAGCTTACTTGCAGGAAAGAGGTCCCGCTAGCACCAATTAAGCACATAAAATAGCCCAAATAAAGCCATCCTGCACTTTGCAGAGTCTATAAAGTGATATTCGGTGTTAGCAAAAATAGCACATAATTACCCTATACTCAAATCCGTAAAATATATATTTTTTAATATCTGTAAAATATCCATGTAAAAAGTCCAGAGGGCTTGGAGCACCTCAGACCCGCCCACCCCGCAGCCGGCAAATAAACAGTTAATTTGAACTCGGGTTTGGGCTGATGTGCAAGCTTGAGAGTAGGTTACTTTTAATCCTCATGTCCCCCAATATGATCCCTAGCATTTACAGAGCTGTACAGTGCAGGTTTGAATTTATTTTTGCGTTTTTATATTTCTGAGCTTACGGCCGGTTCCAAGATATGCGGCCGGCCGTAAGAGGAGATCCTTGCGGGGCCGTATAATAGAATCGCGAGTTAACAGAACCCCCGCAAGGAATCGCAGCCTTACGGCCGATTTACAGCCGGTAATAGAATGAGGCCCCAAGTGTGACCATATAGGCCCCAACCACACCTAAAAAACCTTAAAAGACCAAGTTTGACCATATAGGCCCCAACCGCACCTTAAAAAAAAAAAAAAAAAAAATATATATATATATATATATATATCAATATATATATATATATATATATATATATATCAATATATATATATATATATATATATATATCAATCAATATATCTATCAATCAATATATCTATCAATCAATATATAAATCAATCAATATATATATCAATCAATATATAAATCAATCAATATATAAATTAATCAATATATATATATATATATATATATTTATATATACATATATACACACACATAAAGCAATATACATAAAACAAAAACATATATTAATTGATATTTATTAATTGATTAATTGATGTACTTAATTAATTATTTGATTATTGCTCATGTATTTTTATTAGACATTATTTATTATATATATTACAGTGCTATTTATTTGCTATACATGTTACAGGATATTATCCTGTAACATGTATATCACATGAATAGCCCTGTAATATGTATAATACATACAGGGTCACACAAGTTCACACTAACCTTTTTTGCCCTTACAGGCTTCCATACCTGCTTTGCTAATTTTTTAAATCAATGTCAATCAAAATTTCAGCCAATCAGAGTCCTTCAAAAAATAGAATAAAAGGAGGAGCGTGGGAAAAAATCAATTAGTCGCCGGGGGAGCTCCTTGTAGGAGGAGCTTCATTAGATTGTTGTTGTTTTTTTTTTAGAGCGTCTGGTATTTTAGGTGGAGGCCTCTTGCAATGGGCCAGAATGGATGGACAATGGCTTCAATCAAGATGAGGACAAGGGCTTCTATCAAGATTGAAGGACATGGGCTTCAATCAAAATTGATTGGAATGCCCGACTATCCAGGGCAGAAGGCCACCGCTATTATTGTTTTTTTTTTTTATCTTTAAAAGTGACAGGCAATGTATTCTTTTTATTTTAACTGCAATGTTAAAGATACATTGCCTGTTACTTTTAAAAATGGAATAAAAATATGGGGGGGGCTGTATTGTTGTTGTTTTTTTGTTGTGTTTTTTTTTTTACTGTAAGGTAGGTGGGTTGCTAGTTGGGCCAGGGTGGGGTGTGGGTCACTGGGTCAGGGTTGTAGGTAGGTGGCTTGGCTTGGTACTACCAAGCCACCTACCTATCACCCTGACACAGTGATCACACACCACACCCTGGCTCACCTAACAAGTTGGTAGTTAGGTCAGGGTGGGGGTCATTAGGTCCGGCAGGCTGTTAGGTGGATTGCTAGTTGGGCTAGGGTGTGGTGTGTGGTCACTGGGTCAGGGTTGTAGGTCGGTGGCTTGGCTTGGTACTACCAAGCCACCTACCTATCACCCTGACACAGTGACCACACACCACACCCTGGCCCAACTACCAAGCTGGTAGTTAGGTCAGGGTGAGGGTCATTAGGTCAGGCTGGTAGATGGGTTGCTAGTTGGGCCATGGTGGGGTGGGGTCACTGGGTCAGGGTTGTAGGTAGGTGGCTTGGCTTGGTACTACCAAGCCACCTACCTACCTCCAAGACCAAGTGACCTCAGCTGGTAGTAGCTGGGTGAGACTTAGGTCAGGGTGGTTAGTGGGGTCACATCAGGGTTGGCATGGGGCCCCATGGGCCTCCTGTCCTTAGGGGGAGTGATGACTGGGTCTGGGGGGTAGGAGTGACCGGGTCCGTCAGGCTTATGCTGGGTGGGTGACCACATGGTCCGTCAGCGACTGAGGTGGCCAGATGGGCCTCCGGGGGGGGGGGGGGGGGGGGGGGGTGACCGGGGTGACGGGGTCATCACCGGGCTTGGCACGAGGCCACATGGGTAATTGTGTGGCAGGCAGGCAGGCAGGCATAGAGGGGTACTACTAGGGTAGCCCTAAGTTTATTAGGGGGACTAGGGGTTTGGCCAGGGCAGTTAGGACTTACTGTAGTAGGTTGGGTCAGTGACGTCAGTCTGAGTCGTTTCAGCCAGGGAGGTCTCAGTCTCAGCGGTAGCAGGAAACGAAAAGAGGGCTGGCTTATGGTGTAAGGAGGTTTATATTAACAGGGGAGCTGTCAATCAAAATTAAACTCGAGGCTCTATTAACTGGTGGGCGCCCTGGGCTAACGGTCTAGGTGGGCTTAGGTGGTTCTCCTGACAACTGTACAGCCTTCCATCATTGATTGGTCAATGATGGAAGACTGAGAGTCATTGAAATGGATACATTTTCACTGCCCATGCATAGCTTCTCCCTGGTTGGTGGGCGGAATCCATTAACGGTCATGACTCATTCATAGAGTCTAAAGGTTAGTGTAAGTGCAGTGTAATCTGATCACACAGCGTGCAGGGGAAAGCTACAATAGATAGTGTAGCACACAGCAGTTAATGCATACACACAAGGGGTTATCTTAAAGTGACAGTGTCCCAGGGAATAGTTTGCTTCATTCCTTACTTTAAAACACTTGAATGCTGATGTACACATTATATTTAATTGTTATTTATGTTTTACTAATAAAATATTGTGTTTTTTTTATTGCAGGTCACGAAAATATTTGGGGGGGCGCTTGTCCCGACGCCCCTATGGACGAGCCGCTACTGCATAGTATAGAAAACAAACCAGGGTACTGTAGTCCACACACAGTGATATCCTTCCTGTTGGACAATCATCTCACTAAGAGTGCTAAGCCTGAGTTTTTTTTTATTTTAAGGTTTTGGATGAAAGCACAATGAAGACAATTATTGTACCCCAGTTGGACACCATTTTAGCCAGAATTATCACTCCATCCAAAACCTAAAAAAACAAAATACATGTATATATTGATGTATATAGTTGTATGTTGATTCCCCCTATATCTATATATATATATATTGATTAATAATTACTAAATTATTATTTTTATAGAAAGATGATCTGACCTCTTTGGTTTTTTTTATGACCTACCTTGGATAGAGAAGTTGCTTCCCCCGCCCCCCAAATTATTCTGCACTGGGGTCCTCAATTCGCTAGCTCCACCAGTTTACATAAGATATTATTATTTCATACATTAGCCATTTTGTTCAGTGTCAGTTAGTTTTTTTAGCTTCTGTAGAACACTATTACTTTGGCTTTAAAGTGAATTAAAGTACTTTTTATCTTATGTTACATATGGGGAATATTCTAAATTCGAGTTACTGCAGCAACAATGATATATATTGCATAACTACATCACAGAGAGTCAATGCCAATAATATTTTGCCAAATTGCAGGAAGATGTATATTGTATTTATATCGGCGGCATCTGACTGCACTTCAGAAATTATGCAGGATTCTTCTGCCAACTTCCCAGATACTTATGAGAGGGAAATCAAGGGATGTCTGGCAGATCTGAACACATTCAGTAATCACACAGCTGTCTGAGTCACCAGCCAATAACATCTGTGTGTGAAGCTTGAACAGAACATTTGCATGAAAAGTTAAAGGATCCACAGTGGTGCTTTAAAGCAGTGGCTCACACACCTTTTTGATTTTGGGACCAGCTGGTTACCTTCCAATGGCCTCCTTTTAGATCCAGAACATTTTAAACACAGAGAAACTGCATGAGACACCCTAACTACTCTCTAGTAGTGAACATTTTATCATTCATCAATCATCTATTTATAGCCACTGGTATGTCAAAAGTGCTAGGTTCTTCTCTTTATCCCTGAACACCAACACATAAGGTCTCAGGAACAGATACCAGTCCTAGGACCGGCTACTATGCTACATCATTGGCAGTTTGACACTTTCTGCCCTGCAACCCAAAGAACTGGGTGGGTGGCACTGACCAGGTTATGGGGCAGTATACATAATACCACCTAACTACCCTGATTATCTGTGATTTTGACAACTCTGATTGCCCACTGACTCGATCTCCAGCCTCTGACCTACTTACGAATATACCAGTTTTTGTGATGGTCTTTTAGCTCCATCTGAGTCCTGTGGTTCAACTTCTTGCTGCTCACCCACCAGCATTAAATATTTTGGAGAGCCTTGCCACTGTGAGTAGTAGCTATATTAACAACTTTATGAAGGCAATTTACTTACTAAAGTAATAACACATCATCATCAGGGCAGGATCCACCTTTTTGGAGCCCCTAGGCAGTGAAGTGAAGGAGCCCCTGCAAGTGAGTACACAAGGTATGCATGGACACTTTTTTTGCATTTTCTGTGCATTTAAGTTCCTTTTCCTTTAAGTTCATTCTTGTTCTAGGTTGTTACCCCTAGTAGCCAGTCTATGAACTGCACCATTTCATTGTTTTACACCAGGAACCATTTTTTTTTTTTTAAGTTGGTCCCTCACAGGAAAGCAAATTGAGTGTGCCTTCCAGAGGTATGCCGGACCCAGATAAAGCCAAGAAAATATTTCCCAGAACACAAAGCTGGTGCCTCCATCTTGTGTTCTTCCAACAATGGTTGCAGAGTGCTTGCTCTCTGAGGTTTCGCTCCTGACACACCAACATCGTCCAGTCAATGGAGCAGAAAATGTGACTCATCAGAGAAGGCAACCCTTTGCCAATCCGAAGAGGTTGTTTGCTTCAGAGCCCCGTTCACAACAGGGCTCTCTGTACATGTCTGGTAGCCCCCTGGTTTATTTGGATGGTGAGTTGCTCAACTGTACTGTGCCGGTTAGCCCTCACACACCATCGCAGCCGACGTTCACCTCTGAAACTGCGGAGCACCATGTGCCATTGATGTCAAAGTCGTTTATTCACAATGTTGCCATTTGTCCAGTCAAAGTACACTTTAACCACAGTAGCATGAAAACAGTTCCCACTTTTTAACCATGACAGCGATGGTTGATGTGTTTGCAGAATGTCACCTTATATACCCACCAAGCCACCTTACGACACATGCTGTGCTGTATTTCAAGTGCTGATGTCAAAAGTAGGCCAAACGCGACTTAGACACATACATCTCTGTCTCCAATACACTCTCTTTCTCACCTCCTCCACCTGTCAGTCCCCACATTGTCTTTATTTTCTAATTATCCATTGTTTCTTGCCCACCCCTCCATTTCTCTCTCCCTCTTCTGTCTCTCTTTAACCTTCTCTCCCTTCTTTCACTCTCCTCCTTGTCTTTTTTCTCCCTATGGTCTTTTTTGCCCCTCTTTTTCTATATTTTTTTCTCCCTCGTCTTTTTCAACCTATTGTCTTTTCTCTTCTACTGTTGTATTTCTTTCAGCCACTTGTCTTTTCTTCAGTTTTCTGTCTCTTCTTTCCTTTATCTCTTCCCCCTCCCCTTCTGTCTTCCCTCCTCTATCTCTCATTAACCTTCTTTCCCTATTCTCCCTCCCCCTTTTCTCTCCAGCCCTCCCTATCAGTCTCTCACCCTTCATCTTTTTGCTCCTCAGTTGTCTGACTCTCCTATGTCTCTTCCCCTGCCTGTCGCACAGCTTTTCTCCTCTCCGACACTTTGCCCTGTCACTATGTGTATTCATCTCCCACTCCCCCATGTGTATATCTCCCACCTCTCTATCTTTGTCCCTCTGTCTCTTTCTCTAACTCTCTTCCCCTCCTATCTTCCCTTCTTCCACTACCACCTTTTTCCAGACCAATCATTTTCTTTGCTATTCTTTTTATTCTTTTTTAACATATAAAATTACATAAAAAAATACATACATACAGTCTAAACACAAAACATAATAAGAACAGTGTATCGAAAGAATGCTATTTAGCACACAAATTCTATAGCTATTGAGAGAGGTTAAGACACTGACCCTCATTTTTTAAAATAAATAGATCCCATTTAACCATTTATTCTTATCCTTAAGAGTATCTTTAGGAGATCTCTGGCAAAATCTCTTTCCAACAATCTATTCCTTTGCAGGTTAGTAAAAATTTGCCTCCATGTCGGGATTCTGCCCTCTTTCCAGTTAAGCGAGACCAACCTCTTAACCACCCCTAGTAAATTAGTAATTAAAGGTTTGCTAGTAGGGTCGAAACCCTGAGGAAAAATATTAAATAAAACCAATTCAGGAGACAGGTCCACATTAAGATTACAGATATTCGACAAATTGCAGATGCACTCTTTCCAAAGAGAGTGAATCTTTGGGCATTTCCACCACATATGCGTCTGAGTTCCCACACTGCCACACGACCTCCAGCATTCTGCCGAATTTCGTACAGGATCTAGGTCGTGTGACAATGTGGGAGTCCAATACCACCTCTGCAGAATCTTACAATATATTTCCTGCAAGGGTACACAGTTTATATCACATATATAGTTGTGAGCATACGAGTTGTTGCTAACGCTTGCAGGCTCGTGTAGCGAGCCGCGGTCCTCGCAAAGCCAGCAACTGCGACCCTCGCAAACTTTACGTCGTACATACAACATACGAGACACGTTGCCACCCATTACGACCTCGCAAAAATCGGCCGCAACCCGCGGACATGAAAAAATAAAAAACACAATAGATACACACAACACATACATAAAAAGCTTACCTACAGCAAGAGGGAGCATCCAGGACTTCAAAAAATGAAGTTACACCTCAATTTAACTCAAAATAAAAGAGTTTAGACACTAAATAATTCTCTAAGCGAGAGAAAAAATGTCCGCCGAACAAAACGAAAACGAGGCTACAGAACTCTAAACACGCAAAACACCTCAAGAAACACGCAAAAAAACACAAAACACCTACGGATATTCCGCTACAGACGCATACCACGCATTAGCCGCCATTTTAGATCAATAACTTATACAATGCGTAAGTACACAGTTACGCTAACGGTTTGGTCTCGCGCACGCACACTATTACACTGCACACATTGATCACGCTTACACAGCAGCTCCACACCACTAATGCTCCAGCAACATCAAAACAGATTGTCAGCTCTTCAACAGAATGCTTCCTGCATATATTACTTCAAAATAGGTAAAGTATATTAATTTATTAATGTATTATTATACACCAAACAGCATTAGCTCACTTACAATTTCATTGCCGTTATTTTTTGACGGGCAATTCGCTATTTTCTATATATTACCGACAAGGCACTTTCATCCATCTCTAAGCAGAAACCAAAATCAAATTCCCATTTCTCCATTGCTTCTGATTTACAATAGGAAGTCATTAGCTCCAGAATATTCCTTCAGTTCGAAATATTAAAAACGTAATCACCCTTGATTAATTTGCACTCAAAGGTCTTTAGTTCTCTTCTAGGAGCTTGCTTCCCAAAAATCCTAGTCACCTCTGTTATTAAAGAGATATAATGAAGCCATAGATGTGGCGGCACACCATTGTCCCTAGTTATATTATTAAATGTTTTCAACTTATCATCCACAAACAAGTCCCGAACATACACAAAGTTCCATTTTCCCCACTTAATTATAGATGGTTGAGAGTTATAATTAACTAAGAGAGAGATTGGTATAATAGGAGACGGGAAGGGTGTTAAGTTAAATTTCTTATTTAGTCGAAACCAGTTTTTAAGACAACGTGTAACAACTATTGGTAGGCCTCTTAGTCTCTTATTTTCATCAGGGCTACTCCAAATCGCTATCACCAGATCTACACTCCCAACAATGGACTTTTCTATCTCTACAAATTTCAGATCCTCATTATCATTAGCTAGCCTTAAAATATGATATACAGTTACTGCTTAATAATAATTTCTTAAACATGTACTACCAAGTCCACCTTTAACATATATTCTTCTCAAAACTGACTTTCTAATCCTGAAGGATCTATGTTTATTTAATCATTTTCTTTGCATCTGTCCATTTTGCCGTATTTCTCTCCCCTCTTCTCTCTGTTCTCCTGTCCTCTGTCTCTCTCCCCATTCTATCTTCCTTTAACACTCTTTCGCCATCCTCATGTCTGTCTCCCCTCTCCATCTCTCTCACACCTACTGTCTCTTTTTCTTATTTTTTCTATCTTTGCCTGCCACCTTGGTTTCTTTTTTCTCCCGTCTCTCCCTCTTTTTCTGTCTTGCCATCCCATCTCTGGCTGTCTCTCCACACACTTCCTCCCATTCTCTGTCTCTGTCCCCTCCCCATCCTCTGTCTTTCTTGTCCCTTAGTCTAACTCTCTTACCCTTCTTTGTCTGTCTCTCTCCCCTCCTGTCTCTTTCTTATTTCTTCTCCTCACTCATTATTCACATCTTTCTTCTCGCTATATCTCTATCACCAATTCTCCTCTCTCTTACCTGTTTTTAGCTCCTCCCTGTGTCCTTTTCGCTCTTAGTCTATTTCCTTCACCCTCTCTTATTTGCCCTCTCTCTGTCCTCCTTCACTAATTCCCTTCTATTCTCCCTTTCTCATCCTTCTGTTTTGCCCCCACTCTTCTTTTTTCTACTGTACCAATCCCTTTTCTCTTCCCCTTTTCTCTCTTTCTTTTTTTGCAATTTCCATTTGACCTATTTTCTCTCCTCTTTTCTCCATCTATGGTATTTCACTCTTTTTTTAATCCCTTCAATCTCCCTCTCTATCAACTTCTTTCCTTTCCTGTTTGTCCTCTTTCTTTAACTACCCTTTCTCTTTTCCACTCTTTCATTCTCTCTACTGTCTTTTTTCTTTCTCCCCTTCTCTTGATCTCACACAGCACGGGGGGCAGCCAGGACTTATGGGAGTGAGTTTGCACGACAATTTAAACACTATTTGCAGAGTTTAGTCACTCGAAAATCCACTAAGCGACAAGAAAAATGGCGTCTGGAAAAAACGAAAAAGAGGCAACACGATCCCAAACCACGCAAAACACCGCCAGGCACATAAGACTGAGGTAAAAAAAAATACGAAGTTAACGGCCGAACTGCGCACATCCAAAATCAACAAAAACACAAAGAAAATTATAAAAAATAAATAAATAAATATCACACACAGCACTGGGGGACAGCTAGGACGTCTGGGTGTGAGGTTGCACGACAATTTAAACACAATTTGCACAGTTTCGGAAATCTAAGCGACAAAAAAATGGCGGACAAAAAACCCAAAATGAGGCTACATGACCCCTAACCACAGAAAACACTGCCATGCACATAAGACTTTACCCAGGAACGTAGGTGGTACAAAATACACTATTAGGAAGAACGGAAAATGCTCCAGAGCCGTGTAACACAAAGACAATCGCAGCCATTTCACAACACTAACTTGCAACTAATAACATTACCATTCTAAAATGGTGATTTACACAACTAAACAAACGCTTTGCCCCTCGCGCACGCAGCCTATTTACACTGCACACTTGCCACATTGCTGACACTTACACCTCAGGTCAGCAACAGTTCAAATGTACATTGTATGCTGCAGGAAAATACAAACAGATTGTTAGCTCTTCGGAATATTGATTGCTGCATATATTAATTAGAAAAAGGTAAAGTACATTAATTATTAAATTAATTCATTAATTATTATTAAAATAAATAAAGATATATATATATATATATATATATATATATAAAAAGAGCAGGGAAGAGGCTTGCAATGAGCGCCGAGGGTGCTCAGAGGAGCAAAAGTACACAAGGGGAGAGGCTCGCAATGAGCGCCAAAGGTACTCAGAGGACCAAAAGACTTACATTGTGTGGCAAACAGCATTACCTGCCTTACAATTTTATGACCGTCATTTTTTGACGGGCAATTCGCTAGTAACCTAAAAAATCACAGAATGATTTCAATCCAAGAAAATATGGTCCTCTCATCATAGGAGATTGGAATGCAAATGAGGGAGCCAAAAGATACTTGGAATAACAGGCAAGTTTAGCTTTGGAGAACAAAATGAAGCAAGTCAAAGAGCAATAGAATTCTGTCAGGATAATTATCTGATCATAGTAAACACCCTGGAGCTGACTGTGGTTCAGATCATGAACTTCTTATTCTAAGTGAATATGAATTGGAGATAAAGAATAGATCTAAGGGACTAGATATGGTAGAATTCCTGAAGAGCTTTGGACAGAAGTTTGTGACATTTATCCAGAAAACTCCAACAAAGAATATCTCAAAAAGAAAGAAAAATAAGAAGGCAAACTGGCTGTCTGATGAGGCTTTGAAAGTAGCAAAGATAAGAAAGAAAGTGGACGGTAGTGGAGATAGGAAAATATTTGTCCAACTGAATGCAGAATTCCAGCGCATTGCAAGAAGAGATAAGGAGACATTCTACAATGAACAATGTAAAGAGATAGATGAAGATAACAGAATGAGCTAGTCAAGAGATCTCTTCGAGGTAATTGGGGATCTCAAAGGAACCTTTCATGCCAAAGTGGGTGTGATCAAAAGACAAAAATGTCAGGGACTTAACAGAAGCAGATCATATAATGAATAGGTGGCAGGAAGGATATTAACAACATTGATAACCCCTATAGTTTGTCCAATGAACTGGAGTCAGACATCTTGGAGAGTGAAGTAAGATGGGCCCTAGGAAGCCTTGCTGATAATAAGACAAAATTACTAAACGGTTCAAGATGATGCTGTGAAAGTGTTGCTTGCTTTACGCAAACAAATTAGAAAAACTCAATAGACTGGAAAAGGTCAGTATTCAAACAATCCCCAAAAAAGGCAGTGCCAAAGCATGCTCCAATCATTGAATAATTGCACTAATTTCACATGCCAGCAAGGTAATGTTTAAGATCCTGCAAGCTCAGCTCCAGCAATATAATTATAGAGAACTATCAGATGTGCAAGCCAGATTCTGCAGAGGCTCAAGAGCTGAAATTGACAATGTCCGCTGGATAATAGAGAAAGCAAGAGAATTCAAGAAAAAATATTTACCTCTGCTTTATAGACTATTCTAAAGTCTTTCACTGTGTATATCATAACAAAATGTGTGGGGTTCTTAAAGAGATGGGATATGAGACCATCTCATCTGTGTCAAGAAGACAGTCAGAACATGGAACAACTGAATGGTCCAAGATCGGAAAAGGAGTGCGACAAGGTTGTATATTTTCACCTTATTTATTCAACTTATACAAGGAATACATAATGTGTAAGGCTGGGATGCACAAATCCAAAGCACAAATCAACATTTCTGGAAAAATATCAACAACCTCAGTTATGTGAATGATACTACTCTGATGGCTGAAAGTGAGGAGAAACGAAAGACCTATTAATGAAGGTGAAAGAAGAGAGTGCAAAAGCTGCCCTGCTGCTCAACATTACAAAGCCGAAGATCATAGCAAACGGCAATCTCAGTTCCTGGCAAATAGATAGAAAAAAGTGAAGGTAGTCACTGATTTTATTTTTCTAGGCTCCAAGACCTCTTCAGATGGTGAATGCAGCCATGAAATTAAAATACATTTGTTTCTGGGGAGAAAAGCTATGGCAAATCTGGACAAGCTATTAAAAACTTAAGATATTATATTATTAACAAATGTTCGCAGAGTTGGCATCCCCAGAAGTAACATATGGATGTGAGAGCTGAACAATAAAGAAGGCTGAGCACTGCAGAATTAAAGCCTTTGAATTGTAGTGTAGGAGAAAACTACTTATAGTCCTTTGGACTGCAAGAAGATACAGTCAATCAATACCAGGAATACTAATAGGAAATCAAGTCAATCTGTTGAGTGTAAGATTTGATTTGGAGGCTAAAGCTCAAATATTTTGGCCAAATCATGAGAAGACAGGATTCCCTAGAGAAGACTCCAATGCTGGGAAAGATTGGAGGCACAAGAAGGGGATGGGAGAAGCAGCGATAAATAGAAGAGATAATTGAAGCAATGAGCATGATATGAGGGAGCGGAGAAGGGTAGTGTTTGAAAGATGTGTCTAGTGTCCTACGGTCCATAGGGTCATGGAAAGTCGAAACAACAAAATATTCTAACATTGTTTTTTTTTTTAAAGTAAACTGTTGACCATCTCAATTAATTCTAAATGACTAATTTGTCATTTATTTAAAAGAGCATTATTTTAAATAGTAAAAACAAGCTTGTGAAGTTTGCCAATCTTGTCTTGTAATCTGCAGCATAACTCCATTTTCCCGTTATGTGAGATATCTATGGGAGGCTAGTATCACTTTTATTCAGCCAGTTAGAAATTACAAAGATTTTGGTGAATCAAATTAGCTTTTCTGGAGTTAGCTTGTGGGACAGGACATGGGCCTGTGAGTCAGAGGAATAAATATTATTTGACAGGCTGTTAGAGTTCATGTCCAGCAGGCAAAGGGTTGTTAATATCCAAATTCTGGACAGAGCTGGCAGCTGGCAAGTGGGTGTACGAGGTGAGTGATATAAGGAATACAGAGAGACCGCAAATACATCAGTTGATGATTGTGTGAGATACCAGATCAGTCTTGTAGTTTTGCAATAAGTTTCTATCATGTATGAATACGTATTCATTACAGAACTGTAAAATCATAGGTGTTAACCCCTTCATCTGTAATAGTAGAAAGATGAATGATTACATGAAATGACTACTCTAATCATATACTTAAAATATACTTTTTTTGAAGAACTTCACTTTAAAAAAAGGTTAGGAAGTTGTATAGTCTCAAAAAAAAGTGTCTATTACCTTTATGTGCAATTTTGCTGCAGTGGAATCTACCATTTTCTTTTAAGTGCAGAGTTAGTTTCAAGCTATGCAATAGAAATGTGGCAGCTACAACTGCAATTGAACAGGACTAATGGACTAACTGGGCATATTATTTAGCTCCATCTCACAATGGGCTTGCATTAATCTGTGCTGGTTACTTATCAGTTGTGATGGTTTCAGCCAATGAATAAGCTTCAGCCACTAAGGAATTCTTGCTTACATCACAAAGTATACACTGTGCATCACAATGCCTGCTCAGTATACATGGAACAAGACCCACAGTTCCTAATCATTCAGACTTAGCTTCTTCAGGTAACATCTATCTGGTCCAGGGCTGGACTGTTATCCATATAGAAAAAAGAGCATCCAGATGGAAGTGGTGTTCCTCTAGGATGAAGAGCCTTGCTAGTCACCTCCATCACCTGAAAATAGAGATGAGCAAGATGTTGCCAGAGGCCTCACAACCATATTTCCATTGGTGGACCCTTGAACCTATGATGGATAAAGATGTAAGTTTATTGAATGGCTATCCATCTTGGTTAGGTTTTAACACGCCTGGTGGTATGATTATGTCAGTATTTAGAATGTTAAAGCGGTACATTAAAAAATACTGACATAATCATACCGCCATTTCCCCCTTATCCTCCTCCCTTTCCACCTTCCCTCCTCCTCCCCCTATCCTCCTCCTCACTTCTTCCCTCTCCAATCACCTCCCTTTGCCCCTTCCCCTCCTCCTTTTCCCCCGTATTCTCCTCCCTCCTTATCATCCTCCTCCTCCCTCCTTCCCCCCTTATCCTCCTCCTTCCTCATTCCCCCCTTATCCTCCTCCTGCTCCCTTCCCTCCTTCCCCCTCATCATCATCCTTCTCTTCCCTCCCCCATTATCATCCCTTCCCCCCTCTCTTTCCCCCTTCCCCTCCTCCTCGCTTTCCCCTTATCCCCCTTATCCTCCTTCCCCCCTTATCATCCTCTTTAACCCTTATTATCCTCCTCCTTCCCCTATAATGTCCTCTTCAATTCCCTCCTTATGCTCCTCCTCCATTTCTCCTTATCCATCCTTTCCCCCTTCTCCTCCTCCCTCCTTCTCCCTTTATCATCCTCCCTTGCCCCCCTTCCCCCCATATCCTCCCTTGCCCCCCTTCTCCCTTATCATCCTCCCTTGCCCCCCTTTATCATCCTCCTCTTCCTCCTCCTTCCCCCCTGATCCTCCTTCCCCCTAACCTCCTTTTCACTTCTCCCTCTCCAGTCCCTATATCCCTCTCTCCTTACTTTTTAATTAGATCTGATGAGCTGTCTGCTCATCTCTTCCCCCGCAACATGTCTTCCGGCAGTGAAGTGACCGGCATATGCTAATGATGTGACGTCACAAGTGCATCACCTCATTAGCATATACCGGCCACGCATAACAACAAGACTTATAATATCAGGTGGTCGTATGCATGTTACATCCTCCAATGTGATTTACATAATACAATCCCCAAAATGAAAATAATCTTATTTTGAAACCTTAAAAATGTTACCACTGTTCATTCAAAAATTGTGGACTCAAAATAGTACACAAATAGACATCCAAAAAAGGAAAAGATAAGATACGTCCTATGATCTTGGTAGATTCTACTACCTGGAAGGCCCTCTAATAGAAGCCTCAAAGCTGGCTAATATCACTATTATAGATAGGAGAAAACAGTAGACTAAAGATGTACTGTTAATAGACCACTAAAGAAAAAAACAACTATTTTATAGAACAAATTTAAAATAAGACTATGTCACGACCCAGAGATGGGGGGACCATATGCACCCCAATACCTCCTGTTTTTAGTTTACAGGACACCCCACAGAAACCAGTAGCGATCCATCAAATATTACTGACCCAGGCAGGTTCAGCATCAATAATCCTAGTAATAAGGATCATTATTCCCTCAGCATGAAACACACACATAAATTATGCGTATTTAAACTAAACAACTCCTTTATTAATGCATAGTACATTTATACACAACCAGTCCACCAAGCCCCACCATGACCATGTGGGGAGGCCTGTTCATCAGTGATGTCACTCCCGCTACTCACTCGCCTTGGTCCAGGACTTTACTACCCAGGCCAATTGGCACTTTGTTCCTGATCTGATACCCCCTGTAAAGCCATGTTCAGAGACACTTAGACTCTGATGTGTGGCACCCTCCATATGCCCAGCATGCTTTCTCATTCACACTGTGTCCACTGTCCCCTGGCGATGGCCAGCTCTTCCTCCAGTGTACTGGATTCCCTACAACCAAGCACCTTGTAACTGGGGACCCCTCTGCCCCTGTGATCCTGGTAACATACCAAACATGCCTTTACATCAGTAAATTTACACAGTAATACAATAATTCCTGGCTGTTAAGGCCACACTCACACTGCCAAGTACCGTATATAATCGAGTATAAGCAGACCCGAGTATATGCCGAGGCACCTATTTTACCACAAAATACTGGGTAAAATGAGTAACTCGAGTATAAGCCGAGGGTGGGAAATGTGCTGCCCTCTGTGTCCCTCTTGTGCCCTCTGTGTCCCCCTCTTGTGTCCCTGTGTCTCTTCTCCCCGCTCCCTTCACTATGTCTCTTCTCCCCGCTCCCTTCCCTGTGTCTCTTCCAACCTCGCCCTTCCCTGTGTCTCTTCCCCCTCCCTTATAACCCTCCTCAACCCCATTCCTAATCCTCCCTCCTCATCCTCAACCTCCCTCGTCATCCTCAACCTCCCTCCTCATCCTCATCCTCCCTCCTCATCCTCAACCCCCTCCTCAACCTCCCTCCTCATCCTCAACCCCCTTTCCATCCTCTACCCCCTCCTCAACCTCCCTCCTCATTCTCAACCTCCCTCCTCATCCTCAACCTCCCTCCCCATCCTCAACCCCCATCCTCAACCCCCTCCTCAACCCCCCCATCCACATCCTCCCTCCTCAACCCCCCCATCCTCATCCTCAACCCCACCTCAACCCCCCTCCTCAA
This sequence comes from Discoglossus pictus, assembly GCA_027410445.1. Classification (NCBI taxonomy): domain Eukaryota; kingdom Metazoa; phylum Chordata; class Amphibia; order Anura; family Alytidae; genus Discoglossus; species Discoglossus pictus. The sequence goes on from CM050168.1 coordinate 149,514,717, forward strand.
CCTCAACCGCCCTCCTAAACCTTAACCCCCCTCAAAATCTCTCCTCAACCCCCCTCAACCTCGCTCCTCAACCTCAACCCCCCTCCTCAACCACCCTCCTCATCCTCCCTCCTCAACCCCCCATCCTCAACCCCATCCTCAACCCCCCATCCTCAACCCCCCTCCTGAACCTCCCTCTTCAACCCCCCCATCCTCAACACCCTCCTCAACCTCCCTCCTCAGCCTCAACCCCCCTCAACCCCTTTCCTCAACCTCAACACCCCTCAACCTCCCCCCTCAACCTCAACCCCCCTCAACCTCCCCCCTCAACCCCAACCCCCCTCCTCTCCCCCTCATCCTCAACCCCCCAGGTAAGTGAGGGGAGAGGGGGAGGTATTTAGGGGGGCTTAGAATTAAGAGGTGGGTTTAGGTTGAGGAGGGGGGTTGAGGAGGGAGAAGGAGGAGGGGGATTTATAATGAGGAGGGGGTTGAGGATGAGTAGGGGAGAGGGAAAGAGACACGGGGGGTTAGATAGACACAGGGGGGGTAGAGAGACACAGGGGGGTAGAGAGACACGGGGGGTTAGAGAGACACGGGGGGGTTAGAGAGACACGGGGGGAGAGTGACTCGAGTATAAGCTGAGGGGGCACTTTTTACCCTTAAAAAAAGGGCTGAAAAACTTGGCTTATACTCGAGTATATATGGTATATCACACACACAAATACGATAACTATGATTAACACCATATTGTGGCCCCTTTCATGAACAACATGGCTTACCCACACAACCATAACTGTACATCACAGATTAACAAGTATAACATGACTCATCACAAACAGGACAACTGACAGTAAAACATAGTAAGCTGTGATGACCTACTGCTTCAGTTGTGCTCGATAATAACCTAGTTCAAACCTACCCTGTAGAACCCTCTGGTTCTTTGTGAATCCCTGATAGCAGGAACACAACCAACTCAGCTAACATCTACCCAGCCGACTACAGGAACCAGTAGAGCCGTCCAGCAAATGCTATCAACTGTAACAGAGTCCCATGCAGGTTCAGCAGCAATAATCCCAGATAATAATGATTATTATTTCCTCAAAATGAAACACACATTTCAAATATATATTTTTAAACTGACAACAACCTTTATTGATGTGGTCCAGTATTTATGCACACCCAGTCTCAGCTTGTGACACTTTCTGCAGACAAAGTCTCTAGGTATCTCACCTTCACCACTCTGCTTTCCCACAAAGGTAACCCCCTAAACTGGACCCCCTTCACCTCAGGTGATACACTCTATTAAACTCCCTGGAAAAAATGCAGCATTTCAATGCCAAACATGCCTTCACATCAATAAATCTACACAATAATACAATAATTGTGATCACCCTCATATTGTTGTCCCCTCCATGAATAACCTGGCTCCCCCATCCCACACAATAAGAATGTAGCTGTCACAGTTCAAATGTCCAGGCTAGGAGGACAGGGTCAGGGGAGAGAAGGAAGAAGGATTAGCAGTAGTCCATGTTAACCCAGGGCCCCCCATAGTCCAATAGTAACACAAAATCTTGGGGCCCCCAGGACGTCACAGCTACCCCTTTTTTAGCCTAAGGGGTGATCCTGATGGATTACTCGTTTAGCTACACTGAGTTTATTTATCCTCCTGCCCCGAGAGATCATCTGCATTCTTATAGACCTTGCCCCTCCGGTGTTGAATTGAAAAATGTAAAGTCTGTAGAGTCAGGCTCTATCATAGCAATCGTCCATTGTCTCCTGCAACTCTAGACAGTCAACATAGGGGTTATGACCAGCTACCATGGTGAACTCCCAGCCATGGTACTATACCAGGGAATAAACTTGCCGTAATACCTCATAGTTCCCAAGAAAGCCATCACCTTCATCTGGGGTATGGGCCAAGTAGCTATTCTCTCCACCTTAGCTGGCTCTGGCCTAATCTGCCCGCTACCCACCCAGTGGCTCATGTACTGAACCTTTACCCTAGCCCACTAGCACTTGTCTGGATGAACAGCTAAGTTTTCTGCTTGTCCCACTATCTCTAGCAAATCGTGTAGGGTTCCCTCCCCTGGGTCTCTACCTGTAGGCAGACATGTCACTAACAAGTTTTGGAGCCTTCACTGTTACTCCTTCAGCCTATTGATATTGGCCACCCTGGTGTCTTTTCTGTCAGAGCCTGCAGTCAATACGTTGGGGAATTTAACTTTATTGTGACGCGGTAGGGGGCTTCCCAAGTGGCTTGCAATTTATCCTGGGGTTGGGGTTCCAGGATCAACACCTTCTGTCCCTCTTCAAGGTCTCTGTCTTTAGCCCCCCTGGTATAATATTGTCTGTTCTTGGTCTGGGCCACCTACATGTGTTCCCTGGCCCACCCATGGCCAGTTTCCCCCAAAAGGCCACACCTGGTTTGATCCATAATCCCCCTCCTATGCCTCTTTGATCACATTTAAGGGTCCCCTTATCTGTCTACCAAACAGGAGCTCAAAATGGAGAAGCCTGTGGACTCCTGAGGAACTTCTCTATAGGCAAAGAGAAGATATGGGAGCAACCTCTCCCAATCCTTCTCCTGCTCTGCAAAAGTACATACCATCTTCTTAAGGGTCCCACTGAACTTTTCACAAAGCCCATTTGTCTGTGAGTGATATGGGGATGTGCTTAGGTGTTTAATATCACATAACTCCCCTAATTGCTGGGTGACACTAGCCATGAACTGGGTACCTCTGATAAAATCTCCTTAGGAAAGCCCATCCTGGAAAATACTCCCAGTATTGCCTCTGCAGTCCTAACAGCAGAAATGTCAGCTAGGGGAACAGCCTCAGGATTCCAGAGAGCATAGTCCACTATGGTAAAAATGAATTCCTTCCAAGTCCTGCTAATCCTGGCTAGGGGTCCTATGATATCAATAGCCATCCGATAGAAGGGGGGATCAATAACTGTTAGGAGGGGGCCTCCATAACTACCTCAGGAGGGGGGCTCTGCAGCCATATAAGTATTTCCTGTCTAGCACACCGCTGTCAATTTCTGTCTTTTGGCTACAATGAGCCTGTTCCTTTATTATTATTATTTTGTGCTTTTTCCTTGCAGTATCATTGCCTTGTAGCTTCTTACATCTCCTGTCATGCAAATTCTGGCTCCTTTATGTCTGCAAGGGAATTCCCATCGCTGGAGAGAAATGGTTTCAGGTAAGTTTCTGCCTTTCAATGGATTTTGGCACACATCTACTAAGTTTGCGACTTTGTCCATGTCCAAGCTCACAATTTGTTGGCCTCTCAAGCCCTACTTTGTGGTTTTTGGCCCAAAGCTACCAAACTTTGACCTTCCTCTAGCTTTCCATAAGTCCTAAATCTGCCTTCTCTGGTCACTACATCTATCATTTTCTATAAATTGCCCTCACTAAGCTCTGCCTTAATCACACCTTTATAACTCCTTAATCAGCCTTTGCTAGGCACCACAGCAATCATGCTTTCCATAAGTCCAAAATCAGCCTTCGCCGGAATTCATCGCAATCACGTTTTTCATATTTCCTAACCTAGCCTTCACCAGCTACCACCTCAAACACACTCTCATGAGTCCTAAATCAACTCTCATTACATACCGCTGACTATGCTTTCCATAAGTCCTAAATTAATCTTATTGCTCTGCACCACATATTTGCCTTCCTTAGTTGCCCAATCCACAGTTGCTGCTGATCCCAAGCTTACCAGCTGTCCTAGCTTTTACTCAGGGATTCACATCGCTAGGCCACTAGTAGCATCATTCACTGTCGCCGCTTATGCCGGGGCATTCAGCAGTCCTTGCCCCCTAAGCAGGCTGTGTCTCATACTTCCCAGCTTGAGCTTTTGCTGTCCGGGGCTATCCCGGAGTTTGCCGCCCCTCCAGGTGAGAAAAAAATAAAAAATAAAATAAAAATAAATAAATATATATATATATATATATATATATATATATATATGTATATATACTGTATATATATATATATATATATATATATATATATATATATATATATATATATAATCCCGTTATTTATTTATTTTTTTCGGTGCTGGGCCCTCTTGAGTCCCCCTCTGGTGCCAACTATAAACATATTTATATGGGCCCAGCACAGAAAATAATATTGGGACTATATATTGTATATATATATATATATATACAGGGAGTGCAGAATTATTAGGCAAGTTGTATTTTTGAGGATTAATTTTATTATTGAACAACAACCATGTTCTCAATGAACCCAAAAAGCTCATTAATATCAAAGCTGAATATTTTTGGAAGTAGTTTTTAGTTTGTTTTTAGTTTTAGCTATTTTAGGGGGATATCTGTGTGTGCAGGTGACTATTACTGTGCATATTAAGGCAACTTAACAAAAAACAAATATATACCCATTTCAATTATTTATTTTTATCAGTGAAACCAATATAACATCTCAACATTCACAAATATACATTTCTGACATTCAAAAACAAAACAAAAACAAAACAGTGACCAATATAGCCACCTTTCTTTGCAAGGACACTCAAAAGCCTGCCATCCATGGATTCTGTCAGTGTTTTGATCTGTTCACCATCAACATTGTGTGCAGCAGCAACCACAGCCTCCCAGACACTGTTCAGAGAGGTGTACTGTTTTCCCTCCTTGTAAATCTCACATTTGATGATGGACCACAGGTTCTCAATGGGGTTCAGATCAGGTGAACAAGGAGGCCATGTCATTAGATTTTCTTCTTTTATACCCTTTCTTGCCAGCCACGCTGTGGAGTACTTCGACGCGTGTGACGGAGCATTGTCCTGCATGAAAATCATGTTTTTCTTGAAGGATGCAGACTTCTTCCTGTACCACTGCTTGAAGAAGGTGTCTTCCAGGAACTGGCAGTAGGACTGGGAGTTGAGCTTGACTCCATCCTCAACCCAAAAAGGCCCCACAAGCTCATCTTTGATGATACCAGCCCAAACCAGTACTCCACCTCCACCTTGCTGGCGTCTGAGTCGGACTGGAGCTCTCTGCCCTTTACCAATCCAGCCACGGGCCGATCCATCTGGCCCATCAAGACTCACTCTCATTTCATCAGTCCATAAAACCTTAGAAGTCTTAGGAGTCTTGAGATATTTCTTGGCCCAGTCTTGACGTTTCAACTTGTGTGTCTTGTTCAGTGGTGGTCGTCTTTCAGCCTTTCTTACCTTGGCCATGTCTCTGAGTATTGCACACCTTGTGCTTTTGGGCACTTCAGTGATGTTGCAGCTCTGAAATATGGCCAAACTGGTGGCAAGTGGCATCGTGGCAGCTGCACGCTTGACTTTTCTCAGTTCATGGGCAGTTATTTTGCGCCTTGGTTTTTCCACACGCTTCTTGCGACCCTGTTGACTATTTTGAATGAAACGCTTGATTGTTCGATGATCACGCTTCAGAAGCTTTGCAATTTTAAGAGTGCTGCATCCCTCTGCAAGATATCTCACTATTTTTGACTTTTCTGAGCCTGTCAAGTCCTTCTTTTGACCCATTTTGCCAAAGGAAAGGAAGTTGCCTAATAATTATGCATAGCTGATATAGGGTGTTGATGTCATTAGACCACACCCCTTCTCATTACAGAGATGCACATCACCTAATATGCTTAATTGGTAGTAGGCTTTCGAGCCTATACAGCTTGGAGTAAGACAACATGCATAAAGAGGATGATGTGGTCAAAATACTCATTTGCCTAATAATTCTGCACTCCCTGTATATATATATATATACATATCTATATATATATACATATCTATATCTATATCTATATATATCTATATATATATATCTATATATATCTATATATATATCTATCTATATTTATATATATCTATATCTATATATATATCTATATCTATATATATATATATATCTGTATATATATATATATATATATATATATATATATATATACCGTATATATATTTTTGGGTACATAATAGTGTAGGTATATATAAAGTGAACCATTCTCAGTCTTCTTCCTCTTTATCTTTTCTCACCTTTCCAATTTTCTCTCTCTCACACTCCATTCTCTTCCTCCTTTCGATATCTGTCACCTTTCCTCCATCTTCTCCACCCCTCCCTCCGCCTTTCTCTCTCCTCTTTTTCTCACTCTTTCTTCCTTTCAATCTTTCCGGCTTCTCTCACCATCTCAGCTTCTCGCCCCCTCTTCTCTCTCTCCGCCCTTCTCTTTCTCTCTCTCTCTCTCCGCCCTTCTCTCTCTCACTCCGCCCTTCTCGCTCTCACTCCGGCCTTCTCTCTCACTCTCCGCCCTTCTCACTCCGCCCTTCTCTCTCTTTGCCTTTCTCTCTCCGCCCTTCTCTCTCTCTCTGCCCTTCTCTCTCCCTCTCTGCCCTTCTCTCTCTCTCTCCGCCCTTCTCTCTCTCTCCGCCCTTCTATCTCTCTCCGCCCTTCTCTCTCCCTCTCTCTGCCCTTCTCTCTCTCTCTCCGCCCTTCTCTCTCTCTCCGCCCTTCTCTCTCTCTCCGCCCTTCTCTCTCTCTCTCTCTCCCTTCTCCCTCTATCTCTCTCCCTCTCCCTTCTCCCTCTCTCTACCTTCTCCCTCTCTTTACCTTCTCCCTCTCTCTCCCCCCTCCTCCCTCTCTCTCCCCCCTTCTCTTCAGTGGCAAAGTTAGTGCATAGAGGGCCCGGTGCAAAACAAAAATGTGGTACTTACATACAGGCTGGGCACATTAGCTGGTACAGACACAGCCTGGGCACATTGGGCTCTTACATACACAGGCTGGGCACATTAGATTGTACAGACACAGGCTGGGCACATATGGCAAGTGCCGTGAGCTGGCTTGGTGGGTATATAAGGTGACATGTAGGCATTCTGCAAACATATCAACCATGGGTAAAACATGCAATTTATCTAACTTTGAAAAGGGGATGAATATTAGCGTTAAAGCCAAGGGTGGCACTATTTCTGAAACAGCGTAGCATGGTTAACATGTACAAACCGCACCATTGCGAATAAGTGGCATGGAAACTGCAGGGCACCACGTGCCATTGATGTCAGAGGTGAACGCTGGCTGTGAAGGTGTGTGAGGGCCAAACAACATGCAGTTAGTAGCTCACAACAGTTCTTTGCAGGGTATTTTAGAGACAGGTACTAGGTATTTGCATTTGTCACTTTATTATGTGTTTGAGGAATTTATATATATATAGTTATTAGAGTTTATATAATGAAATCACTTTATCATTGTATGTAATTGTGGTAAACAACATAATAAACTAGCGACTTGCCCGTCAAAAAATGACGGCAATGAGATGTGTATGTTTGTAAATTTGTTTGGTCGGTAATATACTTATTTGACACTTGTAACCTTTTTCTTATGTCGAAAGAAGTACAATTATTATATTAAACCGGTTTATTTTTGGAACATTGTGTTTTTTTTGTTAAGGAACTGTTTAATTGTTTTTTGGTAAAAGTGGTAACATTTGAATGTAAGAACAGTTGAACATTGGATTAATGAGTATTGTAAACTTGACATAATAGTTTTGTTAACTTGCAATTTGTAGATTAAGAACTGTTTAATCTAAATATATATTAAATCCAGAGAAAGGCAAACAGTAAAAACCCTTCTTGAAACGTAGCCAATTGTATCAAAGCAGGAAAAAAAATGATTCCTTTCTAACCCATTAACTGGCGATTGGATTACTCCCTGGATTAATATTTTACATGAAATACAGCATTTACATTGTGTAACAAAACATCTTTCTGCTGTTAACATAAAGTTTGAAATATCTACAATTAACCTACTTGGGCTTGTTTTTTGCTAAACTCGTAACTTTGTAAACAGTAACATAGTTAATTAACATTTGAACTTGAATTTTTTTTTTTTGTTTCAAAGATTTTTATTCAACAGCTTTTATGTTACATAGAAAACAATTACATTGCAAACATCTGTTAACTGAAATTATTGAAATAACTGTGTCCATTGTTATTAAAATATAATATTCATATCAATAAACAATCATTTAGCCAGATATCTCACATTTTTTTTTTTCCTTTTTTTTGGTGATGGTTTTAAGTAGATACGCAATTAAAGTTCCACTCCTAAGTGTTCCTCACCGCATCCATTCCCATGATCTCCCGTGCCACCCTCAGTACCTTTTGTCGTCTAGATGAGTTGCCTCTCCGCTTCCCGGCTCTACCCGTTCCAGTCCGCTCCACACTCCACTCCCCAGACAAGCCACCGCTGTTAGCCAAAATGTAATGTTCTTTCCTGTCCAGACCTTACAATGTGCTATCTGGAGACTGAATCCAGGGTCCCCAAATTTCTAGGTAAATGTGGTGAGTGTCCAACAAAGTGTGAGTCATTCTCTCGTTAATGCAAAGATAATTTATTTTGTTTATGACTTCCTGAAATTGGATATGACTGCTTTTCCATCTTCTAGCAATTATATTTTTGGCAGCTAAAAAAATCATTTGGGCCAATTTGTTCCCCTTACTACTTAGCCCCTGGAAATGAATTCCCAACAGGCAAGTCGAGATTGATGGTTCTAGGGAAGATTTAAGAATTCGTGAAGCTAATTTGGTAGTTTCATTCCAAATATTAGCCACTCTAGGACATTTCCACCACGTATGAATAAAGTCTCCCCCACCCTGGCATCCTCTAAAGCACCTATCTGAAGTTGTTGGAGATATCTTATTTAGCCTGACAGGAGTCATGTATGCCCGATGTAAGATTTTCAATGAGGTTTCTAGCAAGCTATAGTTGTATGAGCCCTTAGATAGGCTCAGAAAGGATTCCGCCCATTTGTCCCCCTCCCAGTTTTGTTGCATGTCTATCTCCCATTTCAGTGTGTAAGCAGGCTTCCACGAAGCCTTTGGGGCATTAAACATAGTGTACAGTGAACCTATAGTTCCTCCAATTAAGTTTGTGTTTTTACATACTATTGACATCCATGATCCTTTGGGCGGACCATGAATCCTATGTATCTCCTCAACCCAATGTCTATTTTTGATATAGTTAAACATTTCTTGGTGTGGTATCCCTATTTTCCTGTTCATTTCTGCCCAAGAAATAATTCTGTCGCCCTCAAACCATGCCTCAAGTTTGTCTAAATTGTGTATAGTCCAGAATGCTTTGGAATCAGCTGTGAGGGTGGTCGCTAGAGAGGTTGATGTAAATATTGAAGTAAGAGGTGATACGGGGTGAATCAGCTTATGTTCTTTCCTAGCCCATTTCCATATTTTCAGTGTAAATTTAGTTATAGGGTTATGGTTATGGATTTCCCATTTTAATGGGGCCATTTGTAGCTCTTCAATAAAAACCCAGCTGGGCTGTAGGGTGGTAGAATGTATCAACGGTATAGAGGCAATTTGAGCTGCCCTAAAGTAGGTATTAAAATTAGGGCAGGATAGTCCTCCCCTAGACTTATGTTTATACATAGTATGTCTGGCGATCCTAGGGGGTCTATTCCTCCAAACAAATCTAAAGACCTGGGCTTGAAACTGTGCCAATTCCCTGTTATTAATTTGGATCGGCAGAGTCCTGGCCAAATAAAGCAGCCTCGGCAAGATGTTCATCTTGACCGTGGCTATTCGGCCCGTCCACGAAATCTGTCTTTTTGTCCAGCTGTCTAAGTCCCTTCGAAGGGTCCTAAATAGGGGTGGGTAGTTGGTTTTATATATATCTGCTAGTGAATTAGTCAACTTTATCCCCAGATAATTAATGTAAGAAGTAGGCCATAGAAAGTTGTGTACCTTTTGTAGATGGTCCAAGATGTCCCTAGGAATGCCCACACTTAAGGCTTCTGTCTTGCTATGGTTCAATCTCAGTCCAGACAAAGTGCTATATTCATTGATTGTGCCCAGTAGGGCGTCTATGGAGGAGCCAGGATTCGAGAGAGTGCACAGTAGATCATCAGCAAACAAATAACATTTTAGATGCTGATGCCCCACCCGCACCCCCTCTATAGAGGAGTTCGCTCTTATCGCCTGGGCCAAGGGCTCTATGGCCAAAGCAAAGAGCAGTGGGGACAGGGGACACCCCTGTCTCGTGCCCCTCTCTATATTAATACTAGTCGTCTGGGAACCTGGTAGTCTCAAAGTGGCCTTGGGTAGCGTGTAGTAAGTGTGTAATAAGTTTAAGAAGTTGCCTTCAAACCCAAACTTTGCCAACGTGGCAAACAGAAAGGGCCACTCCAAGGTGTCAAACGCTTTCTCTATGTCCAATGCGAGCAGGCAGACCGGGGTCCCCCTAGACCTGGCCAAATGAATGACATTTAGAGTTCTCCTGATGTTGTCGCCAGTTTGCCTATGCGGGATGAACCCTGCCTGGTCTTTGTGAATCAAGGAGGGAAGGAATATTGAGACCCTTTGAGAGAAGATCTTGGCAAGCAACTTGACGTCCCCATTAAGCAGTGATATAGGTCTATAGTTTTTGGCATCTTTCTGATCTCTACCCTCTTTAGGGAATACTGTCAAGTCAGCATGATTTAGTTCTGGGGGGGCAATCTCCCCTCTCAGTATCGAGTTAAAGAGATTACATAGATGAGGAGCCAGAAGTGTTGAGAATTTCTTATAGTAGATATTGGTGAACCCATCCGGGCCCGGGGATTTTCCTAGCTTTAGGTCCTTAATCGCTTCTAGGACCTCCTTGACAGTAACTTCCTTATTTAAAGAGTGTAAATCGTCGGGCGAGATTTGAGGAAGGTCGAGTGAGTTTAAGTAAGAAGCAATGTTATTTTCCATGGCCACCTGTTTAGTAGAGTATATATTTTGGTAATATTCCTTAAAAACTTTTTGTATTTCATTTTGGCTATATATGAGATCGCCCTCTTTATTCCTGATTTGGGAGATCCTGGATTGGGCGTACTTTGCTCTCAGGCTTCTGGCTAACAATTTATCCGGTTTGTTCGCTTTATTGTAAAACAGATGCTGCGTCCGTCTCAGTGCCTTGTCCGTTTTTATGGACAATACACTATCTAGCTCCAGCCTCGTCTTGTCAATCTCTGTTCTCTGGGTGGGGGAGGGGGAGAGCTGATTTTGTAGCTCTAGTCGAGCCAATTTGCTCGCCAGATCTCTCTCCCTTTGTAGATTCTGCTTTTTGAACTGAGAAGCTAATTTAATGCACACTCCTCTTATAAAGGCTTTATGAGCCATCCAAACCCATCCCGCTCCCGTCTCCCTGCCCGCATTGGACCCAAAGAAGTCCAGCAACTCTCTCTCTATCTGCTCCTGAGTTGAAGGCAGTGAGATTTGGTATTCATTCAGCCTCCAGGTGTAAGGAATGCTGAATTGACTTCCCAGGTCCACTTCCAATAAAACTGCTGAATGGTCGGACCAAGTGCAAGGCACTATGGTCGCTCTATGTGAACTGTCAAGAAGTGAGCTGCTGATGTAAATAGTGTCAATGCGCGAGTAGGAGCCATGTGTGGGTGAGTAAAAGGTAAACTCTTTCCCTCTCGGGTGAAGTCCCCTCCAGGCATCTACCAGACTAACCAAGTGCAGGAGTTTCTTAATTTGTCTAATTTTGTTGGAGAATCGGTCACTCACTGTACCCCTAGATTTGTCTGCCTTTGGGTCTAAGACTAAATTGAAATCTCCTCCTATCACTAAGTTCCCCCAGTCCCCCCCTTCCAGTGCCCTCAAAAATCTTATTAGGGCCTTATGTGGTGCCGTTGTGGGGGCATAGAAGGAAGCCAGAGAAATCGTGTTTCCCAGGATCGTACCCTTTATAATAATAAAGTACCCTTCCCTGTCTATCAGTTTGGATGTTAACTGGAATTGAAGGTTCCTATGTAGCAATATCGCTACCCCCTCTTTTTTGGAAGTGTGGGTGGAATGGAAGAACTGAGGGTAATCTTTGTTAAGATATGTAGGGGTCTTATGCCTAGCGAAGTGGGTCTCCTGTAGGAATATTACAGATGGTTTGTAAGTCTTATAGTATAAAAAGGCCTTCCTCCGTTTGAAAGGAGAGTTAAAGCCCTTCACGTTATGAGTGAGTACTGTTATGGGCATGGGTAAATTAACAAGGTGTCTGTCAGATTTGCTAAACTAGCCTTACCTTTCCGGCGTGCTGTCGAGGAGGGAGTGAGGAGCGGCTTCTCCTTCTGGAGGTGTGGAAGTGGCCGAGCCCTGGGTGAGCGAGTTCTAGCAGGCTTGATTCTAGTTAGAATATAAAAGCGAGAGTGCGTGAGTTTTGATGCCACCCCCTGGTGCCCTATCATAAAAAACAGTTGGCTTAATTTTGGCTTGATTAATGTAATTTTAAATGGAATTATATTGTGCCTGTTGACCTGCAAGCAGGCAACCACTAAAGCCTCCACCAAATAAGGATCATTACGCTTATGCCCTGAGACCCCTGGAATGCTAAAGGGGCACAGGAGGCAAGTAGGCAAAGAATGTGGGTAGTTTAAATTATGTGGATGGTGATTGGCATTAGGAGGACGGGTAAACAGCGTCAGTAACTTATCCCGGCGTAGATATACTCTAAAAATGGATGCTGTGGCCGGGACACAATAATCAAAGAATGGATTGCCTCGTTCCAAGCCCAGTATAGGAAGGGTGAGCAAGGGTTGGTAAGTGAATGTTAGGTGAGCACAAATACAAAAAGTTGTGAGAAGAACAAATAGATTGGCTATTGGAAATTTAAGCATTCTTAGGACCTCTAGCCCTAACCTATTCCTGTCTATCCGTTAAAGTACTAGCAGGTTCCACTGCAGCTCCTGCCGGCAAGGACTATCATAAACAAGATAAAAGGAGTGTTACCATAATAGAATAACCTGATCTATAAATAATATGTGCAAATATTAATAACAAAACTCTGTACATTAATTATAAACAGTAGAAACAGCTAAACCTAGACCAGCAAGAGTGGGTCTCGCCAGGCTAAATATTATTCCCTCAATTAGCAACAGTAGGTGTATCTTTAACAGTCTACTACAACCTGCTAGGTAGGAAGGAAAAGCAAAATATGGTTAATAACAGTTCAAAAGTCTTTTGTCAGCTGGGTACAACTCGTAGCAAAAGTCCTGAGTTCCTCCAGGAGCCAGTCCAAAAGGCAAAAAGTAGGGGGGGAAGGTAGTACAGAACAGCTAGCTCAGTTCTGAGCAACCCTCCTGAGAGTCTCCCAGAGGTAGCAGCAAAAAAGCAAACAAAAAAAAAAAAGCAAAAAGGAAACAGGACTTTTTGATAGCATGGTGCCTCTTTAGTCGAACCCTCGTTTTGAACAGTCCTGAGGATAAAGACAATTGTGCTAGTGCGTCAACGTGGCCATGTTTTGGCTGGGGCGTCTGTTGGCGGTCTTTGGGACGTGATCAGCAGGCCTCTTTTGTCTGGTCACTTCAGACCACTGTCTCTGCGGAAGAGGCAAAGTTGCTGAAGCAGATGCCATAGGAGCTGTGTCCCCCCCAATCAGTTCTAGGCGCTTGAGAAGCTCTTGGCAGTCATCTAGGGAGCGTGTTGTATATTGGATACCTCCCACAGAGAAGATCAGGGCAAAGGGGAATCCCCAGCGATATCTGATGCCATGGCGTAGCAGCACTTCCAGGGCCGGCTTCATCAGCCTCCGTCTTTGTAGCGTAGTTGTAGAAAGGTCCGCAAAAAACTGGAGCTTAGCCCCGTCAGGACCAGTGATCGAGGTCTTGTTGCGGGTAGCTGCGAGGATCAGGTCTCTGGATTGTTGACGCAAAAGCCGGACAATGATGTCTTTAGGGAGGTCTTGATTGCGACTCCCCCCAAGGGCTCTGTGCGCTCGCTCTACCTCCCACTCGTGGTCCGGGTATCCTGAGAGGATCTCATCTATCGTGCCTTTAAGGTAGCGTGGTAGATCGACTATAGCCGTGGGGACTCCTCTAATCCTCAAATTAAATCTTCTGGATCTATTCTCCAGGTCCTCCAGCTTATCTTCTATATCCGAGATACGGGAGGAATTGCCAGCAATGTTGGCCCTGTCCTTCTCCTGCGCCTCTACCACTCGGACCATGGTTTCCTCAAGTTGATGTGTCCTCTGTCCGATCTCTTGTATGTCTTTTTGCAGTGCCGTGACTGCTCCGTTAATATGAGAGGCCAGGAGCGCTTCAATTCTTGCCATTGAGGCACTATTGATGGATACCTCTGGCTGTAAGGATACCTCCTGAGAGTCTAAATCTGAGATGTCCGATTGCTCTGAGGCGAGGTCTAGTGCCGGTGTTTCTAATGCTTCCAGAGTTTTAAAATGCTCGTCAATTTTCTTTGACGGTAAGGATTTTTTATTTTTCCCCATTTCTGCGCCGCTGATTGTCTCGAGGTTGGCGATTGAGCGCCTAGGCATTTAGCCAGTTGCTCTGATGAGACCCCTCCGCTGCAGCTATATCCTCTCAGGTAATTAGATCCGCTGTGCTCGGTGCTGTCAGGATACACCCAGTTTCTGTAATGATATCTTGGTGTTTTTTCCTTTTTGGTCCTTGCCGGCTAGAGCCATGTAGGGCCGCTGTAGTTACATCTCAAAGTATTGTTGAGCTCTGTCAATCATGTGCTCTCAGTAGGCCCAAGCTGCTTTCATCAATGTCCCACTAGATGGCGCCAATGCTCTATCTGGTGCAGGTGATGGATCTTGTTGAATGCTGGATTGCACTATTTTCTGATCATTGAGTCCTGAGCCTGCCCCTATAGTACTTGGGTCAGAGAGTAGTAAGGACAACCCTTAGTGTCGCTTTCAATGCCAGTAAAGTTGTAATATCTTCAGGCATTATTAAGCGAATAACCTCTGGGCTTGGTGTTGTCAGAGTCAGAGTGCAGATGTGGGCACTTGTTGCTGTGTGAGTCAGATAAAGACAGTCCCTTCTAGCAGCTGTTAAGGTCTCTGTGTCTGCCTTCTCTGCAGAAGGGGAGCTTAGTAGAGCTTTAGTGCAAGTATGCTTGTGATCTCCCCCTAGCATAGGGTGTCTATAGCACTTAGCCAGTCTCAAGCTTTCTAGGCAGGGAATGGGGATGCAGAGGCCTTACCCTACTCAGGCCTGCCTCGTGGTTTGACAAGATGGCCGCCGCCTCTTCGCGGGGTTTCTTCCTCCACCCAGCCTCTCCTTGCTGACCCCTGGGCTCCTTGCCACAGGCCCTACAGGGCTCTTCGGTGCCCTCCTGGCTCCCCCTGCAGCTGTCCTGCTGCTCAGAGTGCTCCACGCACCTTGTGTAGCTCTATGGGCCTCCCTGCCCGCCTCCCAAGATGGCGGCCTCCTCTGTGCCTTCTCACAGTGCCCTCTCCTCTCACCTCCGCCATTGCCTTAGGTTCTGGGCGCCCGGGGACACCGGGTTCAACTCACCCACCTCCTGTGGCTCATCCGATGGCCCGTTCGGGCCGGCACAGACGCAGGCTGTGCAGCTGCTCCCTGCTCCGGAGCTTCCCAGCCAAGGGCGACGATAGCTCCGTCGGTGTCTCTCCTCCACAGGTTAGGGCGTCCTGGGGGGGTCAGGCCAGCTTCTCCTGATGCTCCCCGATGGTACTGGGGAGTCTTCAGACCCTTTTGGGGATTAATTTACCCCTGAACCCTGGCTCAGATCCCGGAGCTCTCTCTCAGTGCGTCCTGCTGCTTAGGACGCTAGCTCCGCCTCCGAACTTGAATTTTTTTTAAATGCAAGGCAAGTGTTTTGTGGGGCTAATAATGCAGAAACAGTACTTCCATGAAATAGTAATTATTTATTTTGTCATTGGTGGTTTTAAATGGTTGACATTTGTTTGTTGGTGTTGTAATTGTTGAAAATGGCACATAGAGTTTCCTATGTGGAAGAGTGGTTCTCTAAAAAGAGAACGTTAGACATTAAAGTTTGTCCGCGATGTGTAACCACTGTTCTCTATGTGTTTTGCCATTGTATAGAGTTTAATATGGAAATAGTGGTGCTGTAAAAAGTTTGTGAGTGACATAAAAATGTATTCTTGAAATTAAACCACGGTTCTCTATATTCCTGCTTTGGTTTTTGTTGTTACATTGTCCTACAGGTGATTTTTTACTTTTGTTTGTAATTTGTGTGGCATGGGTTGTGTTTCTTTGAATGAAAGTTACAGTACTTCCTAGTAGACAATGTTTTTGGTAAAAATGCGTCCATCATCTAATAAATCACCTTGACTTGTCATTGTTTTCAATGTAAACTTTAATAGCCTGTGGATTTTTGCACCTTGAGAAGGCAACATACAATTGGCCATGTGCAAATACTGGTTGTTCTAAGAATATACCCACAGATTTGAAAGTTTGTCCTTGTGATTTATTAATGGCCATGGCAAATGCCATGATGATGGGAAATTGTCTTCTTTGAAGTACAAAAGGGAGGCTGCTTTCACTTGGTGCCAAATCTATCCTTGGTATGAAAACTCTCTCTCCTTTATGGGTACCAGTTAGAATTTCAGCATCTATGAAATGGTCCTTTAATTGTTGAACAATTAATCTTGTCCTATGCCTTTTTTTGGGTTCATATTTCGCAGTAACATGACAATTGCACCTTTCTTTAGCTGCAAAATATGTGGTGGCATTCCAGAAGGAGTTAATGAGTTTATGAATTCAGTAGAAAAGTTTGCCTGACTTTCTTTGTCATCACCAAGTACAGAATCAGCACTGTGATAATTTTTTTGTGGTGCATTAATTTTTTAAAATATTTCATTATTGAGGAGCAATGCATCCTTATTTTTGCATGTTAGGATGACTTTGTTGGCAAGTTCCGAATAGTCCTCGTTATTTATTGTAGTTTTGAATATAGCAGATATAAGATCTTGTTTGCAAATCATATGAGCTGGGATGTGCACAGTGTCCTCAGGTAAATTTTGGATTTGTTCTGTTTTTCCTTCTCCAATTGTAATAAGCCAATCATTAAACTCATTTTCTCCTTCTGATCTCATATTTTGTTGTAATTGAAGATGGGTAAAATGTTTCCATAGTGTACTTGACTTTATACATGTTTCGATAATGTCGGTTCGATTTCCATGTACAACGACAGGTAATGTTTGTCTTAAATCGCCACCTAACAACATTGCCTTTCCACCAAATGGCAAAGTATTATCCATGACTTCCCAAAGCAAATGGTCAATACATTGTAGGGCATAGCATGACATCATTGTAGCCTCATCTATTATAATTAATTTACTTTTTTAATTTTTTTTTGCTTGTAATGATGTAATTCGAATATCCGACACTGATGTTTCTAAAATAGGCACTGGCAGTTTAAATCCTTCCATCTTCTAACAAAAGTGCGGCAATTCCAGTGGTTGCAAATGCGAGTGCTATTTGACCTTGTGCTCGTACAAAACTCATCAATAAATTATATAGATACGTTTTTCGTGATCCGCCAGGTCCATCGAGATAGAAATAACGCTCTTTGACCATATCATCATCTAGGGCATTTTTTAATGAAATTAAATGCTTGCAATTGTAATATATTTAAAGTTGCAAGTCTTTCTTCTGTTCTTTCTGTTTGTAGTTGAATGTCATAGTCTTCAAAGTTGATGTCATCTATAAGACCTGGATCTGGCAGATTAAAACTTGCACAACTTAATCCATGAGTTAAAAAGACCTCTTGGATGTCCATTAATGCTTTTAATTGTGCAATAGGCTCATTGTATCGTTGCATAAAGTCTTCAGCCATATTAATTTTAAATTTGTTGCACAAAGCTAATGCATTTGGAGCATTTGAGAAGATACAAATGAATGCAAATTGTTCCCTCATCTGCTGTGGTATTTGACATAGTGCTGCTTCTTCTAGACATCTTTCCCATTCTGTATCATCAGCTAGGAAGTTTCTATGTCGCGCAGCTAAATTAAATGATTCATATACTATGTCATTAACAGTTCTTAAGTGTTCAAAACTTTGTGCACCAGGAACATTTAAAAGTAGTAGTCGTAAACAGAAACGTTCAAGGTCTCTTGGACTGACAGTGAAGATTCTTGGTATTATTTTATTTCCCCATCCTTTTCTTTGTCGCCATAATCCATTAACGAAAACATAATGATATGGAATGTCAATATAAAACAATTCCCTTGCCTGTGAATCAGTTGAATTTAATTGAAACCATGCAGTTAGTGTAGTGTGGCGATGCTCACTTTGTGCCAATGCATTTGTTTCATTTCCAGCATGGAAATACACTAAATGTCTTTGTGGAAAATGTACAGCTAATCTATATACTGCATGTGATCGATCGTGCATTTCAAATTTTAGAAGACGCCACATAGCTTCTGGCGCATTGACATAGCGAGCAACTACATGAGACGCAAGTTCATCATGTACTAACTCAGTGCTTTCGGTATTTTCTGCACTTTTGACAACTACAGTAGCTGCATCATAGCCTTTGTAAATATATTTGTAGACATATTTTTTGTTTTGTCTCTATAATCTTTTGGAAATTCTTTTGTACATTTCTTATTTTCCATACATGGTGACTGTGGATTAATATCTCCACACGGTCCATGAATGATACGATGAGTTACAATCTCATATAGTCTACCATGTAGTTCTGGATCTGGTAGTTCAGCAATAATGACTGAATCCACTTTGTCACCAGTATCTAACTTATCTTTTTCTTGAAGGATTATAAGAATATGTGCATGTGGAAGTCCTCTTTTTTTAAATTCAATAGTATAAACATATGCCAGACATTTGCCAAATAACTGAGTTATGGTTATGTCACGTATTAATTCATTTAATTTTGAAAACTCTGGCCACTAAATCTGGTCTATCGGAAGCAGTTTGGCCAATTAGTACATTTTGTGTAATCTCTGGCCATTGGGGATTACATGTAAATGTAATAAAAAAATCAGGTTTCCCAAATATGGTGACAATAGCCATGGCATCATTGTATCTTTCTCGCATATTGCAAGGAGATCCCTGGAAAGAAGATGGTAAAATGATGGCTTTGCCAGCTCTCATGTCTATGCTTGTAGCTACCTCAGCAACATAGTCCATCAATCCACAATACTGTTCTACACGTAGTTTATCTTGTTGATATTTTATGAAGTTTAAATTATTGGCCTCAACTTGCAAATAGGAATTAATAATCCATTGTTGTGTTAGTTTTCCACCACATAAAATTGTATTGAATGTATTTCTGATGGCAATTTGAGCTACTTTGAATTCACGCATGAAAATATTATTTTGCACTCGTACTTTAGAATTTGGGTAACCTGGAAGGGTTAATTTTAGTTGCCAACCTGCTTCTCCGTGTGGAAAAAATATTGGAATGTCATTGGATCTAAATTTGTACTTAAGATACTTATATTAATGAAAGGTTGCTCCTCATTTCTGGGATATATTCTAATGTCTCTTTGAAATGGTGGTTCTCCATCATTTTGAAACACCATTGCAACCTCATTTGATGTTGGCAAATTATAACAGCGTTTATCAGTATGTAAATCTCTTTTAAGCACCATATTGACCTTTGGGATTGGCAATTGATGTCTTTCTGCATGAAGTTGTTCCTTTTCTACTTCTGCCAATTTTTGATA
Source organism: Discoglossus pictus (assembly GCA_027410445.1). Lineage (NCBI taxonomy): Eukaryota > Metazoa > Chordata > Amphibia > Anura > Alytidae > Discoglossus > Discoglossus pictus. The sequence goes on from CM050168.1 coordinate 149,534,131, forward strand.
AGCTTGAGTGTAGGGTTTATTGGCCATAATTTTATCTAGCTCTATAAAAACACTGGGAAAGCATTTTTTATTTTCTTGAAGCTGGATACGTTGGTCAACAGCTTCCATTGTATTTAGGACATATAGTTTAGCAAATTTTCTTTTCTTTTCTCTCCTGGTAAATTTGGCCTTGGACTTTAAAGCAGTAAGGGCCATGTCCTGGCACATTAGCAGCTAATGTTGCCCCCATAGATGCAAAGGATATGGCACTATTGTATGATCTTATGTTTGTTTTGAAATGTTTGTAGTTTGGAAAAGTAGGCTCAGTCACAATGGTTTGTAAATATGTTGGGAATTGTTGTCTTTCTGGAAGTTTGACCTTGCCTTTTTGACAGCAACTAATGAACTGTCCATCTCTGGGTCTTTCCTGTTTGAAATGATAAGCCTCACAAAACTGACAGAGAATATTCATATCACCACAATGATGAACCTCTACTGCTAAAGACTTAAGTAAAGGACAATTTGAAGAGCATATATGAGTTTCAGTTTGTAATTCATCATTGGAAATGTTATCTGATGCTTTAGGAACAGGTTCTTAATGCTTTTGTTTTTTTTTGTTGCCTTCTTAGGTGTAGCTTTTATTTTTTCAGCTGATAGTCCTTTGCTTGCAAGTCTTTTCGGTTCTTTTTCTCGACGAATTTCCTTCTGCTCCGGCATCTGCTGGTTTACTCATCTTGTTTGTTGTTCTCTAGTTTGACGTCTTATCTTTTCCTGTTTGTTGTCAGTATCAGCCATATTAATCTGTAAATAAAAATAATGTATTTTTTGTTTAGTTTGTGATTTAATTTGTTTTGTAAGTGCTTGTTTGTGTTTTTTGTTACTACGATGTTTTGTGTGCAACACTGTTGTGATCATAGATTTCCGTTGGATTTATAGGATATTAGGTTATTGTAGATGAACTTGCTTTATAGTGTTAAATTAGTATGGGTTATTTTTTTGTGTTTTTTTCTGGATGCAACTTTTGATATTGGAGGTTTGTAGTGTGGGTGAGGGTTAGAGGTTGTTGTAGAGTAAACCGGAATGGTAAGTGTAACGGATCTACTGGCAGCCCGACCGGGTACCTCCGTTGATGGACGTGTCCTAGTTTGCGTCGAGGCCTACAAGCATCGCACCGGACACCTCAGCCACCACAGACACCACAACCGCCGTAGTTTAGCTGGAGCCGCGCCGTCTTCCTTCCACCCTGTATGAATCTCCAGCATCCAGGACCGTGTGGGGAAGACCTCTCCTTCAAGCATAATACATCAGGAACAAGCATTCAGTAGTTACAGCTCAAGGGAGTATGCAAAAGCATAGCAATCCCCAGTATGATAGAGCAATCCCCTCCAAGAACGAGATGAGACTACGTTTTGAAGGGTCAAGTAGAAGTCTTCTTTAATGACAGGGGATTTCCTTTTATGCAATGGTGCCCTCTGAAGGGCTACACCCACATAATTATCACAGCCAATTAGATACATGGTTCAACCCCCACGTCTCCTCCCCTCAGATAACAGGTAACACAATTAAAACAGACACAATTTTAACCACATTCTGGATGTACCCCCAAAACAGGGGGTACACCTTTAAGTCCAGCACCGTTCAATAGCTCTCACTCAGGGGAACAACATATTAAAAAATGGCATGAATCAGACCAGGGGTTGAAAAGTTAGTAAAAGTATGTTTTTCACATAACACACAGACATTTCACATATCCCCCACACAATACACATATGAGGCAACTTGATATAATCAGACAATGATTAAATCAGCCTTCTTTTTTCTTATCTGAGAATGAAAACACTTTATGCAATCGACTCCCTTATCTGTAACAGAATTATCTCTCCTGCCAAGGTCTGCACTAGCCTGGGGCCAATATTCTGCAGAGCATAAACCAACATACATACAGTATATTACTAGGATCATATTTTAACCAAGAATTAAATAACAATTAAACAGGGTAAAACAGTGATGGGTTCCGTTACAGCTGGGATCTGAGCGCACAAAACTACCGAATAGCGCTCAGATCATCTTCACACAGTTCAATTGCCATGTAGCTAAAGTCTTTCCCATAGTCTTTCATTATATGAATGGGCTCCATGGCATAGCTATCTGTGGTATCATGGTTCACACAGGGCAAGTACCGAAGGACCCCCCTGTATGTAAAGGGCCAGAATGAGGGACATACACTCTGGTATGGCCGAATACTGTGTTTAAAGGGCAATATGTCCCAGGGCCATAGTCGCAGGGCAGGAGACTGGCAAACAGTCCTCTCCAAGACAAAGTGGCGAAGGGCACTTCGTCACTCATCTCCCCTTTGGGGGGAAGTCTAACCAGGCACCTGACCTTCTGCCGGTCAGTGCCTCCGTTAGACGATCCACCAACCCACAATAAACCAGTGCTAGAGCAGCCCCCCCACAACAACAAAGTGCAAGAGCAGCCCACCCACAACAAATAGTTACGGCACCTGGATATTTCGCTGTGGTGATGGGGCAACACGCTGAGGGGACTTGAGGGACAGAGGCCAGCAGCACTCTGCCCTGATGCCAGCTCTTCTGCTGGTATAACCTGCAGGACATCCTGCTCTGTACAAGGGACCAAGGGAGGGCAGAGGCCGACTGCACTCTGCCCCGCTGTCAGCTCTTCTGCTGTGGTACTTGGGACATATTCCGGCTCAGTAGCCAGGGAAAGGTGGAGGTCAGTGAGGGTTAACATTTCCTCTGTTAACCCTGGGGCCACATTAGAAGTTGGCTGGGGAGGGGAATTTGTACTTACCCCCTCCTCCGGTTGTCCCAGTGATGGTAGTTGGGGATCTGGACAGGCTGTTGGCGCAGAGACCACGGTCCCATCTGCGCCATCTCGGAGATTGGTGTCTCCCCTGGTTAGGGTAAACTGTCACTGGGGAGGAAGGACGACACCTTCTGCCTCCTGTGGTTCACACTGCCGCTGGGGAGGAAGGACGACACCTTCTGCCCCCTGGGGTTCACACTGCCGCTGGGGGGGAAGGACGACACCTTCTGCCCCCTGGGGTTCACACTGCCGCTGGGGGGGAAGGATGACACCTTCTGCCCCCTGGGGTTCACACTGCCGCTGGGGGGGGGGGAAGATGACACCTTCTGCCCCCTGGGGTTCACACTGCCACTGGGGGGCAAGGACGACACCTTCTGCCCCCTGTAGGGCCGGTAGAGAGACCTCGGTCCCATCTCTACCTGCCATCTGGAGGTCATCCCAGGACCAGTCAATGAAGTCTGGTTCCGCTTGTCGAGTAGGTTGGGGCTGCACGAAGCTGAGCAGGTGTTGGTAGTCCTGCTTCAGCTCCCACTCTCTTGTTACCAGGTGGGTCATGTCTTTGCTCACCTCGCCTTCGTCATCCCAGACATACATGCCCATCCGGTAGTCGTAGATGTCCCAAAACCTAGACTCCTCCGTGCTGCCAAGATCAATGTCGTCCTCAAAGGCATCCCATAATAAACCTGGGCCATCATAATCATCTCCCTCCGGTAAGTCGTGTTCAGCCGTCCAGGGGGTAAGTCGAACGGTATGCCACCAGAGGGCCTGGTATGCGTTGTCTAGCCAGATCTCTCGCCGTACCAGGGTCTCTAGTCTTGTCACCCACTCATCCAGGGGCTGCTCTCCCAATAGATACATTTGCATCGCCACACGCTTCTGTAGCCGCTGCTCATCACTGGGGAGACTCTCACCTCGCCGCCATTGGGCATCTTCCAGGGCATCATACCAGAGTTCCTTTCTGTCTGCATCCCTGTAGTCTGCGGCCTCCTCCTCATCCTCATCATGGAAAGCTGTCCGAAAACTAGCCGGTTCCATCCTGCTGTAGCCAGGGGCGCTGTACGGATACTAGCGTTGCCCTCAATTTGTAACTCCAAACGTTACCAGTGTCTCCGTGCTGCTTTTCCTCTTACTAGGACGCCATCCCACCACTGCCACCAATGTAACGGATCTACTGGCACCCCGACCGGGTACCTCCGTTGATGGACGTGTCCTAGTTTGCGTCGAGGCCTACAAGCATCGCACCGGACACCTCAACCACCACAGACTCCCCAACCGCCGTAGTTTAGCTGGAGCCGCGCCGTCTTCCTTCCACCCTGTATGAATCTCCAGCATCCAGGACCGTGTGGGGAAGACCTCTCCTTCAAGGATAGTACATCAGGAACAAGCATTCAGTAGTTACAGCTCAAGGGAGTATGCAAAAGCATAGCAATCCCCAGTATGATAGAGCAATCCCCTCCAAGAACGAGATGAGACTACGTTTTGAAGGGTCAAGTAGAAGTCTTCTTTAATGACAGGGGATTTCCTTTTATGCAATGGTGCCCTCTGAAGGGCTACACCCACATAATTATCACAGCCAATTAGATACATGGTTCAACCCCCACGTCTCCTCCCCTCAGATAACAGGTAACACAATTAAAACAGACACAATTTTAACCACATTCTGGATGTACCCCAAAAACAGGGGGTACACCTTTAAGTCCAGCACCGTTCAATAGCTCTCACCCAGGGGAACAACATATTAAAAAATGGCATGAATCAGACCAGGGGTTCAAAAGTTAGTAAAAGTATGTTTTTCACATAACACACAGACATTTCACATATCCCCCACACAATACACATATGAGGCAACTTGATATAATCAGACAATGATTAAATCAGCCTTCTTTGTTCTTATCTGAGAATGAAAACACTTTATGCAATCGACTCCCTTATCTGTAACAGGATTATCTCTCCTGCCAAGGTCTGCACTAGCCTGGGGCCAATATTCTGCAGAGCATAAACCAACATACATACAGTATATTACTAGGATCATATTTTAACCAAGAATTAAATAACAATTAAACAGGGTAAAACAGTGATGGGTTCCGTTACAGCTGGGATCTGAGCGCACAAAACTACCGAATAGCGCTCAGATCATCTTCACACAGTTCAATTGCCATGTAGCTAAAGTCTTTCCCATAGTCTTTCATTATATGAATGGGCTCCATGGCATAGCTATCTGTGGTATCATGGTTCACACAGGGCAAGTACCGAAGGACCCCCCTGTATGTAAAGGGCCAGAATGAGTGACATACACTCTGGTATGGCCGAATACTGTGTTTAAAGGGCCATATGTCCCAGGGCCATAGTCGCAGGGCAGGAGACTGGCAAACAGTCCTCTCCAAGACAAAGTGGCGAAGGGCACTTCGTCACAGTAAGTTCATTTTCTATATGTTCTTAATATTTGGTCTAGTATCCTGTTTTGTGTCTGCCACTTATATTTTAGTAATGGTTTCTGTTGAGAGGTTTTTGCCTATTAAAGCGTGTTTATTGTAGTATCTTAGCAATATTTCTTGAAGTGTGGTGTTTTGTGTTTCCTGGAATTTTGATTGAGGCTTATTTGTTTTTATTTTACTTTTGATATTGGCGGGCAGCAAAGAGGGTATTTTTTTTATTTTTTTTACTTGTTATACTATACCTTGATTGAAGTCTTTTTGCCAATGTTGATCCGTCAGTGTTCAAGCAGTTTCTGTTTTCAAAGAGAAAGAGAAATGGTTAATTGTATTTATTTATTTTTTGTTTGGGAAAAGCATGGTCTTTTTCTGCATGTAATGTATTTTTGTATCTTACCTCTTCTTCTTTCTTTGTCTTGTTTAAAAGTGATCCCCTTTCACAGTCCATGCTGCAAATTCTTGAGTGATGCTGTTGATGCAGAGTCGGTTGGAATTGTGCAAAAAAGGCAAACATTGAGCTGCAGGTTAAATATGTATGTGTGGCAATGTTTTTTTGTGGCATTATTTAGTGGGAATCAATGTCACTTGAATATATTTATTTGAGTTAAGATGAAGTTTTTAGTAGGGCCCATACACATATGTGTGTATTTCAAATGTTACTATACATGAATCAAGTCTTTCGTGTCAATCTTGGAAATTGCCTTTTTTTGGAAGTTGTAAATTGGTAAGGAATTCTCTTCTGAAGTAACGCCAGCAGTGAACTGTCCAGTCACACTGTTCATCACCTGAGGAGAAATGTAGAATTTTCTGGAAAGTGGACAGCATTTATAAACTTTGAGGTGGTTGAAACCGTTAGAACGCAATACGCATGCGCTATTTGTGTTGCAGCCTTAAATTTGCATTCCAGCCGCCATTTTGCGGCTAATAGTTATGTGTTTAATGTAAAATGGTGGGGAATTTTAGTGTGGTACGTGTCGCATAGTGTGTGTTTTACGTGCCGCCTGAACTGGTCTGGTGTGTTCGTTTCGTTTTGCAAGTAAGTGTAGTAATTTTGAGACCTTAGCCTCGTTTTCTTCGGCGGCCATTTTTTCTCTCGCTTAGGTGATTTTCGTGTCTGTAAACTCTTGAATTTGTATTTAAATTGAGGTGTATCTTAACTTGCAGAGGTGCTGTGTGGCCCCCCTTGCTGTGGGTAATCATTTTATGTATTTGTTGTGTGTATTAATTGTTTTTAATGTTTTCCTGTGCGCGGGGTTCGGGTGCTAAGGTCGTATTTTTGCAAGTTCGTAGTGTTTTTTGTTTAAGTCCCGCGGCTCTTATTTCTGGATGGAAAGTCCGTAAATTCTGCGGTGTAAGTCCCGCCTGCGGCTCATTGCAGCCGACGTGGGAGCCTCCACCTCCGCAAATGCGGCCACTCGCTTCGCGAGCCTGCAGCGTTAGCAACAACCCGCATGATCACAACTATATATGTGATATGTGATAGTATAGATCACTAGTACAGTCAATGTCGTAAAGCACATATGTGTATATAGATTAATCACTAAGCACTTTGTAATATTTATATTGGTTGAACATTTGTGTTGTTGCTTGGTTTGCTTGGTTTGGTTTGCGCCATGATATTTTGCGCCATGATATTTTCACTCAGGAATAATATTGATTAGCACTAATTTTAAGTATATTCATCAAGGTGTATTATATAGAAATTGGGTATATAATAGGCAGTATTTGGAAATATATTGGTACATTTGTGTATATATTATTATATTTTGTTACATTTTACAATCTGATCATTGTAATATATATATATACTAGCAAATTGCCCGTCAAAAAATGACGGCATTCAAATTGTAAGTGAGCTAATGCTGTTTGGTGTATAATAATAAAATAACTAATAGATTAATAAAGTAATATACTTTACCTATTTTGAAGTATTATCTGCAGGAAGCTTTCTGTTGAAGAGCTGGCAATCTGTTTTGATGTTGCTGCAGCATTAGTGGTGTGGAGATGCTGTGTAAGCGTGATGAATGTGTGGAGTGTAATAGCGTGCGTGCGCAAGACAAAACCGTTAGCGTAGCTGTGTACTTCCGCATTGTATAAGTTATTGTTCTAAAATGGCGGCTAATGTGTGTTATGTGGCTGTGGCTGATTTAGCGTCCTTCGTTTTAAACGTCGTCCAACCTTTTCGGAATATCCATAGCTGTTGTGGTGTTTTGTGTGTTTATGGTGGTGTTTTGCGTGTTTAGAGTCCTGTAAGTGCGTTTTCTTCGGCGGCCATTTTTTCTCTCGCTTAGGTGATTTTCGGGTGTTTAAACTCCGAAATTTGAACTTAAATCGAGGTGTAACTTTACTTGCAGAGGTCCTCGGTACACCACCTTGCTGTGGGTAAGCCTTTTTTATGTTTGTTGTGTGTATTTATTGTGTTTCTAATGTGTTTGGGGTCGTGCGGGTCGCGCCCTTGTTTTTGAATCTCGTACGTCATTTCGGAAATTCCGTAGGTTTTTGGTCGTGTTTTGCGTCTTTGGACTGCTGTAGCCTCGTTTTCTTTGGCGGCCCTTTTTTCTCTCGCTTCGAGAATTTTTCAGTGTCTAAACTCTTTTATTTTGCGTTAAATTGAGGTGTAACTTCAGTTTTTGAGGTCCTGGATGCCCCCTCTTCCTGTAGGTAAGCTTTGTATGTATGTGTTGTGTGTATTTATTGTGCTTTTCATTTTTTCATGTGCAAGGGTTGCGGACAATTTTTTTCCGAGGTCGTAATTGGTCGTAAAGTGTCTCCTTTTTTTTGCAAGGTCCGCAGTTGCTGGCATCCGATCTAACATGTGTGTGCATTTTTATATATAAGATATTTTTTAAGAATATATATATATTTTTAAAAATACTATTTTTTAAAGAACAATTTTTAAATATATGTGTGTATAAATCTATATGTATACAAATGTGTATTTTTTGTATGTATTTGGAGGACATTTCTAACTGAAGAAGCTGTGTCAGAATCAGCGGAACACGTTTTAGTACTTACATTTATCCTTTTTATATCATCATTGTATTATTTATATTTACCCTTGGTTTTACAAATATTATTATTAATTGATATCAGTACATAATAAATTATTTCCCTAAAAATGTTTTCGACCATACTCCACCCTCCTGGCAGTATGATTATATAAGTATTCAGAATGTTAAAGCACTACATTCTAAAATACTGTCATAATCATACCACCTTTAGACACCATTACCCCTTCCCCATCTCCTCCTCCCTCCTTTCCCCTTATCCTCCTCCATTTCCCCCCTCTCCCCCCTTCGCTGTCCAATTTTCTCCCTTATGCTCCTCATCCCCTCTCATCCTCCTCATCCTCCCCTTATCCTCCTTCCTCCTTCCTCCTCATCCTCCTCCCCCCTCATCCTCCTCCACCTACCCCCTCATCCTCCTCCACCTTCCTCCACATCCTCCCCCCCTTATCATCCTCCCCCTCATCCTCCTCCTTTCCCCCCTCATCCTCCTCCTTTTCCCCTTATCCTCCTTTTCCCCCACATCCACCTTTTCCCATCATCCCTTTTTCTCCCCTATCCCGATTTCCCCTCCTCATCCTCCTCTTCCCCCTTCATCCCTCTTCATCCTCCTCTTCCCTCTCATCCCTCTTTTCCCCCCCTTATCTTCCTTTTTCCCCCTCATCCCCCTTTCCCCCCTCATCCTCCTTTTCCCCCTCATCCTCCTTTTCCCCCCTCCGATCGAGGTACGATTGAGGTATCTCCAGGTGAGAGTCACAAACAGTTGAAAGTAAAAATCACAGCAGTTTTTCTATTGATCTGCACTAGGAGTTTGTGCGCCCTCTCTCTCTCTTTCCTCTTGTTTTTATACATATTCTAGTCACCTACCTGAACAGTGTGTCAATTGAAGAAGCAGCACAGCCCCTGCACCTAACACACTTTTTAACAATTAATAGAACAATTGTTCTTGCAAGAGTTGAGAACCTTCAAGTGAGCCACTACTACATCAGGCCATTCTTTAGCGCTAACCATACCTACTGGGACCAACCAGCCTCAGTATCTAACATAATTCCATTTGTTGTCCACAAGATGGCACTGCAGGAGGTTGGGCTAATTACAGGTTAAATTTTCCTCTCTGAGGCCATGTGGGATAGGCCCAGTGTCCCACCCCCTACAGTGGGCAAGCCAAACCCCCAATTGTCTGCTGATATTATTGGGAGATGCAAATCTGGGTGGGGGATTTGAATATGTTCAGCGCACTATGATGAAACGGGGGGGGGGGGGGGGGTTGTCTGTGGTCAGTTGCTGTTTAGAAATGTTCAGCTTTTGGATTACATTTGGGGGCCTAAGAGAAAGTTGTTCCAACAAACTCCCGGATACCCTTGACACTCTACTATGCATGGAAATTGTGTGGGCTGGGTGTCATTACTGGTCCCATTGAAGCATATTGAAGCATTTTTATCCTGTGGACACTGGACTATGATCTCTTGCAGACTACTGTTTTCCTAAAACCGACCATGACTTACACCAGAACGGAACAACCAGCTCATGAAGAGGCAATCCAGGGGGGTGGGGGTGGATCATCCCCTCTTCGCTTAGTCTCAGAGGGGAGTGCTTGTGAAGTTCAGTTTTCCTCTTATGCATTAAACCATGTTGCAGCCATATTGGTTACTGAGGAAAATTAAATGTTCTATTATATTGTGCTTTGACTCTAATAATTTACCTGAGAGTGGGATATAATTCTGTGAAGATATTCTATCACTGCAAACTGGAAGTAATTCCATTGGTTGTCCACAAGATGGCACTGCAGGAGGTTGGGGTAATTACAGGTCTTTGTTCAATTTGCCGCTCTGAGTGTGGGATAGGCCCAGTGTTCCACTCCCTATGGTGGGCAAACCAAGCTCCCAATTGTCTACTGACATTATTGGGAGATGCTAATCTGGGTGGTGGATTTGAATGTGTTCCGCCCACTGTGATGAAACTGGGGGAGGAAATGTTTTTTGTCTGTGGGCAGTTGCTGTTTAGAAATGCAGTGAGAGAGTCCATATTAAAAGCCATGCTTCTGAAATACATAGACTATGGTGTATTTCTTTTTGAAGGATTGATACGACTGCCGGTCACCGATTCCTTCAACAAAGATTGCCAGCATATTAAGGGCAATTCCTGTATCTAAAATGCATGAAGTCTTGGGACTGAATAGTGCCCCTATCTGGAATCTTCACAAACTAACCAATAGAGAGTCCATGTATTGGTGTGCCAAGTGCAGCCTATGCAGTTACAGACTGCAGCCGGAATCAAGATAACATTTGGAACCAAGAACGATCAAGACCAAGAGCCAAAGCATAGATCACATCTAGCAAATGATAGCTAATCTGAGTTGCATTAAGGAGAATTATCCAGGTTCAAGTCTAGATGTCAGATAGTTAGGAATGCACACAAAACAATATATTATTCATCATACTAAGGACATATACCTTTCTTTTCTCTCTTTCAGCATCAAGGAGGTCTGGGTCCAGAAGCGCGGGGGGGGCGGTTGCTGGCTCCATCGGAGCAGGAAGTGGAGGAGCAAGCTTCTGCCCAGCGGGAACCAGCGCAGGTGGAGGAGGAGAGAAGCAGAGCCGTGCGCCCTGGTTCAGAGGAGGAGGATGTAATATAGCTGGTGGGGTCACCATCTGAACCACCGGCCACACAGCCGGGATTCAACCCCATTATTATTATTATTATCTTTATTTATATCGCGCCAACATATTCCGTAGCGCTGTACAGGGGTTGAGTACATAGCAGAAAACAAATTAAACACCTTGTAAAGAATGGAGGGCCCTGTTTTTGAGCATAAAATCAAATGTACATAGAGCTTGTTTCCAAGGCACTGACACAAGATTGAAAACTCACAAGCTTACAATCTAAGGGATCCCCCTCTTCCAGAGACTGAGACCAAGGCCCTCCGACTGGAGTGATGACACCAGCCAGCCAGCCAGCCACCACCCCCCCCCCCCCCCACAGCAATGCGCTGGACTAGCAGCCACCACCAGGCCCAACAACACCACTGCCCATTTTACTACAGACTCCAGCCGGGCCCCAGACTCTCCCCACTCACACACCGCCACCTCCTCACCAGTTATAGTTATAGTTGTGTAAATGGCACATATAGTTTCCTATATGTAATAGTGGTCCTCTATTAAGAGTCCCAGTGACCTAAAATGTTGTCCTGGAAGTAAAACCACTGTTCTCTATGTTTGTTTGTTTTTTGACATTGTATAGAGTTTCTTAGTGAAATAGTGGTCCTCTAAAATGAGTCAGAGTGACATAAAATTTGGTCATCGAAATAAAACCACTGTTCTCTATGTTTACAGCACCTCATAGTACACAATGTTTTTGGTAAAAATGCGTCCATCTTCTAATAAATCACCCTGACTTGGGTTTTCTTCAATATGAACTTTAATTTCCTCTGGATTATTGCATCTTGAAAATGCAATATAGAGTTGCCCATGTGCAAACACAGGTTCCTTCAAACAAATACCCACAGACTTAAAAGTTTGTCCTTGGGATTTTTTGATGGTCATGGCAAATGCCACGATAATGGGAAATTGTCTCCTTTGAAGGACAAAAGGCAAACAACTCTCACTTGGAGCCAAATCAATTCTCGGTATAAGAACTGGTTTGCCTTTATGGGTACCATTCATAATTTCTGCATGTATAAAATGATCCTTTTAAATCCTTTATAATTAATCTGGTCCTATTACAAAGCCCTTTTTGGTGATTCATATTTCTCAGTCGCATGACAATTGCCACTTTTTAATTTGCTAAATATGTGGTGGCATTCCAGAGGGAGTTAAACATTTAATAAATTCCATAGTAAAGTAAGCTTCACTATCCTTATCATCAGCCAGAACAGAATCTGCACTGTAATAGTTTTTTTGGGGTGCATTGATGAATTTAAAAATGTCGTTATTTAGATTCAAGTCATCTATATTTTTTGATGTCAATATGACTTTGCTTGCAATGTTTGAGTAATCCTCATTATTGATGGTATTGAGGAAGATTGTCGATATTAGTGATTCTTTGGAAATCATTTCTGATGGAATTTCCAAAGCATTATCAGGTAAATTATTTATTTTTGGCTATTTTCCTTCTCCAATCTGAATGAGCCAATCATTGAATAGATTTTGGCCTTCAGATCTCATATTTATTTCTAATTTAAGGTGTGTAAATATTTTCCACAGCTTACTTCTCTTTATACACGTTTCGACAATGTCAGTCCTACTGCCATATGGCACCACAGGTAATGTTTGCCTAAAATCTCCTCCTAACAACCTTTCCACCTTTCCACCAAATGGCAAATCATTACCCATAACTTCTTTTAATAATCTATCACTAAATTGCAGGGCATGACATGACATCAAAAGTGCCTCATCTATTATAATTAATTTACTCTTGTGAATTGTTTTTGCTTGTAATGAATTAATTAGAATATCTGACACTGAAGTTTCCAGAATGGGAACTGGCAGTTTAAATACACTATGCACAGTTCTGCCACCTTCTAGCAAAAGTGCAGCAATTCCAGTGGTTTCAAATGGCAGTGCTATCTGACCCTATGCTTGAATGCAACTTATCAACAAATTATATAGATACGCTTTTCCTGATCCACCAGGGCCATCCAGATAGAAATAACACTCTTTGAGCACTTCCTTATATATTGCATTCGTGATGGCGTTAAATGCTTCCAATTGTAATGCATTTAAAGTTCCAATTTGTTCTTGTGTTTTTCGGTATTCAATGTCAGTGTCATACTCATCAAAGCTAATTTCATCTATAATTCCTGGATCAGGCAGATTAAAATTGGCACAATTTAATTTATGATAAAGAAAGATTTCCTGAATGCTTTTAATAGCGCAATGGTCTCATTGTAACATTTCAAGAAATCTTCACACATATGTAATTTAAATGTTTCCCACAAAGTTAATGCATCAGGTACATTGCAAAAGATGCAAATGAAAGCAAATTGTTCTCTCATTTGCTTTGGCATTTGACATAGTGTTGCTTCCTCGAGACATCTCTCCCATTCTGAATCATCTGCCAGGAAGTTTTGATGTCTTGCGGCTAATTGGAAAGTATCATAAACGATGTCATTGGCTGTGCATAAATGTTCATAACTTTGTGTACTCGGGAACATGTAAAAGAAGCAATCTTAAACTGAAACGTTCCATGTCGTGGACTGACAGTATAAATTCTTGGGTTCATTTTATTATTCTGTGTTTTTCGTTGTCGAATACATAGTGATTTGGAATGTATAAAAATTGTATGGCCTCAGTGTCCTGATAATTGAATTGAAACCAAGCAGTAAGTGTTGTTGCTCTGTGTTCACTTTGTGCTAAAGTATTTATTTAATTCCCTGCAGTGAAGCAAACAAATCGACTTTGTGGCAAATGGACAGCTAATCGATACACAGCATGTGAACGATCATGCATCTCAAATTTAAGAAGACGCCACATTGCTTCTGGCACACTTACATAGCAGAGGATCAGAGCATCTAAATAAGATGAAAGTTCGTCATGTAAAATTGGATTGTCTTTTTCATTTTGTGCACCTTGCACAACAGTTGTTGCATCATATCCTTTGTATATATATTTAGTTCTATGGCCATGATAAGCCACTCTGAGAGCAACCTCTTTTATCTCACTTGTGCCCTTCACAGGGAGAAATATCCTGTAGTATATCAGTCTGGTTCCACACAGAAGAGTGACCCAGCCCCAAAATACCAGGCAATTCTACCCTGAAGAGGAGAAACAGCAAACACAGACGCGTTTCGGCCTTTATGGGCCTCGTCAGTGAGGTACAGCTGAACTCCTTAAGGCACAGTGAGCAAGGGGTCCATGTCTGGATTCCCCTATTACCCTTAGGGAGACTAAACCCTAAGGGTAATTTGCATAAACAAAAACACTAAGTCAGAGGCGCTCATCAGAGAACGAACCAACCTTAATAGATTAGTTCTATGGCCATGATAAGCCACTATGAGAGCAACCTCTTTTAGCTCACTTGTGCCCTTCACAGGGAGAAATATCCTGTAGTATATCAGTCTGGTCCCACACAGAAGAGTGACCCAGCCCCGAAATACCAGGCAATTCTACTCTGAACAGGAGAAACAGCAAACCCCCAGACGCGTTTCGGCCTTTATGGGCCTCGTCAGTGAGGTGCAGCTGAACTCCCTAAGGCACAGTGAGCAAGGGGTCCACGTCTGGATTCCCCTATTACCCTTAGGGAGACTGAACTCTAAAGGTAATTTGCATAAACAAAAACACTAAGTCAGAGGCGCTCATCAGAGAACGAACCAATCATAATAGATTAGTTCTATTTATACACATATTTGATGGATTTAATAGATGTGAAAGCTTCCACATTGATATGTGCGTTGTTCTTCATCAGCAAATGTGGATTGTATGGAACCACATACCGTATATACTCGAGTATAAGCCGACCCGAGTATAAACCGAGGCACCTATTTTACCACAAAATACTGGATAAAATGAGTGACTCGAGTATAAGCCAAGGGTGGGAAATGTGCTGCCCCCTGTGTCCCTCTTGTGCCCTCTGTGTCCCCCTCTTGTGTCCCCCTCTCTTTCCAGTGTCTCTTCTCCCCTCTCCCTTCCCTGTGTCTCTTCCAACCTCTCCCTTCCCTGTGTCTCTTACCCCCTCCCTTATCACCCTCCTCAACCCCCCTCCTCATTCTCAACCTCCCTCCGCAACCCCACTCCTCATCCCCATCCTCCCGCCTCAACCCCCTAATCCTCAACTCCCCCATCCTCAACCCGCCCATCCTCAACCCCCATCCTCAACCCCCTCCTCAGCCCCCTCCTCAACCCCCCTCCTCATCATCAACCCCCTCCTCCTCCTCAACCTCCCTCCTCATCCTCAACCCCCTCCTCAACCTCCCTCCTCATCCTCCCTCCTCAACCCCCCATCCTCAACCCCCTCCTCAACCTTCCACCTCAACCCCCCATCCTCAACCCCCTCCTCAACCCCCCTCCTCAACCTCCCTCTTCAAACCCCCCATCCTCATCCTCCCTCCTCAACCCCCTCCTCAACTTCACCCCCCCTCCTCAACCTCAACCCCCCTCCTCAACCCCTCCTCCTCCTCCTCAACCTCAACCCCCCTCCTCAACCCCTCCTCCTCATCCTCAACCTCCCTCCTCATCCTCAACCTACCTCCTCATCCTCAACCCCCTCCTCAACCTCCCTTCTCATCCTCAACCTCCCTCTTCATCCTCCCTCCTCAACCCCCCATCCTCAACCCCCTCCTCAACCCCCCCATCCTCATCCTCCCTCCTCAACCCCCCATCCTCAACCCCCTTCTAAACCCCCATCCTCAACCTCCCTCCTCATCCTCAACCCCATCCTCAACCCCCCTCCTCATCCTCAACCTCCCTCCTCATCCTCAACCCCCTCCTCATCCTCAACCCCCTACTCAACCTCCCTCCTCATCCTCCCTCCTCAACCCCCCATCCTCAACCCCCTTCTCAACCCCCCCCATCCTCATACTCCCTCATCAACCCCCCCTCCTCAACCCCCCACTCCTCAACCCTCTCAAGCCCCCCTCCTCAACCCCCCTCCTCAAACCCCTCCTCAACCTCAACCCCCCTCCTAAACCTCCCTCCTCAACCTCAACCCCCCTCCTAAACCTCCCTTCTCATCCTCAACCTCCCTCCTCAACCCCCCATCCTCAACCTCCCTTCTCAACCCTCCCCTCATCCTCCCTCCTCAACCCCCCATCCTCATCCTCCCTCCTCAACCCCCCCCATCCTCAACCTAAACCCACCTAAATACCTCCCCCTTTCCCCTCACTTACCTGCTTCTGCTCCGGCCTCCGCTCCTTGACCCGGCGCGCATGTGCCGGCACCCGGTATATGCTAATGGCGTGGTGCGCATGTGACGTCACGTCATTAGCATATACCGGGTGCCGGCACCCGGTATATGCCAATGACGTGGCGCACATGTGACGTCACATGCCCGCCGGGTCAAGAAGGAGCGGAGGCCGGAGCAGAAGCAGGTAAGTGAGGGGAGGTATTTCTGGGGGGGGGGGTAGAATGAGGAGGGGGTTTAATAAATAAAGAACTATTGTGAGGTTCCTCAATATAGATCTCAGTACAACTTTCTATATCTACATTGGTGTCATCTCTATGAACATTTGTATCAGGAGGCAATATTGGGTCATTAGAGAAGAATGTTTTACAGTCATTTTTTTGTTTACTTTTTCTTTTCTTTGAAGCTCCAGCAGACTCATTTTGTGCTTTTTTAGTCATTTTTCTTTTATATAGAAGTCTCTGTCGATCTTCTTCTCTTAAACGTTATGAAGTCTCAGGGGTCTGTGCATCTCTCCATCTCTGTTTCCATTCTCTTGCCATTCTTCTTTTATATTCTTTCTTATCTTCTGCGTTGTCCGCCATTGTAATCTGTAATTGTAAATACAGGTGTAAGAATTTTTTTTTTTATTTTACATATTTTTTAACCTGTCATGAATACCAAAGTAAATGAATTAATCAATGGTTTATTTTTATTTTGCATACCTTAAAAGCTAAAAAGCTAAGCATATATATATTTATAAAAAAAATAATGGTAACATATATATATATATATATATATATATAATATATATATATATATATATATATATATATATATATATATATATATAAATCTATACTGAATTATGAAGTAATTAATAAATGAATATCCATTAATGAAATAATCTGAAACTGTCATGACTGCAAAACCATAAACAGGTAATCATGTCTTCCTAAGGAAGGGCAAACCAAAAGAGCTATAAACAAACCGTAGATTGGCATGAAAAAACTTTGCAATCTTTTTATGAAATTAATCAATAAATAAAGTTCTGGGGTGTAATTCTCATTCATGACAACATAAATGGCTAAGCGTATATGTATTCCTAATGTTATTTTTTTTTTAAATTATTGATTATTTAATAAAATTAATTACATAAATTAATTAATCACTAACTGTCAATAATGTTGAAAGAAAAACACTTAATCCTGTTTTTATAAAGAATGTCATCATTAATTATACCTGTCAATTTGATGTGATAGCAACTGAAATCCTGCAGACGTCACTCTGTGTCTTCAGGGAGGTGCAGAGATGATGGAACTGTAAAATGACATAAAAAGGCTTTGTAATGTTTTGTTTGAATGAATTTATGAATCATTGAAAGTATCCTTTTTAATTGGCATACATGGCAAACGTAAATCCTAATAATCAATATATGCCTAAGAAAATGCATTCTAAAATGGTAAAAAGTGTCCTAATGTAATAAAGGTATTTAAATATTTAAGTGCTTCTAAGATCCTATCCCTGTTAGACAATGAGCAATAACAGAATTATGAACTAATTAATCAAACAATACACATGAATAAAAGAATGGAAAACTGTCATGACTGCAAAATCTAAAAAGGTAATCATGTTTTCCTAAAGAAGGGCAAACAGAAATAGCTATGAGTGGTGGGGGCATGACCGGAAATGAGTTGTGCAGACGAGTGAGACGTCTGCAGGGGAGAGAGGGAGGGCCGGCAGCTGAATGGTGTCTCATTGAAAACACTGCCTAAAATATTGAGATAGCATACAGAAATGAATGGCCGGATGGAATTGGAGGTACTATGCCTGAGACTTTACACCAACTAGAAACCTGAATTGATACTACAGTTGAGAGCGGACCCGCAATATGTATGCTATCGGAAATATTATAAAAGGCAGTAAACACAAGCTAATGAGTCAAGGACTTTATATCCATTGGAAATGTAACTGAAAGCACGGCGGGGAACCGACCTGCTATATAGAGGTGTGAGCTTCAGAGGAGAGACGCGGGAAAGAGTCACAGAAACAGCCTGTGGGAGAGCCAGCATTTAAACAGCATGATATTTTGGACAATTATACAAGGCAGCAAAGATAAGCAAAGAACTAGGGAGATCCCACCCAAGAATTAATCTGCTGCATAGAGCCGAGAGTCTGAGAGGAGAGACGTTGGAAAATAGCATAAAAGTAGTGTCTTGAAGAAGCCTGTATATAAACAGCTCTCCATCTTGGAGAAAAAAAATACAAGGCAATACAGATAATCCAATAGCCAGTAAGACTCCGGCTAGGAATCAACCTAATGCATAGAGGTGAGAGCTCTCTAGAAGCAGCGGGTGGGAGTCCCAGCATATAAACAGTACGACATCTTGGATAATATACACGGCAATAAATACAAGCTAATAGCAGAAGAGACGCTGAGATACTAAAAACACCTTCCTGAATATCTCGACCAGATACAGTAGTTGGGAGGGGCTGTGAAGTACAGGAGTTCCCGTAGTAGCAGCTAGGAGCGATATTGGAAACCTGACCTTAAGCTAAATTATACAAGGAATAAAGATAAGCTGAAAGCTACAGAGACCCTGGCCAGGAATTTAACTGCTGCATAAAGGCGAGAGCTCCAGAGGAGAAAAAGAAAGAGGGGAAAGAGGTATAAAACTAACATGTGGGAGAGCCAGCATATAAACATCGCGCTATCTTGGATAAAGATATAAGGCAATAAAGACAAGCTAATAGCCACAGAGATCCGGGCCAGGAATCAACCCTTTGCATATAGGTGAGAGCCTTACAGAAACAGTGGGTGAGAGCGCCAGCATACAAATAAAACGACATTGTGGATAATACACATAAGCTAATAGCAGGAGAGATACGGTTGCATTTCACTCACGTGAATAACCCGATCTGATACAGTAGTCGGGAGTGGCCCTGGAGTACAGGAGATGCATAAGTAGCAGCTAGGAGCGGTATTGAGAATTTGACCTGAAGGCCCAGCTGGGAATCGACCTGCTGTATAGAGGTGAGAGCTCCAGAAGAAAGACAAGCTAATAGCAGTAGAGACGTTGAGGTACTAAAATCACCTACGTGAATAACAGGTCCTGATAAAGAAGTCGGGAGTGGTTTTGAAGTACAGGAGCTGCAGTTGTAGCAGCTATGAGCGGTATTGGAAACCCGACCTGAAGCTTAATTATACAAGGCAACAAAGATAAGCTAAAAGCTACAGAGACCCCTGCCAGGAATTGACCCGCTGCAAAGAGGAGAGAGCTCCAGAGGATAGACGTGGGAAAGAGGTATAAAGCTACTATGTGGGACAACCAGCATATAAACAGCATGTTATCTTGGAAAAAGATATAAGATTATAGAGACAAGCTAATAGCCACAGAGACCCAGACAGCATGCTATCTTGGATAAATATACAAGGCAGCAAAGACAAGCTAATACCCAGAGAGACCCCAGCTAGGAACTGACCTGCAGTGAGAGGTAAGAGCACCAGAGGAGAGACGCAGGAAAAAGTCTCGGATGCAACCCGGGGGAGAATCAGCATATAAACAATACGCTATTTTGGATAAATACACCAGGCAATAAAGATAAACTAAGAGCTAGAGAGACTCTGACCAGGAATTGACCCACTGTAAAAGAAGAAAAAGCTCCAGAGGAGAGATGTGGGAAAGAGGCACAGAAGTAGCGTTTGTGTCATCCAACATATAATCAACAAGATATCTTGAATAAATACACAAGATATAACCGGAGAGATCCTGTACAGGAACCCATTAACTATATAGAAGTGAGAGCTATACAGAAGCAGCGTATGGGAGAGACAGTATATAGTTAGTAAGATACTTTGGATAATATACAAGGCAGCAAACATAAGCTAATAGCAGGAGAAATACTCTTCGTAAACTCAATAGAGTAAATTAAGATGTCAAATAAAGCTAAATCTAGGGAGAAAAAACAGTCAATACAGAAAATTCCATCTATTTTCTCCTCAAAGATTAATTCTGTAAATAAATCGCAAAACGAATCACAAATAAATATGAAAGATAACAATCAAAGCAGAGGAAGTAATACTGAATCGTCGGACTTCAATGACTCAAATACAACCGGAGATTACGTATTATCATCAACGAAAATCAGAGAGATTATGACAGAATTTCAATATAAACTGTCAACTGATTTAAAGGAACTAATAGGAGAGAATTATAAAGCTATCAAGGAGATTTGCTCAAGAATCGAGGAAATGGAAATTAAATTGGAAAAACTTATTAAAGATCATATTTCAGTTATAGAATACACAACAGTACTAGAGAAAAAAGTTACTGATTTGGAACATAAAATAACAAATATAGAAAATAAGATCAGAAGGAAAAATATCAGATTAAGGGGAATCTCGGAATCTGTTCAAGAACACGAGCCAGATAAATATATTATGGACTTTTTCTCTAGTATAGTTCCAAGATTCATACAAGAAATAAATGTCCTGGATACAGTCCATAGGATTCCATTACCACATAGATTAAAGGGATCCCTGCCTAGAGATATAATGATCAGATTTCATAAAATAACAGATAAAGAAGATATTATGAGAACAAGCTTCAAGCAAAGATCTTTCCTGGCCAAGAATAAGGACATTAAAATATTCTCAGATATATCACCGGCTACACTAATAAAGAGGAAAACATATGGCAACATAACACAAGCTTTGATTCATTCAGGAATAAGTTATAAATGGAGATTTCCGGAAGGCCTTCTGATTAATAAAGACTCAATGTGGCATAAAATTACAACAGTAGAGGAAGGAGAAAACCTACTATGTAAATGGGACATAGTGATAGAGAAAACTCAGAAGACAGAGATGAAGATGGACTTACTGTTAAAAGCCTCTGAGTGGAAAATTGCTAAATAACTTAATTTAAATTGACTCTGAAGGGCCGAAAATAATCAGGAGCCTAATAATTATTTTTCTAGAGTAATTTAGATGTTAGTAGGGAATAAGGGTAGTAAGACTCACAACTGGTAATTTGGAAATATGTAAAAGAAGGGATAATTATTCAGAATTAGACACAACACAAGGGGGGAAAAGAAGATAAAATGTGAAGTTTAAAAATAATATTTACTCTCTAGAGAGTGAAATTTGGCTAAATTGAATAAATATATTTAGACACACATAATTAAAATCATATATTTAAAAAAAAAAAAAAAAAGGGAAATTTTCACTTAAATACTCATATTAAAGAATTCTATCACATAATAGTTAAAAATAATAGAAATGTATCCCCGATAATAGAATAGAATAACAGCACAAGACATTAGTAAAACTGTAGTTTTTTAACAGTACACTAAGGTAATGTTTGGCGATAGTAGTATATTACAATTCACGTTGAGTTATTTCTAGAAAATAGGATAACATATTTTACGGCTCTCTCTTTGAGGACCCATTTGGGCCCTCTTATACCCCCTTATATCTGTACATTGGCGTAATAGCCCTGTAGATAAATTGCATAAGAGATCCTGTGCAATAATGAGTATGAATGTAAGTGTGAAAGTGGACAACCAAAAATTTAGTTTCAAGAGAGAATATAAAAGGATAGGGAATAGAAGAGGCATGGGAAAATTAAGGATAACCTGTAATAAAATTCCATATAGCACACAGAGAAAAACTGAATAAAAAAGTAAATAGATGGGAATCAGAGTGATATCTCAAAATGCTAGGGGATCAAATACCCCCTATAAAAGAAGAGTTGCTCTTGCAAGTTTTCTTAAACAGAAAGCAGATATTGTACTCCTGCAAGAGACACACTGGAGGGAAGGTAAATCACAGGCATTTTTTAGTAGATACTTTGATGAACCAATTACATCACTGTATAACTCAAAATCTAGGGGAGTAGCTATCCTATTCAGTAAAAAATGTAGTATATCGGAACATCATAGAATCCCAGATAAAGAGGGTAGATTTATCATTTGGCAGGGGAAAATAAACGAAGAAACATATACTATATCAAATTTATACCTCCCTAAGTTTACCCAAATGAAATGTTTTAGTAAAATAAATCAGATAAAAAAAGGTAGGTTGATTATGGGAGGGGACTTTAATATGGTATTTGACCCAAAAATAGATGGAATAGCTATAAATAAAGGAAAAGGAATTCCCGATACTTTAATGAGAACTGCAAAACAACTCTCCCTGGAAATTCTTAAAAATGGTCTATACAATGTATGGAGAGCTTATAACCCAGAAGTAAAAGATTATTCGTATTTTTCTGGAAGACACCAATGTTATACATGGATAGACCATTTTTTGACAGATATTAAAACATTGGAAAAGGTCAAGTCCATTAAAATAGGAGATATTACTTGGTCAGATCATGGAGCAATTAGACTAATATTGGAAGACTCAAAAGATGCATTCAAACCTAAGCAATGAAAAATGGATAGTTTCCTGTTGAAATCAGAAACATTTACAAATAAAATAAGAAAAGAAATTGGTAGCTTTTTTGACTTAAATAAAACATCTGTTAACTTAGATACAACTATCTGGTGTACACATAAAGCTTTTATTAGGGGATTATTTATCGCCAGAAGTGCATATCTTAATAAGAACAGAGGAAAAACACGGAGAGAATTATATATAGAAGTAAATGTTCTGCAAAACAAGAACAAAAAAAAAAAACAGATCCTAATATTATATTACAAATCAAGGAAATTAATAAACAAATACAGAAAATCCATGAGGAACAAATAGATAAAGCAATTTTCAGGTCTCAAGAAGTTCATTATATTATGGTAAATAAGGCGGGAAAGCGTATTCTCAATAAAATTAGAAAACAGCGGGTGAAACAAAGTATAATAAGTATTAGAGATATAAATAATAGGAAACAAAATCATCCGAGGGAAATTGGTAAGGTTTTCCAGACATACTATCAATCTTTATATAACCTTGAATTAAGCAAGAACTTTCCAAAACCCTCTAAAGAAGGGATTGAGAAATTTTTAGGGCAAATTAAACTATCTAGAATAACTAAGGAGCAATTAATAGAATTAAACAAAGAGATTACATTGAAGAAAGTAGAACAAGTTATTACAGATTTAAAAGTTAATAAAGCTCCTGGTTTAGATGGATTTAATGGGAACTATTACAAGACGTTTCTTAAGGAACTAAGTCCTAATCTATGTAATATGTTTAATGAAATTAAAAAAACTGGGAAGATTCCATCTTAAATGACAGAAGCTAATATTGTTAATATTCCCAAACCAGGGAAAGACACAGAACATTTTAAATACTATAGGCCAATATCCCTATTAAATATAGGTTTCGAAAATGTATGCCAAGATTTTAGCTAATAGGCTTAAAAAGTATGTCTTTAACCTAGTCAATTATGATCAAGTTGGTTTTATTCCAAAAAGACAAGGCTCAGAGAATACAAGAAGATTAATTAACCTATTATGGCATGCTAAAGCTAAGGATATACCCTTGCTAACTATCTCATTGGATGCCGAAAAAGCGTTCGATAGGGTAAATTGGCTATATATTGAGGCAGTCTTAGAAAAATTTGGGTTAGAGGAATTTGGCAATAAAGCAAATGTCACTTTATAGGAATTCTAGAGAGAAGGTGACGGGAATTAATTATGAAACTGAGAAATGTAATATTTATAATGGGACGAGACAAGGATGTCCCCTGTTCCCGTTAATATTTGTTTTGACCCTAGAACCGCTGGCATAATTAATACGAACATCAGAAGCCATTGCTGGGTTAACAATCGGAGGAAATCAACATAAGGTATTACTGTTCGCTGATGATATGATACTTACTTTCACAGACCCTGTCAGGTCCCTGCCTGTAGTTTGGGACAAGATAGGGGAATTTAGTAAGATTTCCTATTTCAAAATCAATTAGATGAAATTGGATACATTGATTTTTGGACTTGGAAAGAAAGATAATGACTATTTAAAAAAAAAAAATGACACACTGAACTGGAATAGTAAGGGCATTTGCCATTTGGGGATACATTTTACAGCATCAATCAGGTCTATTTTGAAAAATAATATGGAGATAGTTTTTAAGCAGATCAGACAGGAGATTTCAGAATGGAAACCCGAACAATTGTCCTGGTCTGGCAGAATTGCGTTGATAAAAATGGTGATTGTTCCTAAAATAACATATATATGGAGATGTATTCCACAAATGGCACCAATGTATTTGATTAATAATATGCAAAGTTTTTTGAATAAATATATTAACAATAACAAGAAACCACGGTCGAACTTAAATATTACAAAGAGATCGGTGGATAAGGGAGGAATAGCTACTCCCTCTCTACCAGATATACATAAGGCCATTATAATAAACCATTTAATTGGATGGAATATAGCATCTAAAAAGTCAAAATGGCTTAAATTAGAAGAGGATCATATGGGGGACCTTCCCTTGGAGATACTTTTATGGCTCCCTAAATTAGATATTAGAAAAATAGATCCTCTATTTGGGGGAATTCACTCTTTATTAAAATTTTGGTACAATAACAGGAATGTATGGGAACTATCTAAATATCCTTCACCAGCTGCCTTAATTAGTTTACTCCATTATAATAATAAAGTATAGTTCTCCAAAAATTAAAAAAAGTGGGAATAACAAAAATAGGTAAAATATTTGATAATAGTATATGTCTATCCCACTCGAGCTTATTAAAAAATATCAGAATATAGATATTAATTGGCTTGAGTACATGTCCATTATAAAGGAATTGAGATCTCAAGGTA
The DNA here is from genome assembly GCA_027410445.1 of Discoglossus pictus. NCBI lineage: Eukaryota > Metazoa > Chordata > Amphibia > Anura > Alytidae > Discoglossus > Discoglossus pictus. Next base: position 149,558,958 of record CM050168.1, read on the forward strand.
TCTGTCTGAATAAATTCAGAGATTATTCAATACTGGACCCTATTATAATAAGAGGTCCAAGACCCCATACTATTTCTAAATGCAATAATATATTAAAAACCATAGAAGAAAGTATGAAAACAAATAGAATGATTAAATGGGAACAAGATTTGGAATGTTTATGGACAAAAGAAATCTGGTTTAGAGCATGCTCTTTAGTAAAAAAGACCATTTTATGTATTTCATATAGAGAACTATACTTTAAACTAATACAGAGGTGGCATATGATACCCACGAATATGAATAGAATTAGTAAGATAAATTCAGAAAATTGTTGGCGAGGATGTGATGATAGGGGTTCCCATTTACATATTTGGTGGGAATGCCCACACATACAACAATATTGGAATATTTGTATAGAACAGATCGAAGTAATAACAAGTATAAAGATACGTATGAGTCCAGCAATATTGCTATTTCACATGTTTGAGAACCAAAACTTGCAACAGCAGAGATGGCTTATTTCCCATATATTATTAGTTAGTAAATGGTATATAGTTAAAAGGAAAGGAAACCCCCAAATGGTCTGATGTTGAGAGGACAGTAGATAGGGATAGGGAGATGGAAAAGGGAATGATACGATATAATAAGAAAGAAGAAAAAATAGCTAAAAAATGTTTAAAATGGGATAATAAAAAATAAATAAAAATAAACCCTATAGTTACACTCCTGATCTCTTAGCTTGAATATCATTATAAATATAGCCTATCTTTCCTATGCTGTATTAGATACATGGATTCCTTATATTAAGATCTTTAGGATAAAGTTAAATAGAGCAATTATCAATTGGTTGGAGTGGTAGAATGAATTGGATAATGTATTACTGCATATATATTATATATATTGTATGTTGTGATTTTATGTGAAGATTTTTTACCCAATTGGGTATGAAATAAAAGTATTTATATGAAAAAAAAAAAAAAATAGCTATGAGCAAACTATAGATTGGCGTGAAACAAATTAATTTTTTTTGTATTAAATTCATTAATCAATAAATCAAGTTATGATGTGAAATTGTAATTAGTTAAAACATCAATGGTTAAGCATAAATGTATTCATAATATATTTTTTTTTACTTGAAATTATTGATTAATTTTTTTAATAAATGACTTAAATTAATTAATAAATAGCTGTCTTGAATGGAATAAAAAAATACTTAATCCTATTTTTCTAAAGAATGTCATCACTAAATCATATACCTGTGAAGTTAATCAGCTGAAATCGTGCAGAGGTCACTGTCTTGAAGCAGGTGCAGAAATATAGAATCTGTGAAATGATGTAAAAAGCATTTGTAATTTTTGTTTGAATAAATATATGAATCATTGAAAGTATCATTTTTAATTTGCATACATGCAAAACATGAAGGGCTAATCATCAATATATTCCTAAGTGAATGCATTTAAAAATATTAAAGAGTGTCATAATATAATAAAGGAATTGAAATATTGAAGTGCTTATCGGTTGCTATCCCTGTTAGACAATGAGCATGAACATAATTATGAAGTAATTATTAAATTAATATACATTAATTAAATAATTTACAACTATCATGAATGCAAAACATAAACAGGTAATCCTGTTTTCCTAAAGAAGAGCAAAGCAAAAAAGCTATGAGCAAACTATAGATTGGCATGAAAGTGTTTTATAAGTTATGATGTGTAATTGTCATTCATTATTAAAACATAAATGGCTAAGCATGTATGCATTGATATTTTTTTTGTCTGTTTTGATTATTGATTAATTTATAAACTAAAATACAGTAATTAATTAGTCAATAAGTGTCCTGAATGTTAAAAAAATACTTAATCCTGGTTTTCTATAGAATATCATCATTAAATTACATACCTGTAAAGTTGATGTTATATGATGTGAAATCCTGCAGAGGTCACTCTTTGTCTTCAGGCAGGTGCAGATATGATAAATCTGTAAAATGATGTAAAAAGCATATTTAATATTTTGTTTGAGTGAATTTATGAATCATTGAAAGTATTATTTTTACTTGTCATACATGCTAAAGGTAAAGGTCTAATTATCAAGATATTCATAATTAATTCCAAACTATTATAAAGTGTCATCATATAATAAAGGGATTTAAATATGAAAGTTCTTACAATGTCCTATACCTGTTACGGAATGAGCAGCAACATACATATATACATTTGAAAATGTGGGTAATTTGTATTTTAAAAAAAATTCTGTAATTATTAATCATGAATAGTTAATCAATGAATGTACGTTAATAATCATTACTTCAGATATATAAATGCAATATTAAAGTTATCCATTGCAAAATAGGCAATATATTTGGTTCTAATGATTCCTGATGAATAATTAATTAATTAATCTTCCTTAATTAATACCATTGATCAATTGAAAACAAAAAGCCTAATTTCTCCTAAAAAACAGCAGCATTAAATGATATACCTGAAAGGTGATCTTATTGCAGATCACAGGCAGCAAACGTCACTCTGTGTAGTCAGGTGCACAGATGATCAAACTGTGAAATAAAATGAAAAGCATTGTTAATGTTTGTAGGTAAATCATTCATTAATCATTAAGAGTATGATGTTTAATTTGCATACATGCAAAATATAAGCATGGATATATTAATAAATAAATGCACTATAAAATATTAAATGTAGCATGTGTCATAATATAATAAAGTGATTTCAATATTTAAGCACTTTGAGGATCCTATTTCTTTGAGACAATGAGCAGCAACACAGAAATATAATTACACTGTAAAATCTACCTATTTTGTGCAGCATTTTCACACATTTTATTTTATTTTATTACAAATTAATGAGTAATTAAGTAATTAATGATAACCATTATTAATTGAGCAGCAACACACAAAAATGATTACATTAATAATTAAGCATCAAAACAAAAATATAACTGCACTGTAATAATTAAACCCCAACACTGAAATCTAAGTGCACTGTAAAATGTACATATCTTTTGAGGCATTTTAAACCTTTTTTTATTCTTATTACTTATTAATGAGTATTTAAGTAATAAATGAACATTAACAGTTCCACTGTCAAATATACATATTTTTTTATCCAGTTTTGAATAAAAATTTTATTAGGACTAATTAATTACTAATTAAATAATTAATGAACATTATTAATTAGTCAATGACTAAATATATTAGAAAGAGTTAATCAATAATATAGTCATAATGTAAATTCCGTCAAAAAAATATATTTTTTTCATAATGATGAATAATTAATAATTACTAAATTAATGTCCATTCAAAATTAATTAATTAATCACTTAATAAATATATTTGAAATCGTTAAGCATTAATGTCTTGATAAAGTAAAGGCATTGCAATATCTAATAATGTAATATTATTTTTGTTTAATAATATTTTTTTAAATTAATAATTAATTAATCAATCAATGGATATACTTTACCTATTTATAATGAATAGCCAGCAATCAATATCCTGAAGAGCTAACAATCTCCTTGGATTTTCCATCAGCAGAAAATGTCCAGTCAGACTGTTATCACCTGAGGAGAAAGTGTCAGCGTTATGGCAAGTGTGCCCTATATATAGGCTGTTTGCGCGAGCCAGAACTGTCAGTTTAGGTGGGAAACCCCTATTTCAGATGCGTAATGTGTAGATTAGCAAGTTATTGTTGTGAAATGACGGCGATATTTTATGTGTTACGCACCTTGGGAGAATTTTGCGTGTTTTCTAACCGTGTTTTTTGGTACCTCATACGTGCCTGTCAAAGTCCTACGAGTCTGTCGGTCTTTTGCGCGCTTCTGGGTTGTGTAGCCTCGTTTTCATTTTTTTGGGACCGACATTTTTTTTCTCGCATAGGCAATTTTAGAATGCCGAAACTCACCAAATTCAACATAAATTTGCGTTCCACCTCACTCCCAGACGTACTGGCAGTTCTCCCATGCTATGTGTGATGTTTTTTTTTTTTTTTGTATTTATTGTTTTTTTATTGATTTTTGCTTTTCGCGACTCGGCAGTTAAGTTTGTATTTTTGCTATGTCTTATTTTTTTTTTCTAAGTGCTACGACTCGTAATCTTTTTTTCTAAGTCCTGCGTTCATCATCTGGCGAGCTTAACAACTATTATATGTGATCTTACTGGTCTAGAGATGGGAGGTGGTGGAATGTACCATTTCCTGTATGTAGAAAACGCTATAAAAGTTTATGTTTTGTATATTTTTGTCATCAGCAGCAGGCATTGTGAATACTATACTGTTGTTGATCAACGCGTGTCCAAATAAAGTGAAGAAAATTAAGAGGCCTCTGTTTTTTGGTATCATGACTGGGTTTTCGAGTAAATTGTCGGCTGTGGATATATTTTTCTTCTACAGTCACCACACTGTATGTATGAAACTGGATTTGTGTCACATTCCTATACTGTATATGTAAACTAATGAGCCCTATTCACTATGCAATAGATCAATACATATAACAATAATAATAGTCTATGCTGGAAACTGTGTGGTTCCTTAGGCGATGATTCCCATGTCTGGTGGAAGTGCAAAAAGATCTCAGATATGTGGTTAGAAATTTGTCAACTTCTAGCTAGAGTTCTAGATAAACATATCCCTTGTACCCCTCAAGTGGCTATTCTCCACAGGGGTCTGGAGTTTCTCCCCCTAGTGGAAAGGCATTTGGTTTCGCATGTCCTCTTGGGGGCCAAATGGTTGTTAGTAAAATACTGGAAAACTCCTGATATCCCTACAATTAGAGAGTTAATCAATACTATTTGCTATAACAGGGACCTAACTTCCAATGATTACAGTTTGGCTAATGCAAAAAATAGAAATATGATAAATTGGTCTAAATGGGATAACTACATCCAACATAGTACAACTTAGCCAGAGGGCAGGGGGGGATATTACTTACCTTACTATTTCTCTGGTGTAACTTCATCTGGCCCTAATCCTCCTCATTGGCCTACCTGTGTAAACATGTTACCTGCATCGAATCTGAGTGAATGTTAGTATGGTTGTACATTGTACCTTTTCATTGGTTAATATAATCTAGAAAATTGCACTACTTTTGGAGAATATTGTTGGTACAATGGTTTGTTTGCCATTTTATGTTTACTTCTGTGTACTGTTTGTTTATTCATTTTTCTACGATGATGTAAGCTATATGTTAAATTAAAAAAAACAACAAACAAACAATAATAATAGTCATAATTATTATTATTAGTATTATCTTTATTTATATCGCTCCAACATATTCTGTAGCTCTGTACAGGGGTTTAGTACATGGCAAAAAACAAACTTAACACCTTAACACAACGTTTCCAAGACACGTACACACACTTGAAAACTCGCAAACCTAACAGCATTAGACATCATATAATATATGTCATATATAATCAAGGGTTAATACACATGCAAAGTCCAATTAGTGATACTGTGGAAAATCAACATTCCCTTGAGGGCCGGAGAGGAATATGAAAGGTGATACTGGAGTGGGTTGCCAGTTCCTTCTCTAGTGGACTGTGATTTGTCTGACCTCTCTGCTATGACCTTCCCACCTATAGTGACCCTACATGGTATAGCTCACAGCTTCATTGCAGTACACAAGCCCCTTTACCACCACCACTTAGCAATGCTGAAGGGGACCAGGAAAATATATACCACACTACTTCCACTCTAACTCATCAATAGGGCTGCAAAAACACATGGAGGCTGTGCAGAGGCACATGGATCAACAGCCAACTCACCTCCATCTGGGATAATTTCTGCTACGACCATCCTGGAGAGTCCCACGCCGTTGCAGGTGGCCATGTGCCAAGATGTATAGCCATTCCCATTTGGTGACCTCCCATTATGTTTTGCTATTTATCAATTTACATTAGTGTGGTGTATGTTCCTCTGGTCCCCTTGTGGATTGCTAAGTGGTGGTGATGAAGTGGCTTGTTTACCTGAATGAAGCTGTGAGTTATACCATGTAGGGCCACTGTTGGAGGGATGGTGATAGCACAGTCCACTAGAGAAGGAACTGGCAACCCACTCCAGTATCTTTGGCATGCAAACCTCGTGGAACAGCACAGGCAGAGACCTAGCTAAATGTGCTGCAGTCCATAGGGTGAGAGAGAGTCGGACATGACTGAAGGACTGAACAACAAATAATAAAATATTCCCCTGGTACTGAATATATGTGATGTTCTGGTGTAATTTGGCCACTATTTGTTTTCTGAATATAAACGTGGTGAGCAAGTTGTATATGCAATTATATATATATTCCAGGGTACACATTAGAGCCCCTCTGAGTGAGAAAGGGTTAATATGGCATTACTTTCATGTATTTGGGTTGCTATTTAATCAGGTAGTTTGTCTTTAATTGCTTTATCAATGTTGCAGCATGGCTTTTCATATTGGCATATGCATGACCATTCCAAAATATGATTAAATCAAATATTTTTTAAATGCCTATTTTTTATTTGTGTATTGTTGTGCAAGTAATTGTAATGCCTTTCATTGCTTTCCCCATATTTTAAAGTCCACTGGTGCGTTTATATTGTCCTTTACAGTGTTGCGAAATTATCTGTAAACCCTTTGCGGGTCCTATTTGGAGCCCGTAATATTTTTGCGTCCATTTGCGGGTTATTGGTTTGAACTCTAGTGCGTCTTTGGGAACTTGTAGCAATTTAATAGCGATTTTCTAACGTAATGAGCTTGACAGATCAAAGGTTTTGCGGCAACAGAGTTCAGATTTTGACAGCCCGTGGTTTTCTTTCTCGCCAGTAACCCGCAGATCGTTTGCGGGTAGCTGTTAGAGGCCAATTTAATAGCCGTAAGTCTTGCGGGCTCCTTTACACATTGGGAGAATGTATTAGGGCTGTGAATGCTCACTAAAGGTTTTTTTTTTCTAGTCACGTCTATCTCAGAGGACCACATATTAGCAACTTTATAACTTAATATATCTACAAATATTTTCTAGGGCATGTGTATATGCTTCATTATAAAACCTGATGTTCCCCCATTGCCTATAAACATCTAACTTTTCTTTAGTGTACAAGCAGATGGCTCATTAATTAATTGCTACCCTCCATTCCTTTTGTAGTTAGAGGATGAAATGCACCTCTTCATAAAGCTTATCTACAATATGAGCTAATTAATTTTTGGCCCTGGTTTGAATTTGGCATGGAACTCGAAGAGAAACAAACACTGAAATGAGAATATTATGTAAGCTGTAATGTTTCTTGCAACCAATGGAAGAAAAAAATGGAAAAGAAAAAAATGGAAAACAAGCATATTTTATTTTTGACAACATTCAGATATTTGGCATTTTGTGCTCCATGCAATTAAAATTAGAGCCATTGTTTGACTTTATTGTTGATAATCCTGATATTTAGTTTAGCCAATGTTTATATTATTTATATGAAAAATATGCTGATTTTGTAAAACATGTTAACCTTTTATGTAATTTTACACCATGAAAGCTTTATATTTTCTAACTTTTAAATGCAGTTATTTGAAAATGTAATGTTCCATTTTCTTTTCTGAGCTTTTCATAGTGTCATAGTTATATAGTAATTGAGGTTGAAAAACACTATTTTAGTCCATCAAGTTCAACCTTTTAAGATCTCCGCTGATCTGCAATATTCCCCAAAAGGGGAAAAAAATAGAATTCCTTCCTGACCCCAGATACTGACGATTCCTCCCTAGATCAATACTCCCTAAATATCCAGGATAACCTTGAATGCCTACTTGTTCTCAAGGGTATGCCCTTGTAAACTATTGATCTTTCTATTGGTCCAGTTGAAAGCGTGAACAGTTTTGGCTTCCACATTCCCATTATGCAGATTTTTTTCAAGGAATTCAAGATTTATCCTACCTAAACATTTTTTTTCAGGAGAAACAAAAATGTCAGCTTGCTCTCCAGCATAATTGTATATAAAAGGTAATACATTTGAAGCTGCTTTATTTTTTTTACATGCTATTAAACATGTTACCTGTAGTTCTTCAAAACAGTTTTAAATACAGTTCTACTGCGGTCCTTTAATGGTAGATGATAAAAAGGTTTCATCATCATTTATCTTCATCATCTGTTTATTTTTTTTTTTTTTGAGACAAACAAAAGACAAAACATACGGACTTGCATAGTACAATAAATCCATTAGAATCTGGATTAAAACATAAGGTACATACATATCAAAACCCGACATCACTGTGGAAACAAATCTATATACATTTCATAAACAGACTGATGGAATTTATTTACCATGTAATAACTGATGAGAGCCATATAGAGGATATGAGTGAATTTGTAATGGTTATGAGGAATCCATATAGCTATCCCATTTCTGCCAGCTAAGATGGCAGACCCTACGCTCCAGCGGACAGAGATTTCTATTATTCATTAGCTCTCTATTTGTAGAGATAAGATTGCGCAATTCGCTGAAAGCTGGGATTATAGGTAGCTTCCAGTATTTGACAATAAGATATTTGGCTACTAATAAAATATGGCATATCAGATACCTCTCAGTGGACGGGAATTTCTCATCATTTATCTTCAATATATAACAGAACACAATAATATAAGACTGGAAAACCTTTAAATTGTTTTAAGCATAGTGTTAAGTTGGTCTGGTCAACACGTTTCAATTTGTTATGACCAAAACACGTTGAGGGTCAGCAACTGGCATCACTATGTGTAACAGGAACATGGAACTGATTAAGTGAGATTTAAGTTTCTATGTAAACACAATAGCATTTTACTTTAATGCACTTTTTTGCTTTCTTTATCTCATCATAAACCAGGACTGGAAGAATGAAAGCTTTGGGAAGGGCTGAGCAAAGAAAGAGAGAGAGCTCTGGAAATGTCTAGCCTGTTTTGAGAAGATGCTGGGATACAAAGTAGAGCAAATAAAATGTGTGATCTGATGACTAAAGGGGCATTGAAAGCATTTATTGTTGCATCTTACATAGTGTATTTGATAATGGACCACTATGTGTGTTTTCTTTTTTCAAATGAAAATATTCACATTTTTCAAATGTTTAACCAAACTGGGGACTTGTCCTAAACAGCCAATACACTTTAATATAGATGTCCTACCTGTCTGCCAGTTGAATATACAACCATACATATGGTCTGTGCACTTCCTCTTAGTTGCAATGAAGTTTAAATATGGTTTACTTAATATTTTTCATGGAAAACACAGCTTTGGTAATGTTTAATGCATCAAAAGAAAGAATTGTGTTCCACATTCCTTTAAGAAGAACGGAGCAATATTACCTTAGCGGAGGATCTACCGCCAGTGCACCTGGTGCAATGCCCTAGGGCCCTGCTCTGGGGGGAATGCAATGCTGCAGTGCCCCTCAAATTTTTTTTTCAAATTTCTTTGTTTAAATTCTCAATGCCCCTGCCTCCACAATATAATAAAAATTATATATATATATATATATATATATATAATTTATTAATTTATTTATTTATTTGTTTATTTACATATAAGTAAATATTTTTTACTTTGACCCATAGTTTTTATATTTTTTGCTTTTGCTTTTTTTTGGGTTGCCCCTTATTCATTAAATCAGGGGGGAAACACTACAACCCCCCCCCCCCCCCCCCCCCCCCAGTTCCTATGCCCCTGCTTATTTGGTTTGACCTACTGGTTCATATCTGCAATTCTACGATCTGATGGCAAGATAACTGTTTTGCTATCAGGGTCGTCATCAGACATATTGGGGCCCAGTACAAATGTAATGGCACACCCATTTTCCCAATTTCTCTTAGCCGGTTAACTACACATGAAGTTGTGAAATATCTTAATTTCTTTTTATTATTCAATAAGCCCTTGACATGGATTTGGGTTTTATAGCTTACCCTCACACAATTATGGTGCATCCGCACTGCATATTGTAGATCACAGTGAAATAAATTAGTATACATGTATAAAAGAAGATTACACAATATCCTTGCACAGATGTACATTATATATTTACTTTTTTTTCATGCCTGCTGCAGCGGGCTTGCCTTTACTGACCGGAACAGGACATGGAAACGGCGGGGTGCTAATATGTTTGACCCAGCAGTCTGGGTGCTCCATTCCGACCTACCATGATGACAGACATCTCAGCACATAATATAAATACCTGTCAGTATGGAGCCCCCTTCCAGGGTGAGCTCATGTTAAAAATACCGCCACGTTACATCAAGAACCGTATTTGATATATGTTTGAAATGTTATGCTTGCCTTACATTTTTATTTGTTCTAAATTGTGAGATTTCCCTCCATATCCTTCAGTGGACATGCAACATGGTGCTACCTTGAGAATTCATATCTTGACTGCTGCACTGACTGGTGCGTCTTCCTAATCCAACTCTCAGTGCTCTTCTCCTACTGATAGAGACTGCAGTATTGGAAGGTTGCAAAGAAGCAGATAGCCGGGAGGCAGCATGACGAAAATGAGAGCTGACATGGTGTGTGTGTATCTGTTGTTTTGTTTTAGGTGTTTAAAAAAAAAAAGTGTGTGTGATGCTTAACTTTACAGATATTTATTATATGCTGCTGATATGTGCGTGGGAAGAGGGAAGAAGACAGTGAGTGAGTACTATGATTCTATTAATGTGACAAGCCTCCATGATTTATTTGCTTTTGCAGTGTTACAAACAGGTGTTTAAACCACTTGCGAGTCCTATCTTGTACACATATAATTTTTTTATACATTTGCCATTTACGTGTTTGAAGGCAATTGCCGGCTTGTTGAATTGTTGCAATTAAATATGGATGTTGTGTCTTTAGCACTGGTAATATTTGCGGGCTTGAAACATCAAAGGAAGAGATTGGACGGATTTTTGACAACCGCAGTGATTGAGCCTGTAACTCACAATGGATTGCGAGTTGCAAAATGTAGCCAATTAAATATCTGTAACTTTTATAGGCTCCATTACGGCTCATGCAATTGCAATTTGGACAATTAAATAGGGGCCAATATATTTTATGCTGCCTAAAAAAAGGAAATCCTGTAAGGATTAAACTGTTTCTTTGCAGCTTTTAACAAACTATAGTTACATTAACTGACAGGAGATAAATATGGAGATAAGTAAATGCTTAATTTGTTAGATTCTATATTTTCAACATATTACTATAAATGATAGAATACTAGTAACTTGCCTGTCAAAATTGAAGGGATAATATTTGATGTGTGTCTCCCCCCACCATGTCTCTTCCCTCCCCGTGACTCTTTCCCCCCTCTCTCTCCCCTGTGTCTCTTCTCTCCCCCCTCTCCTGTGTCTCTTCCCCCTCTCCCTCCACTGTGTCTCTTCCCTCCCCCTCCCCTGTGTCTCTTCCCCCCTCCCCTATGTCTCTCCCCCTCATGTCTCTACCCCCATCCACTGTATCTCTTTCCCCCCTCCCCTATGTCTCTCCCCTCATGTCTCTACCCCCATCCACTGTATCTCTTTCCCCCCTCCTCTGTGTCTATCCCCTCCCCTGTGTCTCTCCCCCTACGCTGTGTCTCTTTCCCCCTCCCTCCCTTGTGTCTCTTTCCCCATGTCTCTTTCCCCCTTCCACTGTGTCTCTTCCCCCCTGTGACTACTCTCCTTGAATAAGTTTGACTTGAATTAACTGCGTTTAACTCTTTCACCTGGGACTGATATTTGAGATTAAAGATAAGGTGCATTTGCGTCTTCCATACCATGTATGTCAACATCTATGTTTCTGTTGTCAAGCAGATCTTTCTCTTAGCCGGTTAACTACAAGCCTAGTTTGAGATTTATTCTTTGGATCCTTCTCTAAGTTATTTGTATTCCCTTGTCTTCAAGCAGATGTTAATTGTGCACTCTGGACCCTACACAATTCTGGATTCAACTAATCGTCTGCCTAGTTCAAATACGGAATCACTCTAAGAGGCGGGGTAACACGGCAGCAGGCCCGCAACACTGCATCTTCTGAACACTCTGACGCTCCGGTAAGTAATAGTACTGACCCACCTTTCGTCCCCTGGGCTCCCCCCTTAGAATTTGGTACTGAAGTAGTCACCGACCCATCCCTGCAGATATATCGGGATAGGGTTACACAGAATCAGGCAGGGTTGGAGGGGGAAAGATACGTTTGGGAGAAAGGATTATTGTATAGATATGCTGAGAAGGTAGTAGCAGGATCTGTACCCATGACCCTCACACAATTAGTCGTGCCCCGAAAGTACAGGCAAGAATTACTATGGTATTGTCCATGACATCCCTTTATCAGGACATCTAGGCGTCAGTAGGGACGAAGCATCGTTTGATCCCAAACTTCTTTTGGCCAGTGGTCTCCAAAGATATTCGGCAGTATTGCCAAACTTGTGACACATGCCAGAGAGGTAGGGAAGAGAGGGGACCGGTACAAGGCAAAAATGCACTCCCTACCCATAATAGAATGAACCCTTCAGCATAGTGGCAGTAGATATAATCGGACCCCTAGCAAAACCCAGCCCGTCAGGGAAGAAGTATATACTAACCGTAGTAGACTTATGCCACCCGGTACCCAGAGGCCGTAGCCCTAACTAATATCCATAGCGGAGACTATAGTAGATGCCCTAAATCCGGATATTCTCCAGAATGGGGTTCCCCAAAGAGATTATCTCAGATCGGGGTACCCAATTCACAGCCAAAGTCACTCATCAGTTATGGAGAACATGTGGGTTGAAACCTATTGTAAACTCAGCGTATCACCCCCAGTCCAATGGGCTCTGTGAACGTTTCAACGGAACCTTAAAGCAAATGCTTCGAGTACCTTCATGGAAAACCCAGAAGGGCTGGGAAAGGTTTCTTCCCCATCTGCTCTTCGCGTACCGAGAGGTACCCCAGGGATTGCACTGGGTTCTCGCCATTTCGAATTACTATTCGGAAGGAGAGTGCGGGGTCCCTTAGACCTCATTAGGGGAACACTGGGAGGGGAACGGGTCCACCAGTAATGGTACCCCTATCGTCCCATATGTACTAGAGTTCAGGGGAACGCTTGGAGACCCTAATCCAGACGGTACGGTCTAATCTCGAGGCGGCCCAGCAACGACAGCGCAGATGTACGATAGGGGGAGCCAGAGACCGTCAGTTTTCAAATAGGACAAAAGGGTGTTAATCTTGAAGCCAGTCCAAAATGACAAACTGCAGAAGGCCTCCTGGCAAGGCCCTTATAAGGGTGGTGTGAACAGGTATGTGACACCACCTATATAATTGTCCAACCATGTACAGGAGCAGGCGGTAGACGCATGCTCCACGTTAACATCCTGAAACCCTATCAAGAGCGGATTGAAGAAGTAACTGCCATATGTGCCTCGGCCACCGAGGACCCTGATAATCTACCCCTACCAGACCTATTAGCCCAAGGGGGGGGCTAACACCGAATTAGGGGAAGTACAGCTAGGAGACTGGCTGAGCACTAGAGAGCGAGCTCAAATACTAGAGCTGATCCGGGAAAAAGGGGATACATTCTCCAACCTTCCTGGGTATACCCCGCTGGCTACCCACAGGGTAGAAACACCAGGGCAACACCCTCTTCGACAAACCCCTACCGCATACCCGAATCGGTAAAAGATCATATGTGGAAGGAGATTGACGAAATGTTACAACTAGGAGTGATAGAACACTCAGATAGCCCATGGGCCTCTCTGGTAGTGCTGGTACCGAAGGGGGACGGAACCATCCGCTTCTGCGTCGACTACCGGAAGCTTAATGATAAAACAATTTCAGATGTTTTATCCCATGCCCCGAATCGATGAGCTCTTAGATAAAATGGCCAGGGGCCAGTACCTCACCACAAAAGACTTGTGCAAAGGGTACAGATCCCACTAGCCGAGGATGCCATCCCAAAGTCCGCATTCGGCACCCCGTTTGGGCTATACTAATTCAAGGTGATGCCATTCGGGATGAAGAATGCGCCGGCTACGTTTCAGCTGATGGTGGACCGGTTACTGGACGGATCCCAGGAGTATGCTTGCGCCTATTTAGATGACATAGCAATATTTAGCAACTCCTGGGACGAGCACTTGACCCATAAAGGAGCCATCCTCGACCGCATCAGGGGAGGCAGGTCTCACGTTAAAAACCCAGCAAGTGCCACGTAGGGAATGGCCGAAGTGCAGTACTTAGGCCACTGGGTGGGCAGTGGGGCAGCAAAGCCAGAACCTCGCTAAGATAGAGGGCCGTAGCTAAGTGGCCAACCCCTCGCACGAAAACTCAGGTTTTAGCTTTTCTTAGGGACCGACGGGTATTAACCGTAAATTTGTTACCTAATTATAGTGCCCTAGCCAAGCCCCTTACTGGCCTCTACCAAAAAGAACTTACCCAAAGGTAGTGACCTGGAGCCCAGAGTGTGAGAAGGGGCATTCCAAGAACTGAAAAGCTGCCCTATATCATGCACCAGTAGCTGTCCTGTACTGGCCGCTCCCGATCCAACTAAACGCTTTCATACAGATGCTTCTATGTTTGGATTGGGAGCAGTGCTGAGCCAAGTTGGGGCCAATGGTGGCGAGCATCCAGTTGCTTACTTAAGTCGGAAACTACGACCCGGGGAAGTAAGCTATGCCGCCATCGAAAAGGGAATGCCTGGGCGGTGGGTGTGGGCCCTCAAGAAACTACAGCCCTACTTATATGGACAACAATTTGCCCTTGCTCACAGATCACAACCCGTTGGTGTGCGGCTAAACCGGGTGTCAGGGGACAACGCTAGACTACTGAGATGGAGCTTGGCACTACAACCATTTGATTTCACCATCCAGTATCGCCCAGGGAAACAAAATGTAACGCCGACGGGTTGTCCAGACAGACAGGAACTCGAGAAATGATCTGTAAGCACTCCTCCGGACATCCCCCAAGCAGATCCGTTGGGATCAGACTGTGTATGCCGGCTTGGTTTCTGTGGGAGCATTGTGCAGAAGCACCACAAGAGACTTTTGCATTGATTATTGCCTGTATTTGAACTGAATGTTATTTGAGCATAGTGGATTTTATATAGACTGGTTCGGCCCTTTAAATGCTCTAACAAAGGATCTGCAGTTTTGCTATGCACTTCGATGCAGAGTGTGAAGAAAAACCCTGTTTTATGGACTTAGTTTGACTGTTTTATTCCCTCCCTCCTAGAACACCAATTTAAGAACCCTTAATAACTGTCATATTTTCCAAACACTGTCTGTTTTTAACTGTCAGTATTTTTCTCTCTGAGGAGCGGAGTTGCTCTGGCTGTGTGAGTGCAGGTTGCTTTGGGTGCTCATTAAAACAGACCTGCTTAACCCTGTTCCTGAAGCCTTGGCTCATGCTTGGGTGAATGTGATAAGTCTGCAGTGCTGATGGTTGTCGGTTGGAGTGCTTGAAGTCCTCGGCAAGCACTAGGAGCATCGTGATTGGCGGTACGATCGGGTCTGGGGAGTGCCAGCGGGTCTGTCCACAGGGAATACGAAGCTTTGGTACAAGTAAATGAGGGGCAGTATGCAGAAGTAGTGTGTACTCTCATAGCTACAACAGAGAGATGGCCTCTTATCATTTTGTGGGTGAAATGTTGAGCTGGACTTTCGGAATGTTTCTTTAGAAATAGGAGCCCAATACAAATGTATCACATCCATTTTCAAATAAAAGCTTTTTTGATTTTGAACGTTTGTCCACTGACAAAGAAATGATCAGTCTATAATTTTAATGGGTATGTGTAATTTTAACAGTGAGAGATCAGAATAATAAAAAAAAACAAAAAAATCAAGAAAAACGCATGTCAAAAAAGTTATAAATTGATTTGCAGGTCAATGAGGGAAATAATTATTTGATCCCTTCGACTTAGTACTTGGTAGCAAAACCCTTGTTGGCAATCACAGAGGTCAAACGTTTCACACATCTCAGGAGGGATTTTGTCCCACTCCTCTTTGTAGATCTGCTCCAAGTCATTAAGGTTTCGAGGCTGATGTTTGGCAAAACAAACCTTCAGCTCTTTCCACAGATTTTCTATGGGATTAAGGTCTGGTGACTGGCTAGGCCACTCCAGGACCTTAATGTGCTCCTTCTTGAGACAGTCCTTTCTTGCCTTGGATGTTTTGGGTCATTGTCATGCTGGAATACCCATCCACGACCCATTTTCAATACCATGGCTGAGGGAAGGAGGTTCTCACCCAAGATTTGACGGTACATGGCCCCGTCCATCGTCCCTTTGATGCAGTGCAGTTGTCCTGCCCACTTAGCAGAAAAACAACCCCAAAGCATAATGTTTCCACCTCCATGTTTGCCGGTGGGGATGGTGTTCTTGGGGTTATAGGCAGCATTCCTCCTCCTCCAAGCACGGTGAGTTGAGTTGATGACAAAGAGCTCGATTTTGGTCTCATCTGACCACAACACTTTCACACAGTTCTCCTCTGAATCATTCAGATGTTCATT
The DNA here is from genome assembly GCA_027410445.1 of Discoglossus pictus. Taxonomy (NCBI): domain Eukaryota; kingdom Metazoa; phylum Chordata; class Amphibia; order Anura; family Alytidae; genus Discoglossus; species Discoglossus pictus. The sequence continues at coordinate 149,575,338 of CM050168.1, forward strand.
GGCAAGCTTCAGATGGGCCTCTACATGTGCTTTCTTGAGCAGGGGTATCTTGCGGGCGCTGCAGGATTTCAGTCCTTGTGTCTTATCAATTGTTTTCTTGGTGACTATGGTCCCAGCTGTCTTGAGATAATTAACAAGATCCTCCTGTGTAGTTCTGGGATGATTCCTCACCGATCTCATGATCATTGAAACTCCACAAGGTGAGATCTTGCATGGAGCATCAGACCGAGGGATACTGGCAGTTATTTTGTGTTTCTTCCATTTGCGAATAATCGCACCAACTGTTCTCACCAAGCTGCTTGGCGATGGCCTTGTAGCCCAATCCAGCCTTGTGTAGGTCTACAATCTTGTCCCTGACATCCTTGAACAGCTCTTTGGTCCTGGCCATGGTGGAGAGTTTGGAATTTGTTTGATTTCTTCTGTGGACAGGTGTCTTTTATACAGGTAACGAGCTGAGATTAGGAGCACTCCCTTTAAGAGAGTGCTCCTAATCTCAGTTTATTACCTGTATAAAAGACACCCGTGAGCCAGAAATCTTACTGATTGATAGGGGATCAAATACATATTTCCCTCACTGACCTGCAAATCAATTTATAACTTTTTTGTCATGCATTTTTCTTGTTATTTTTTTTGTTCTTCTATCTCTCACTGTTAAAAAACACCTGCCATTAAAATTATAGACTGATCATTTCTTTGTCAGTGGACAAACATTCAAAATCAGCAGGGAATCAAATACTTTTTTCCATCACTGTATAATGACTTCAAGAGGATCATAAAAATACATACTGCCTACTGCTGCATGGTATACACTAGAGGATTTTTCAAACAAAACTGTATCTAATGATATGCTATTGCTAGCTTTATAATATATATAGAAGATAAAACAAAAATATGTTTTCTTTGCAGCCGAATAGTACGCCTTTACATTTTCCAAGCCTTAGCTTCAAAACAATAAACATGGACTAATTATTGAAAATTAGTACAATTCAGGACAGATGCTTTCTGGATGTAATAGTCAATTTCTCCATACAGTGGCAGCAGATTACTAGTTTTAAAAGAGCGATTAAAGAACCATTGTGGTGAAGGTTTTTCTATTTTTTTTTTAAAGTAAACAACATTCTGGACAATTTTCTTTTATAGAGCAAAGCAATAAAAACAATATTTATAGTTTGCACCTATTATATGCAATTATTCTTTACTTAATGGCAACAGTTTGCATTCTTCATATTACTTTTTCAGGTGGGTGTGTTCTTGTAATCTAGTGAACTTCTGTTTAGTTCTGCTGAAAGCACCGACAGATATAACTTCCACATTCCCACTGTGTACGCAGACACTTCCTGAGTATTCCAAATCTCCTCCCACTTCAGGAAGTTAATCTGCTGATGCCAAAATGAAAGGTTTCACAGAAGCATAACTGTATATAAAACGTAATAAATTTGTTAAAGTGTTATTTTTTACATTCTACGAATGTGGCATATTATTAAGTGATATTCCTCAAAATAGACAGTTTTAAAAATATGGCCACAGTGGCCCTTTAAATCAGTATTTTATGGTCTTTTGAAGACAACATACAGGCAGCATCTTTTTATAATGTAAAAAAAACACTATTGTTTCTAATTTATTACATTTTATGTGCAATTGTACTGCAGTGGAATCTACCATTTATGTTTGAGCTGATCAACCAATGAAACAGGCTTTGTTGGTGTGATCCACTGTGTAATATGGGTTTGTTTTGTGACAACCATTAATGGCCACAACCACGTGTCGGGCAAGCAGGGTGCCTTTGATGCTGCACTATTCCAGCCCACAAGCACAGGTGAAATAGGCACCCAAATAATAGACAATAACAAGGATGACTTTCTCAATGATGATCTAATCCAAGTAAAACTGACATTTGTGGGTAGATCTTCTTGTCTCGCTCCTCGTTTTCACCACTTTTCAAACTTAAACACAAAAATATAAAAGTCCATCAAGTCTGACACTTCTATTACCAGCTTGTCACATTTTTTTAATATATTTTTTGCTTTCTGAAGACATTTTGCCCGTATTTAGTTACATTCTGAAAAATAAAGGATAAAAATTAGAACACATTTTAAATATCTGTGATTCAATAATGAATTGTGACCACAAGATGGGGCTGCTGTGACTTTGATTGCCACATTTTATATTATATACACTTTTGAAATGAATGGACATTTTTTTATTTGAACTTAAAATGCAAGATACACTCCCACATAGACAAATGCTCTAATAGTAAAAGTAATAATAACTTTAAACTTCATTTTGAGGCCACTGATCTAATACAGCATACATAATAACACTAAATCTATTTTTCTAGATCTGTTTATCCAACATTTAAAGTATCCAAGTTAAATAACAAGTGAAGAAATTGACTTTTCATAGAATTTAAAACATTATATTCCATTTTACAAACCATAATGCACAATATCAAAACAATTACGAAGATCTCCGATTCTATGTTATCCTATGGGTAAGATTTAATATTATCTATCATCTCCAAGGGTTCCCTGGTGGTCCAGTGGTTAGGATTTTGTGCTTTTACTGCTGTTGACCTGGGTTTGATTCTAGTTAGGGAACCAAGAGGTCACACCACCCCGAAGCCATGGCTGTTTGGGCCTGGTCAGTACTTGAATGGGAGACCCCCTACAGTACTTGAATGGGAGACCACCTAGAATACCAGGTGCTGTATGCTGTAGCCCACTGAAGAAGGAACTATCAACTAACTCCAGTATCTCTGCCATGAATACCAAGTGGTCCATGAGGTCATGGAGAGTTGGACATGACTGAGAAACACAACATCTCCAAGCTTCATATGTCAGTATGACCTTCATATGTTAGCAAACCTTGCCCATAGTTTTCGTTCCCTCTCTCATGTCCTGTATGTGTAGTAGAAAAGCCATGTTCAAATATATTATATGATTTAATGGAAACTTTTTAAAGAGGCGGCACTATTTAAAGAACTTGATGGCAGACACATTTCAGGGTACAGTCAAACACAAATTGAGTTTTTAACATTTTATAGCTAAAATATGGGCAATGTGAGATGAGAAGCCTAAATAATCAGCATGGATAGGAGGATAAAAACATATTTAAAAACAAAAAATACAACGTTAAAGGCCGAATCACCGAACTGGAAAAGACAACAAAAATACACAAATACGCCTAAAATTAACTTACACACTCACACACAACACAGGGGCAGAGCCAGGGAGCCTGTGAGTGACGTTGCAAGTTAATTTGAGGCATATTTGCTGTTTTTTCTTGAAAATCGCCTAAGTGACGATACTTGAACAAAAATGAGCTGCATGGTCGAGATGCCAGAAATAAGCCATTACTACGCCAATGCCACAAAAAGGCGCGGTTACAATATGCCTGAAAATCTTGACACGCCTCACAGCTTCTGGCACACTGTAATTTGGCGTGACGAGACCAAAATAGAGCTTTATGGTCACAACCATAAATGCTATGTTATGAGAGGGGGTCACCAAAGCCTATAGTGAAAGGCACAGGGAATCTTTTGAGAACTGATGGCAAGATGAATACATCATGTTATAAGAAAATATTGGCAGACAATTTGCATTTTTCTGCACGAAGGCTGCGCATGGGAGGCTCTTGGACTTTCCAGCATGACAATGACCCTAAGCACGAGGCCAAGCTAACCCTCCAGTGGTTACAGCAGAAAAAGGTGAAGGTTGTGGAGTGGCCATCACAATCTCCTGACCTTAATATCATCGAGCCATTCTGGGGAGATCTCAAACGTGCGGTTCATGCAAGACGACCAAAGACTTTGTATGACCTGGAGGCATTTTGCCATGACCTGCCTATCCGTCAGCTATACCACCTGCAAGAATTAGAGGCCTCATAGATGACTATTACAAAAGACTGCATGCTAAAGGGGGCAATACACAGTATTAAGAACTAAGGTATGCAATTTTTTTCTTTGCTGACATATTTTGTTTTATGATAGTGCCATTCTGTTATAACCTACAGTTGAATATGAATCCCATAAGGAACAAAAGAAACTCACTCATGTTTTCTTTTAAAATGGTACATATACATATATATTATATATAATATATATATACACAGTATATATAATCAGAGTTGAACAAACATTTTAGCTAAAGCGACAAGCTTTCAAGAGTTGCACCTCTCTTTATTAAGTCAAAAGCTATAACGAGTAAGGCTTAGCAAATGCATTGTAACAGAGAGCAGAGAATCATCACTCCAACCAAAACCTGAAAATCTGATTTAAAAACATCCAGGAGAGGAAAATATTTGAAGTGAAGATGATCACATTTTTTAACACTAAACATACAGTCACTTTTTGGAGCCTACAGGCAGTAAAGTGAAGGGGCCCCTGGGAGTGCGTGCGCAAGGTATGCATGCACCCATTTTTCCCTTTTGTGTGTGTGTGTGTATATCTCTCTCTTACTGTGTGAGCAGATCACAGACATTTCCGCCATTTTTACAGCATAACTACTCATACACACGCTAAGCTATTTAACTTGGGTAGTCTGCCACCTGGTGGTCAGCTTGAAAACAGTCCTTTAACTTGGGTAGTGCCACCTTGTGGCCAGGAAATAAACAGTCTCTTTACAGGTGAGGGTCCCAGCGAGATTAGGTCGCCCTCTTCAGCAACCTCTGGGACACCGCTCCACTCTGGGACACAGCTCTCCTCTCTCGCTCTGTAGGACACAGCTCTCCTCTCTCGCTCTGTGGGACACAGCTCTCCTCTCTCGCTCTGTGGGACACAGCTCTCCTCTCTCGCTCTGTGGGACACAGCTCTCCTCTCTCGCTCTGTGGGACACAGCTCTCCTCTCTCGCTCTGTGGGACACAGCTCTCCTCTCTCGCTCTGTGGGACACAGCTCTCCTCTCTCGCTCTGTGGGACACAGCTCTCCTCTCTCGCTCTGTGGGACACAGCTCTCCTCTCTCGCGCTGTGGGACACAGCTCTCCTCTCTGGGACACAGCTCTCCTCTCTGGGACACAGCTCTCCTCTCTGGGACACAGCTCTCCTCTCTGGGACACAGCGCTCCTCTCTGGGACACAGCGCTCCTCTCTGGGACACGGTTGCTGGTGAAGCATAGGGCCTGCCCGTCTCTCCCGTATGCTTCACCCCAGGGACCCTTGCATACACAAACTCACTTGTATTAACTTCTCTTTATCTTCACTTCTTCCCTGGGGCATAATACTTCAGCAACAACCGTGCCTAGGCCTTTAAGGCAAACTCTGCCTGGAATTCCTCACTAATCCCCTTCACTTACGTGGCTTCCTTGTGACTTCACCTCCTGAGTCTGAAGTCAATCTTCCAGCTCACACGACTTGCTGTAGTCCCCGTTCTCCCAGTAACAGTCACTTGGCGATCCTTTACAGGGTAGTTCACAACTTCACTGTATTTCCACAGCAGATCACCTTCCACTCTGTGCTTGCTTCTCTCAGCAGCACAGCTGCCCAGGGCCTAGTCAGCCCCACCCCACCTTTCCATGTCTGCTTTCCAGTCTTTTAAAGGGGAGTTGCTCCAATTAGGAGTTCTTCAGAAGTTTTAACTCCTTCACTTCTGACAAGAACTCACACTCCACTTGCTTGTCATCACTTCCAAGGAGCAAACGATCACAATATATATATATATATATATATATATATATATATATATATATATATATATATATTGCTCAAACACTGGAGACCGTGATAAACATTTTAAAACACTGTCTGAATCTTTCAAACATATGGGTTACACACCCTGTATTATTACCCAAAAAATAACCACTGACATCAAAATACCCTGTGATCACCTATTAAAGTAAAAAAAAATAAAGAAACTACTTCACGTATACTTCTAGTAACCATATACCATCCAATTTTATAGAAAATACGGAAGATAATCAAAGATTTACAACCATTACTAACCGAAGATACTGAAATTAAAAGATATATTCCCAAACCTCCCATATTTTCATTTAAACAACCACCAAGCCTGAAACAAAAACTTGTCAGCCGAAAATTGGCCAATGAACAACTAAATATAAAAAATGGAACTTAACCTTGTAGCAAACGTGCCTGTAAATTACGTCAACACATTTGTAATGATGACACAGCCACACATAACAACAAGGCCTATAACATCAAAGAATCGTATTCATGTACATCGTCCAATGTGGTTTATATAATACAATGTACTTTATGTGACACAGGCTGTTACATTGGAGAAACCAGCCAAAAAATGCACTTAAGAATGAATTTACATAGGCATCCAATACGAAAGCATAATAAAGACAGTTATTGTAGCCCAGTGGGACACCATTTTAGACAGAATGATCACTCCAAAACTTAAAAGTCAAAATACTCAGAGGAAAATTTAATACCATCCAAGAGAGAAAAGCAGTTGAAATAAAGATGATCACATTCTTCAATACTAAAAATACAGGACTTAATATGGACTTGAGTTTTCTAACACATTTTCATAATTTCATGCAAATTTTTCTTATTATACCTTAACAGGTTTAGTACTCTTAATGAGATGTTTGTCCAACAGGAAAGATATCACTGTGGACTACAGTGCTCTGTTTTTTCATATATATATTGTTGTATATGTGTATATAGTATATGTATATATGTTTCCTTTACTATGTTGTGTTGATTCCCCTTATATGTATTTACCAGATCCTGTCAGATGCTGTCTCCACTCTCTCTGCATCTGCTCTTTTTATTCAAACGGAGGGTTCCTTCTCATGTTAGTATTGCTTCAGACTTGATAAAGAGAGGTTAAGCCTCTGGAAACCTCGTCACAATAAATAAACGTTTGCCCAATACAACAGGTATCAAATTATACTGCAATACTCAATATTAATATAATATATATATATATATATATATTGATAATTACTAAATTACTAGATTACTGGACATTCACAGCTGTTTCACTGTTTCACTCTTCAATACATATATATATAATATATATATATATAATATATAGATAGATAGATAGATAGATAGATAGATATATAGATAACATTCTATAGTCTTCCTCCCTCCCAGTTTAACATGTCTTCTGCGGCCACTGGGTTCCCTACATATAAATGTAATTATATTATAATCAGTCAGGATCACTTCTTCTAATTTAATCTAAACATATTAGACCAGGGCCTCTTAATATTATATCAGCATTCACTAAGGGCCCACTATAATTATAATCCAAACTAGGAAATTGCCCGTCAAAAATTACGGGAGTAAAGTTGTAAGCCTGGCAATGCTGTTTGCCACCCAATGCAAGGATATGGGCCCTCTGAGCCCCTTCGACGCTCATCGCGAGCCCCGCGCTGAGCGCCTTCGCCGCTAATCACGTGGCTCGCAATCAGTGCTTTAGCCATTCATTGTGAGCCTCTTCTCCTGTGTACTACCTTGGGTTAAGAGTTATTGTCTTGTATGAAGTGTTACTGGTTTGCGTTAAGTCTTAGTGCTTAGGGCTCGTATTTACGTCCTTCGGTCTCTTTTTATGTCCTTCGTCCTCGTTTTCGTGTTGTTTACTTTTTTTCCTCGCTTCGGCGATTTTTGATCGTTTAAACTAGCAACCTTACTCACAGGCTCCCTGGCTCTCCCCATGTGCTGTGTGTGAGTGTGTAAGTTACATATTTGTGTGTTTTTGCAGGTAGTTTCACTTCTTATTTTTGCGAGGCTCGCAGTCCATCTATGTGCTTCGGGTCCTAAGTCATACGGGCCGTAATTCTGTGGCCATCGCTAAGTCATTGCAGCTAACTCCCGCGTGTTTCAACTGTTCATGCGCAAAGTCCTACTGGCCTTGCGATAAGCGCCTTCGGCGCTCATTGCAGCCTAAGTCCTGCGTGCCTCAATGACTTGGCTCCTCCCCTCCAAGGCCCCACCCATTTGTGGACTCCTTCCCCTGATGTCATATTGACCTATATTTGCCCCACCCAATGACCCTTTACTTGCCACATCCATTCAAATAGACTCCACACCCTTTTTTTTTATTCCTCCCCATTGATAAATTTTAGAACGTTGGGATTTTGTCGAATAATAGAATTAAAATATCTCTTCTGATTCAGCAACACAATACTCACTGTCATTCAAACACGTTGAATTAGCAAAAGGAGAGAGAGACAAGGGGGTTTGAGAGGAAATAATGAGAGAGGGGGAAGAGGGTGGAGAAAAAAAGGAGAGAGAGACGAGGGGGAAATAAAGAGAGAGGGGATGGAGGGTGGAGAGAAAAAGGAGAGAGAGACAAGAGGGTGTGAGAGGAAATAACGAGAGAGGGGAAAGAGGGTGGGGAGAAAAAGGAGAGAGAGACACAAAGGGGTGTGAGAGGAAATAACGAGAGAGGGGAAAAAGGGTGGGGAGAAAAAGGAGAGAGAGAGACAAGGGGGTGTGAGAGGAAATAAAGAGAGAGGGGAAGGAGGGTGGAGAGAAAAAGGAGAGAGAGACAAGAGGGTGTGAGAGGAAATAACGAGAGAGGGGAAAAAGGGTGGGGAGAAAAAGGAGAGAGAGAGACAAAGGGGTGTGAGAGGAAATAATGAGAGAGGGGAAAGAGGGTGGAGAGAAAAAGGAGAGAGAGAGACGAGGGGGTGTGAGAGGAAATAACGAGAGAGGGGAAAGAGGGTGGAGAGAAAAAGGAGAGAGAGAGACAAGGGGGTGTGAGAGGAAATAAAGAGAGAGGGGAAAAAGGGTGGGGAGAAAAAGGAGAGAGAGAGACAAAGGGGTGTGAGAGGAAATAATGAGAGAGGGGAAAGAGGGTGGAGAGAAAAAGGAGAGAGAGAGACGAGGGGTGTGAGAGGAAATAACGAGAGAGGGGAAAGAGGGTGGAGAGAAAAAGGAGAGAGAGAGACAAGGGGGTGTGAGAGGAAATAAAGAGAGAGGGGAAGGAGGGTGGAGAGAAAAAGGAGATAGAGAGAGAGACGAGGGGTGTTAGAGGAAATAAAGAGAGAGGGGAAAGAGGGTGGGGAGAAAAGGGAGAGAGAGAGACAAGGGGGGTGAGAGGAAATAAAGAGAGAGGGAAAGAGGGTGGAGAGAAAAAGGAGAGAGAGAGAGAGACAATGGGTGTGAGAGAAAATAAAGAGAGAGGGGGAAGTGCATGGAGATAAAAAGGAGATAGAGAGAGAGACAAGGGGTGTTAGAGGAAATAAAGAGAGAGGGGGAAGAGGGTGGGGAGAAAAGGGAGAGAGAGAGACAAGGGGGGGTGAGAGGAATTAAAGAGAGAGGGAAAGAGGGTGGAGAGAAAAAGGAGAGAGAGAGAGAGACAATGGGTGTGAGAGAAAATAAAGAGAGAGGGGAAAGAGAGTGGAGAGAAAAAAGAGAGAGAGACAAGAGGGTGTGAGAGGAAATAGAGAGGGGAAAGAGGGTGGAGAGAAAAAGGAGAGAGAAAGAGAAGGGGTGCGAGAGGAAATAAAGAGAGAGGAAAAGGAGATAGAGAGAGAGACGAGGGGTGTTAGAGGAAATAAAGAGAGAGGGGAAAGAGGGTGGGGAGAAAAGGGAGAGAGAGAGACAAGGGGGGGTGAGAGGAATTAAAGAGAGAGGGAAAGAGGGTGGAGAGAAAAAGGAGAGAGAGAGAGAGACAATGGGTGTGAGAGAAAATAAAGAGAGAGGGGAAAGAGAGTGGAGAGAAAAAAGAGAGAGAGAGACAAGAGGGTGTGAGAGGAAATAAAGAGAGAGGAAAAGAGGGTGGAGAGAAAAAGGAGAGAGAAAGAGAAGGGGTGCGAGAGGAAATAAAGAGAGAAAAAGGAGATAGAGAGAGAGACGAGGGGTGTTAGAGGAAATAAAGAAGAGAGGGGAAAGAGGTGGGGAGAAAAGGGAGAGAGAGACAAGGGGGGGTGAGAGGAATTAAAGAGAGAGGGAAAGAGGGTGGAGAGAAAAAGGAGAGAGAGAGAGAGACAATGGGTGTGAGAGAAAATAAAGAGAGAGGGGAAAGAGAGTGGAGAGAAAAAAGAGAGAGAGAGACAAGAGGGTGTGAGAGGAAATAAAGAGAGAGGAGAAAGAGGGTGGAGAGAAAAAGGAGAGAGAAATAGAAGGGGTGCGAGAGGAAATAAAGAGAGAGGAAAAGAGGGTGGAGAGAAAAAGGAGAGAGAAAGAGAAGGGGTGTGAGAGGAAATAAAGAGAGAGGGAAAGAGGGTGGAGAGAAAAAGTAGAAAGAGACAAGGGGTGTGAGAGGAAATAATGAGAGAGGGGGAAGAGGGTGGAGAGAAAAAGGAGAGAGAGAGACAGGGGGTGTGAGAGGAAATAACGAGAGAGGGGAAAGAGGGTGGGGAGAAAAAGGTGAGAGAGACGAGGGGGTGTGAGAGGAAATAACGAGAGATGGGAAAGAGGGTGGAGAGAAAAAGGAGAGAGAGAGACAAGGGGTGTGAGAGGAAATAAAGAGAGAGGGGGAAGAGGGTGGAGAGAAAAAGGTGAGAGAGGGAGAGAGAAGGGGTGTGAGAGGAAATAAAGAGAGAGGGGGAAGAGGGTGGAGAAAAAAGGAGAGAGAGACGAGGGGGAAATAATGAGAGAGGGGAAAGAGGGTGGGGAGAAAAAGGAGAGAGAGAGAGACAAGGGGTGTGAGAGGAAATAATGAGAGAGAGAAAAGAGGGTGGAGAGAAAAAGGAGAGAGAGACAAGGGGGTGTGAGAGGAAATAATGAGAGAGGGGGAAGAGGGTGGAGAAAAAAAGGAGAGAGAGACGAGGGGGAAATAAAGAGAGAGGGGAAAGAGGGTGGGGAGAAAAAGGAGAGAGAGACACAAAGGGGTGTGAGAGGAAATAACGAGAGAGGGGAAAAAGGGTGGGGAGAAAAAGGAGAGAGAGAGACAAGGGGGTGTTAGAGGAAATAAAGAGAGAGGGGAAGGAGGGTGGAGAGAAAAAGGAGAGAGAGACAAGAGGGTGTGAGAGGAAATAACGAGAGAGGGGAAAAAGGGTGGGGAGAAAAAGGAGAGAAAGAGACAAAGGGGTGTGAGAGGAAATAATGAGAGAGGGGAAAGAGGGTGGAGAGAAAAAGGAGAGAGAGACGAGGGGGTGTGAGAGGAAATAACGAGAGAGGGGGAAGAGGGTGGAGAAAAAAGGAGAGAGAGAGACGAGGGGGAAATAAAGAGAGAGGGGAAAGAGGGTGGGGAGAAAAAGGAGAGAGAGACACAAAGGGGTGTGAGAGGAAATAACGAGAGAGGGGAAAAAGGGTGGGGAGAAAAGGAGAGAGAGACAAGGGGTGTTAGAGGAAATAAAGAGAGAGGGGAAGGAGGGTGGAGAGAAAAAGGAGAGAGAGACAAGAGGGTGTGAGAGGAAATAACGAGAGAGGGGAAAAAGGGTGGGAGAAAAAGGAGAGAAAGAGACAAAGGGGTGTGAGAGGAAATAATGAGAGAGGGGAAAGAGGGTGGAGAGAAAAAGGAGAGAGAGAGAGAAGGGGTGTGAGAGGAAATAAAGAGAGAGGGGAAAGAGGGTGGAGAGAAAAAGGAGAGAGAGAGACAAGGGGGTGTGAGAGGAAATAAAGAGAGAGGGGAAGGAGGGTGGAGAGAAAAAGGAGAGAGAGACAAGAGGGTGTGAGAGGAAATAATGAGAGAGGGAAAGAGGGTGGGAGAAAAAGGAGAGAGAGACACAAAGGGGAGTGAGAGGAAATAATGAGAGAGGGGAAAGAGGGTGGAGAGAAAAAGGAGAAAGAGACGAGGGGGTGTGAGAGGAAATAACGAGAGAGGGGAAAGAGGGTGGGGAGAAAATGGAGAGAGAGAGACAAGGGGTGTGAGAGGAAATAAAGAGAGAGGGGAAAGAGGGTGGAGAGAAAAAGGAGAGAGAGACAAGAGGGTGTGAGAGGAAATAACGAGAGAGGGGAAAGAGGGTGGGGAGAAAAAGGAGAGAGAGACACAAAGGGGTGAGAGGAAATAACGAGAGAGGGGAAAAAGGGTGGGGAGAAAAAGGAGAGAGAGAGACAAGGGGTGTGAGAGGAAATAAAGAGAGAGGGAAGGAGGGTGGAGAGAAAAAGGAGAGAGAGACAAGAGGGTGTGAGAGGAAATAACGAGAGAGGGGAAAAAGGGTGGGGAGAAAAGGAGAGAGAGAGACAAAGGGGTGTGAGAGGAAATAATGAGAGAGGGGAAAGAGGGTGGAGAGAAAAAGGAGAGAGAGACGAGGGTGTGTGAGAGGAAATAACAAGAGAAGGGAAAGAGGGTGGGGAGAAAAAGGAGAGAGAGAGACGAGGGGGTGTGAGAGGAAATAACGAGAGATGGAAAGAGGGTGGAGAGAAAAAGGAGAGAGAGACAAGGGTGTGTGAGAGGAAATAAAGAGAGAGGGGAAGGAGGGTGGAGAGAAAAAGGAGAGAGAGACAAGAGGGTGTGAGAGGAAATAACGAGAGAGGGGAAAGAGGGTGGGGAGAAAAAGGAGAGAGAGACACAAAGGGGAGTGAGAGGAAATAATTAGAGAGGGGAAAGAGGGTGGAGAGAAAAAGGAGAGAGAGACAAGGGTTTGTGAGAGGAAATAACAAGAGAGGGGAAAGAGGGTGGGGAGAAAATGGAGAGAGAGAGACAAGGGAGTGTGAGAGGAAATAAAGAGAGAGGGGAAAGAGGGTGGAGAGAAAAAGGAGAGAGAGAGAGAGAGGGGGTGTGAGAGGAAATAAAGAGGGTGGGGAGAAAAAGGAGAGAGAGACACAAAGGGGTGTGAGAGGAAATAACGAGAGAGGGGAAAAAGGGTGGGGAGAAAAAGGAGAGAGAGAGACAAGGGGGTGTGAGAGGAAATAAAGAGAGAGGGGAAGGAGGGTGGAGAGAAAAAGGAGAGAGAGACAAGAGGGTGTGAGAGGAAATAACGAGAGGGGAAAAAGGGTGGGAGAAAAAGAGAGAGAGAGACAAAGGGGTGTGAGAGGAAATAATGAGAGAGGGGAAAGAGGGTGGAGAGAAAAAGGAGAGAGAGACGAGGGTGTGTGAGAGGAAATAACAAGAGAAGGGAAAGAGGGTGGGGAGAAAAAGGAGAGAGAGACGAGGGGTGTGAGAGGAAATAACGAGAGATGGGAAAGAGGGTGGAGAGAAAAGGAGAGAGAGAGACAAGGGGGTGTGAGAGGAAATAAAGAGAGAGGGACGGAGGGTGGAGAGAAAAAGGAGAGAGAGACAAGAGGGTGTGAGAGGAAATAACGAGAGAGGGGAAAGAGGGTGGAGAGAAAAAGGAGAGAGAGACACAAAGGGGAGTGAGAGGAAATAATGAGAGAGGGGAAAGAGGGTGGAGAGAAAAAGGAGAGAGAGACGAGGGTTTGTGAGAGGAAATAACAAGAGAAGGGAAAGAGGGTGGGGAGAAAAAGGAGAGAGATAGACAAGGGGGTGTGAGAGGAAACAAAGAGAGAGGGGAAAGAGGGTGGAGAAAAAAAGGAGAGAGAGACGAGGGGGTGTGAGAGGAAATAAAGAGAGAGGGGAAAGAGGGTGGAGAGAAAAAGGAGAGAGAGAGACAAGGGGTGTGAGAGGAAATAAAGAGAGAGGCAGACAAGCGTGGAGAGAAAAAGGAGAGAGAGACAAGAGGTGTGAGAGGAAATAACGAGAGAGACAGAAGAGCGAGGAGAGAAAAAGGAGAGAGAGAGACAAAGGGGTGTGAGAGGAAATAATGAGAGAGGGGAAAGAGGGTGGGGAGAAAAAGGAGAGAGAGAGACAAGGGGGTGTGAGAGGAAATAAAGAGAGAGGGAAGGAGGTGGAGAGAAAAAGGAGAGAGAGACAAGAGGGTGAGAGGAAATAACGAGAGAGGGGTAAAAGGGTGGGGAGAAAAAGGAGAGAGAGAGACAAAGGGGTGTGAGAGGAAATAATGAGAGGGGGGAAAGAGGGTGGAGAGAAAAAGGAGAGAGAGACGAGGGGTGTGAGAGGAAATAATGAGAAAGGGGGAAGAGGGTGGGGAGAAAAAGGAGAGAGAGACAAGGGGTGTGAGAGGAAATAAAGAGAGAGGAGAAAGAGGGTGGAGAAAAAAAGGAGAGAGAGATGAGAGGGTGTGAGAGGAAATAACGAGAGAGGGGAAAGAGGGTGGAGAGAAAAAGGAGAGAGAGACAAGGGGGTGTGAGAGGAAATAAAGAGAGAGGAGCAAGAAGATGGGGATAAAAAAGGAGAGAGAGGCAAGAGAGGGAAGTAGAGAGAGAAGGGAGAGGGTGAGGAGAAACAAAGAAAAGTAAGGGGGGAGGAATAAATAAGCTTCCGCAGCCTTGAAGGAAAGCAATGATATGACCAGTGTTATTTGTTAGTGAAAAGCTATTTCCTTTGGTACACAGTAAGTGTCTTTTTTCATCCCCTGATACTTTCTCTTTAAGTTCCCCTGTGATTGGTTATCTGTGTATATTTACTACATACAGAGTATGTTACAGAAAATAGAGTCACATTAATGAGTACAGACAGCAGAGCAGCTGTGAGAGGACAGGGCCGGAGATTGGAGAACAAGATGAGTTATCACTATGGCAGCCAAATAAGCTTCAAGCAAACCATTCAGGGATAAAAATAGTGTTTTGTATTAAAAGAATAAAAATAATAATAACAATAAAAATAATAATAAATGTAACAACTTATATAGAGATTTTTTCTGTGGAGCCTTAAAGCTCTTGACAAGTGTACTCAAAATGCTTCTAAGTGAACTCTTGGTACATTTAAAGGATTTTTGGACTTCAGCTATAATTTAATAAAAACTGCATTTGTTGTTGAAGTATGTAGCACACTAGCTCTGTGTCATGGCCATGGGGAGGTCCAACTTAGCTCTAGAAGCAGGAATCCTTCCTTGGACCATGGAGTGGATGGGCTTCGTGGTGACTGGCTTGTATTCCAGTACCATCAGGATGCAAAATATCTATCAAGGGGTTAAAAATAACAAACAGGAGTTATAACCTCTAAATAAAAGTCAAAACACCTTGAATATATTCCTGGATGAGTGTCACTTTATGGAAAAAAAGTTTTATAGGGATGATAACAAAAGAACAAAAAAAAATTAATTAAAGCCGGGACTGCACTGCTTCAAATCCCAAGCCTGAATTAGGGAAAACCAGTAGGAATAGGGCCTACATAGGCAGGTTTCTGATCTTAACCACAGAGCTACATGACTACTTATTGTAATTGGGGAAACAATCTTATTTAGGGCTAAATATTGGGACTGTTTTTTCATCTACACCCTGATACTAATAAGTTGCACCCACAGCTGCACCTCTTTATATAGGCTGAGAATGCAATTGCTGGTTATAATCAGTTTTAAATACTCATAGCTCAGTCAATTTGGCAGCTATTTAAAAAGGAAAACACCTTTTCCATATATTTTCCCACGCCCTGTCTGATGTTGACTTCAGGGTCTCTAAATCTTTGATATCAATTGTATTACTGATCAATGTCTAATGAAGACATCTATCTCATGTTTTGGGGGAGTTACAGTGGTCATCACACGTCCAGTTAAATATACTCTTTAGCCGTTGCACCTGTGCAGTTATAAAGACACATGTGGTCACCAAATTGTTAATCTCAAGGGACAGAGCTTGCTGAAAGATTTAAGGAAGTATTTTTACTCAAAGCGTCTTATCACATACATTAAGTCTTGGGTTACATTACATAACAGGAACCTGAGCGTTCGTAGACTATTCTATATTGGTCATTTATGACTTTAATATAAATACAAATGGGAATATGTTTTATTTCCTAGATTAAGAAGTAACTGATAACAGTAAGCTATTTTTCTGTGGGTGAAAATCTACTTTTAAGAACAGGAGTCTTAGGTTTACAACAAAATATTTTGAAGAACTAGACTTGGTGGTAGTCGATGTATACAATAAATAATGCAGTCTGAAAAATTATAACTTTTATATACAATTATAATTTCTACTGTTTTAGCTTCTGCTGATCAATTTCCTTAGATGGGAGGAGGCTTTGAATGTTGTGGAAGCTTCCATATGCTGCAAGGGAAATGTGGCAACTTAAAATGCCAGAGCCATCAATGGGACAAATGTAAAATGCATTGGTTTACAAGGACATCTGCTGCTGAGAACTGAGCTGGAAAAAGCAGCTGAAAAAAGGAAATGGAAACCCACATAAAAACAAAAAATCATTCCATATACCATTATGTATTTAAAGACTGTTTTTGTTTTTTGGGTGGAAGTATTAGATAATTGAACTTGAAAGTGCCATAAAATAATCCTCCCTCTAGCTACATTTAGCTCATGTAATTTAAGCTTAAAATACCTAACATTTAAGTTCAATATCTAACAGTTAAAATTTGTAATAACACCCAACTAAATTATATTTATTTATTATTTATTAATTATTTTTTTCTTTCTGTATTAAAATAACCGGAACCTGTGTTGAGTAATTAAAAATATTGTAAGGACATATATAATATATTGTTTTAATAATAAAATATTTCTGACCTTCTGTCGCCTTGACATCTGTATTTGTGCTTTCTGAATTAACTTAATTGGCTGACAAACTCCAAACAGTAGCTGTTATTTTCAGTGAAATTACTGCACTTCGTAAATGGACTAAACCTGTTGAAATTATCGACACAGTAAGGTACCGTATATACTCGAGTATAAGCTGACCGAGTATAAGCCGAGGCACCTATTGTACCACAAAATACTGGGTAAAATGAGTGACTCGAGTATAAGCCGAGGGTGGGAAATGTGCTGCCCCCTGTGTCCCTCTTGTGCCCTCTTTGTCCCCCCTTGTGTGCCCTTTTCTTGTGTCCCCCTCTCCCTTCCCTGTGTCTCTTCTCCCCTCTCCCTTCCCTGTGTCTCTTTCCCACTCTCAATTCCCTATGTCTCTTCCCCCCTCCTCATTCTCAACCTTCCTTCTCCACCCCACTCCTCATCCTCAACCTCCCTTCTCAACACCACTCCTCATCCTCAAACTCCCTCCTCATCCTCCCTCCTCAACCCCCTAATCCTCAACCCCCCTCCTCAACCCCCTCCTCAACCCCCCCACAACCTCCCTCCTCATCCTCAACCTCCCTCCTCATCCTCAACCCCCTCCTCATCCTCAACCACCTCCTCAACCTCCCTTCTCAACCTCACCCCCCATCCTCAACCCCCGCCTCCTCAACCTCTCTCCTCAACCTCCCTCCTCAACCCCCCTCCTCAACCTCAACCCCCCCATCCTCAACCCCCTCCTCAACCTCCCTCCTCAACCACAACATCCCCCATCCTAAACCTCCCTCCTCAACCTCCCATCCTCAACCCCCTCCTCAACCTTAACCCCCTCCTCAACCCCCCTTCTCAACCTCCCCTCCTCAACCTCAACCCCCCTCCTCAACCTCAACCTCCCTCCTCAACCCCCCCTCCTCAACCTCAACCTCAACCTCCCTCCTCACCCCCCCTCCCAACCTCAACCCTCTCTGACACCCAAACCCTATGCTAATAAGATTTTACGGATCACTCACAAATAAGGGCCCTGCCATAACTGCTAAAAACAGAAGAAAGATTTACGAGAACCAAAAGCCACTCGCAATTGGTTACAATTGTCACATCTTGTTAATGTAAATATATATTAATACATAAAAAACAATTACTATATATATATATATATATTATATATATATATATATATATAATATATATAATATATATTATAATGTTCTCTTGCTGTAGCTAGTTACTGGCAGTTGTTCCTTTACATTCCCCTTATTATACGATTTATGATGTTCACATTTCCTATTGGATCCTAGAGCCGTGTTATCCGTAAAGCTTGGTTTGGCTGCTTCCTGCATAGATATCAGTTGTGTCAATGGCAGGATTTACGGCTGCGCACTAAGTGCTCTAACCTGGGTGAGAAAAATATTTACATTAGTGTAGAACAGCCACTTTATGGCAATGCCCTAACTTAGAGCCTCATTCAATTGAGAAATTGTAGCTTACAGGATGCCGGAATGTAGTCCGTAAACTAATTTGCTATTCAATTGGCGATTTTTGCAAGCCACAAACGATCTACGGGTTACAGGCTTAAAATCTCAGCGGTTGTTACAACCGTAACTTACGCCACATCTAAGCCTTTGATTTTTCCCATCCGCAAGAGTTACGATCTCTAAAATCGCAAATCAATTGCTACAAATCCGCAAGCCCGCAAATGTTTTCACTCCCGTAAATGGCAAATGTAGAAGAAAATCCTACGGGTACCAGATGGGACCCGCAAATGGGTTAAAGACATGTTCGTAGCAGGCTGAAAATTCCTGCGGTTGTTACAACCGGAACTTACAGCCCATCTAAGCCTTTTGATTTTTCACGCCGCAAAAGTGACGATTTCTAAAATTGCAAATGTTATTCAATTGCTACAAATCCACAAGCCCGCAAATATTTTCACACCGTAAACGGCAAATGCAGAAGAAAATCCTACGGGTACCGGATGGGACCCGCAAAGGGGTTAAAGACATGCCCGTAGCACTGTAAATGCAAATAAAAAAAGAAAGAGATGATAGATATTACAATTAATTGCACACACAGTCTCAAACTCGCAAATAAATATATTTTTTAATGTTTCATTTTGGTGTTATATTAATCTGGGGAATTAATGAGTTAATACATATCAGGCCACCCATATGGACTAGAATAGTATTGGCATTAATTTTTTAGTATTTTGTATTATGCATATTGAACCCCTAAGCACTAACCTCCATCTTATACTGCCGCAATGATGACGGCCTCATTTTCTATTGGCTGTTTCTAAATCTGTAATTGCGGCCATGTTCACGCTCTGAAATGCTACTTATGATTGCATGGTTTATGGTTTCGGCTTTTTGCCCGTAGACATACGGCCTGTATACCGCTAGATGCGGCCTTGCAATTGAATGAGGCTCCCCAGAGTAGCAGATTCACATAGGGCTCTCCAAACTCAGTATCAACGTCCACATTCACACTGCCTGTTTTATTAATGTCTTCTACATTTTACATGATATTTATTATTAAAAAAGTAAATAAAAAAAGAATACAAAATAAAAAAAACTAAAATGTATTTCATTTAAAATGTGATTTAAATTAAAGGGAAAACTTGTGAATAAACATTTGGTATAGCTTAAAATTATAGATAATCACAAAAAATTTATCAATTTACAATAAATACGTTTTTATAGTATACTTACATAGAAAATTTTATTTTTCCTTTCTGATCCACCAACCAATTTTATGCTGTTATCTATTCCTACTGTGTTTTATCAAAATCACTCTCTGCATCTTTATCAGTTAAAACAATTAGTTTCATTTTAATGTATTACCTTTTATAAGCAATTATTCTGGCCCATTTTGGTTTGTCCTGAGCTGAGATGAGACTTTAAATACAAAGGAGCCTTTATCTGTATAATGAGAATGTGGCAGTTTAAACTGTCATTGCCTTAATTAGGATTTATGAAAATATCATTATTTTAAAGGACATCACTACAGCAGCAAATAAAACGAAGACACAGACTAAAGCATAATTACACATAAAATATACAGGTCCTGTTGATTTTATCTTTGCTTTTTAAAAATATTTTAGCTGTTATTAAGTGAAGTTATTCAAATAATGCTGGATGAATGGGTTAATATTCTCAAGAACAAGTCAGCTCCATGAGAATATTAAGCACCTGTCTGTTGTGCCCTGATTTGGGTAGAACGATGGTATCGGCACTTCACTTTTCCTTGGAATAGAGAATGTGTTTCACTTAATTTAGACCAAGCCGAGAGTCTGTGGTCAGATATCTGAGCTGGATTAACAAAAACACTTGAATCTTGGACGGGCTGCGGGAAAAAAACATTGAGGACAAGTCAGGAATAGTTTGTGTTTAATCTGCGTGTGCCATTGGAGCTGATATCATTCCATAAGAATTATGCTCGGTGCCCCCAGGGTGCAGACACACAGGCAATGGAATTTATATAATATATATCTATATATATATATTTAACATACATGCACATATATATAATATAAATATATATATATATATATATATATATATATGTATCATGATGTAGCCGTGAGCGTCCAGTAATCTAGATTAATAATCAAAGTATTGCAGTATATAGTGATACCTTTTTTTTTGGACAAACATATTCATAATTTTTATGATGAGCTTTTGAGAGCAGCCTCTCTTTGTCAAGTCAGAGTCAATAAGGCTGAACAATATATATATATCTATGTATGTGTGGGTTCAGTTGTGTCCCACTCTCAGTGACCCTATGAACGGCAGCATGCCATGCCAGGCACATCTTGTCTGGTAGTGCTTATCCATGAGGTTATCTTGGCAAAAATATTGGAGTGGGTTGCCAGTTCCTTCTCCAGTGGCCCGTGATTTATCTGACCTCTCTGCTATGACCTGCCCATCTTGGATAACCATACATGGTATAGCTCACAGCTTAATTGAGACACACAAGGCCCCTCACCATGAAACTAAAGCAATCAAAAAGGGGACTGAATATATATATATATATATATATATAAATATATATGTGTGTGTGTATACTGTATAAAAAATACACTTATGTTTTGACCCAGCTCCAGAAGTCTCTGCATTCGATATAGGAATCCTTCTGTGAATCGTGGTGTCTAATCAGAGACCACCAGGATGCAGCAGTGGGTTGAGGGTTAAAAATAACAAACAGAGGTTATAACTTTTAAATAAAACACAGAACACCTTGATGATGTACCCCAAACGAGTGTCACTTCATTGGGTAAATTTGGAACATTTATAGGGTTAAAAACAACAGAACAGTGAAACGCTAACTAAAACCGAGGATTGCACAACTTTAAGTACCCGACATGAATGGGGAACAACCAACAGTAATAAGGCCAACATAAGCGGATTTCTGATTGATCCGTGGGCAGCCAATCCAAGGGTAGCGGGCAACATGGGTTTTGAATTGCACACCCTAGAAGGGGATCTATAGGGACGTAGCCTACATTGTCCTTGCTCTAATTGGCGTGCCTAGTGTCATCGGCCAATCAGAAGACAGTTGCTCAAACCGGGAGTTTAAGCAATTACACAGTGGTGCCTCACTGTGAAGAAATACAAAATAGTAATATAGGCCAAGATGTTCTACCTGCACACTATAATACCAGTTACATGTACAAGGAACAATATTTTACAGGGCATCATAAATAAAATACGTTGGGACACATTCTATGTATGTAAGCATTAAAGGCTAATAACGTAGGCTATTTATCCCAAGCTCTACAGACTCTATGGGTAACTCCTGGGTGATAGACAGTTCCAAGGCAGGGCAAAGAGTATGCCTGATTATAGTCTTTTAACAGATTAATTAACAATAGTTCCTACATGGACCAGAAGGTTGTGTCAAGGCTGGGCCTTCTCGTGTCCTCTTCCCAGGCCCTGCTGGATCTTCTCTCCTGCTGTGCTGAGGAGGGCTTGATCCCCATGTCCCTGTGGGGCTTGTAGGTGGCACCCTCTCCCTCAGGTCCAGGCTGACACCGGCAGCCAGGGTGGCTATATCTGCCCTTCTCCAGTTCAAATTTCCCCTCTGGAGTGTCCTGGCCAAATCAAGTGGGTTTCTAGGTGGTGATGACCTGATTGGCCACTGCCCAGTTGGCCTGGACCAATTGGTACACCACCTACATGCCCAGACAACAACAGAACCAATCGCCCAAGAAAAAGCGAAACAATTAAACAGTAATATGAAGTGTTACAGCCAATAGAAGCAGTGGAAAGGCAGCTAAGAGGAGATATGATTACCTTATATAAATACATCCAGGGTCAGTCATTTTGTCAAGTGAGCTTTTTATGCCAAAATGACAAGAGGACATCCTTTGAGGTTAGAAATAAAAAGATTCCACCTTAAAGAAAGAAAAGGTTCTTCAGTAAGGTGGTTAATCTGTGGAATTCTCTACCAAAGAGGTGGTGTCAGCGGATTTGATAGATGAACTTTAAAAGGGGTTAAATATATTTTTGAATAAAATGGGGAATTAAGGGTTATCCTGGTTAAAGAGAGAGTATTGATCCAGGGAAGAGTCCAATTGCCTTAATCTGGGGTCAGGAAGGAATTTTCCGTTTTGAGACCATTGGCAAAGTTTTACAGTTTTTTTTTTCTGTTTGCCTTCCTCTGGATCAACTAACAATTAACAATTTAATCCACACAGTACAAGGATCAGAGGAGGTCTAAATAGATTGAACT